>CM055117.1:389917255-390238065 GCA_029206835.1 Rana muscosa | reverse complement strand
AGACAGTTGACTCTTACAGAGCCCTGCAAGAGTCAATGGCAAAAGAAATGAATAATATTAAAAGCAGTAAAATAATCAATTACAGTATTAGTGTCAACTTGTATAACTACTGTATGCTCGCGAGCTCCCCCCCTAGTGGGCAACACCATACACATGTCCTGATACTAATCGTGTAGGCCAGGCCTGTCTGACTCCAGCTCAAAGTTCTTTCCTGTAGTGGGAGTCTTCGCTAGCAAGTTGGTGCACATAACATTTGTAATCCAAAAGGGTATGAAATAAAGGCAAGAATAAACATCCGCAATGTTCCTGAGGATATGTGTCTGTAACTCACTAATGGCGTATGTGCCAATCCTTAGACACGCGGTCACGGTGAGGTACACTAGGCCCCTGCAAGTGATGTACTATTCAAAGTGATGCTGACAAATAGTCGAAGTCACCTTCCTTCACGCAAATTAGTCAATTCTGGGCAGGTGCCCTCTCACCACACAGGCCTCGTCTCCCTGGGACGTTCCGCTGGCGATGTTCCAGTCCATGGCCTCTCCGCAACTTGCAGTCTCCGGTCTCTGCCACACAGCATGGCGATACCCCAGATGATATCTTCTCAGACAAAATGTGTTGAGTTGAGCATGCTGTCACCATTGCGTTAATACCCCTTTTTAATACAAGCGCTTGTTGTATCTACTTAAATGTGAGTGGACTTTTACCTTTTTCTAAATAAACTTTCCTGTTACCGTATATACTTGAGTATAAGCCGACCCGAATTTAAGCCGACGCACCTAATTTTACCACAAAAAACTGGGAAAACTTGACTCGAGTATAAGCCTAGGGTGAGAATGCAGCAGCTACTGTAATCGGAAAAAAACGTTCCTGTTACCGTATATACTTGAGTATAAGCCGACCCGAATTTAGGCCGAGGCACCTAATTTTACCACAAAAAACTGGGAAAACTTGACTCGAGTATAAGCCTAGGGTGAGAATGCAGCAGCTACTGTAATCGGAAAAGAGGGCCAACAATGCCCATTTGCAGCCTCACTGTGCCCGTTTGCAGCCTCACTGTGCCCGTTTGCATGCCTCACTGTGCCCATTCCATGCCTCACTGTGCCCATTCCATGCCTCACTGTGCCCATTCCATGCCTCACTGTGCCCATTCCATGCCTCGCCCATTCCATGCCTCACTGTGCCTATTCCATGCCTCAATGTGCCCATTGCATACCTCACTGTGCCCATTGCATGCCTCACTGTGCCCATTGCATGCCTCACTGTGCCCATTGCATGCCTCTCTGTGCCCATTGCACGCCTCACTGTGCCATACCGGATCAGCCCGTGTCATGCATTGCAGTCAGACGGCGGCCATCCAGTGTACAAAAGCCGTGCCTCCTCCTCGTCCGTGATAGGCGGAACACTCAGTTTTCCAGCAGTGAGTCAGTGTTCAGTGTTCCACCTATCACGGACATCCTCTCGTTCAAGAAAATGTGCTGAAAAACTCGGCTTATACTCGAGTATATACGGTAAGCGGATTTACACTATGTGGGAATTTTTTTATCATTTATGGTAAAATTGTTAATCCTTGCTATGGATTCCACCTCTGAGTCGTATCCCTGTATCCCCGAGAGGAAAGTGTGACTACCTACTTCCGGTGTGCAACATCTCTACATGCTGACGTTCTTCCAACCATTGGTGCAGTGTCACAACAAAGCTTTGAAGACTCACTTTGGCATATGCCTTGTTGAGTCCATATTCTCTGGTAAGCCCCAGTCTTATCGGTGGTGGTTTCTTCTATCATCTTATCCTCGCTGTGTTTGCATTTGAAGACTGAAGCCGTGTACACACGATCAGGTTTACCGATGAAAACAGTCCGATGGACTGTTTTCATCGGACGAACGGAACGTGTATAGGCCCCATCTGTCTTTTTTCCATCGGTGTGAAAAAATAGAACATGTTTTAAATTTATCCGATGGGGAAAAAAAACAATAGTAAAATCGTCGTCTGTGTGGAAATCCATCGGATAAAAAACCCACGCATGCTCAGAATCAAGTCGACGCATGCTCAGAAGCATTGAACTTAATTTTTCTTGGCTCATGGGAGTGTTTTACATCACCGCGTTTGAAACGGTCCGTTTTTTGACTGATGGTGTGTGGGCAAGACTGATGGAAGACAGTTTCATCGGATTTTCGATGGAAAAAACCATCGGATTAGAATCCATAGGATTTATGCTTCAACGTTACTGTCATCAGTGTCATACTCGGACTATATAACTATAATTTTTTTCATATATATATATATATATATATATATTGTGACAGCAGGAAGGTAAAGTCACCTGGTTGCATCCAGGGGGGTAGATATATTTCGCCCAGATTCAGGCTTTACGCCGACTTATACAACTAGGTGGAGAGTTGTATAAGCCCAGCTGAGGCTAGTAGGCTCATGGATGACTCATACCTCTAGGGAGAGTGCTGGGCGTCGTGCAGACAGGGAGTTGATGAGACCAGCTGAAGCTTGTCAGCTCATTTAGGCCTCTATAAGAACTCCCAGCTTCATTAGATGTTAGCTCATGCCTGGACCCAGACCTGTGTGGACTGTCTAGGGAGAGTGAACCCCTGTGCGGTGAGACAAAGCCTGTGTGGCTATTTGCTTGGACATTTAAAACCAGGGACTTAGGGACTAGGACAGCACTAGGCTGATCCCAGTTGTTAGTTAGGAAACCTGTATGTTTAGTCAGAGGTCAAGTTGACCAGGATTTATTTTGTTTATGTTTCTTTTGCTTTGCTGTGTTTTGTCACTGTAAATAGAAAATAAACCGCACCTTTTTGATTTTGAAAACCACAACCTCCGTTTGCTGGGCCTGTTTTGTGTGGGGAGCCCATCTCGGGGGTCACACACACCCGCTGCCGAGCTAACCCCCTCACAGTTGGTGGAGAACCAGTGGCAGTTTTTTTTTTAAGCCAGCATGGAGGAGATACTGAAGCAGCTGGCTCTAGCAAATGCCAATCAACAGCAGACAAATGCAGGTTTGCAAAAGAGCCTTGCAGCTCAACAACAGAACTTCGCAGCCCAGCAGCAAGCTCATCAACAGAGCCTTGCAGCCCAGCAGCAGACAAACGCAACTTTGCAACAGAGTCTGGAGGCTCAGCAACAAGCCCAGCAGCAATCTGAGGCCCGCTTCATAGACCTGTTGCAGAAGCAAGAGCAGAGACTACAACAACAGATGGAAGCAGCAATGCAGCAACGTCCGCAGACCAGTGAGGAAAGCCGTCCCACTAATACCGCGTCCTTTGGGGTGAGTCGTTTATTGACAAAAATGACTGGAGAGGATGATCCAGAGGTATTTTTGACCACATTTGAAAGGACCGCTGAAAGAGAAAAGTGGCCTGAGGAGCAGTGGGCTGGACTGGTGGCTCCTCTGTTAACTGGTGAATCGCAGAAAGCTTACTATGACCTAGAGCCTAACCAAGCAAAAGACTATGTGATGCTAAAAGCTGAAATATTGGCAAGGCTGGGTGTCACCCAGGCTGTCCGGGCTCAGCGTGTGCATAACTGGACTTTCCAGCTTGGAAAACCCCCCAGGTCTCAAATGTATGATCTCATTCACCTGAGCAGAAAGTGGCTACAGCCAGAGACTTTGTCCGCACCAAAGATTGTGGAACGTGTTGTAATGGATCGGTTTTTGAGAGCTCTTCCTACTGCCATCCAAAAGTGGGTAAGCCATGGAGACCCAGAGACGGCCGATGGTCTTGTGGATCGTGTGGAGAAATACTTGGCTACAGAGAACCTGACGGCCTCTTCCAGAGACACTCGGACTTTCCACCCTAAGACCAGACCATCCCCAGGGGCGGATAAGAGGATTCCAAGGGGTGAGGGTGGAGAGAGTGAGAGGGTGGGAGCTCTACCCCAAGTTTGGCGAGAACAGCCTGGGAAATCAGCGGCTCAAGAGGCCGCAAGAAGGATCGTTTGCTACCGCTGCCGGCAAGCGGGACATATTGCAGCCAATTGCCCGGTTGTGGAGGAACCCATGCAGTGTGACTTTCTGACGGGCAGACGTCAGTCGCTGTGTGCGACAGTCGCATGCACTGCCATTCGAGGAACTGAGAAACATTTATGCAAAATGTGTGTTAATGGTAGAAATGTTGTGGTATTGCTGGATTCAGGTAGCCTTGTGACCCTGATAAAGGCTGAGTTAGTTAAAACAGAGGTCTCTGGGAATAGCAAGGTAGCTGTTATTTGTGTGCATGGGGACACCCGAGAGTATCCAGTGACTACAGTGTGTTTCGAGACCCCCAAAGGTACCCTCTCTCATCCAGTGGGCTTAGTATCTCAGTTACCGCATGACGCCATTGTGGGAAGGGATTTTCCGAAGTTCTGGGAACTGTGGGATGATCCTGAGCCCCCCACTGGTGCCCCTATGTACCAGGAATGTGATAGCCAGAACTCCCCTGAGAGTGGCGAGGACTCTCCGGAATTTCCCTTATCAGTATTGGCAGGGGAGACTCAAGAAACTGGAGAGGAGCCCACCTCCTCAGACGAAAACCTACCGTCTGTGGAGTTTTCTGATCTGGAGGTTCACAGGGAAAATTTTGCCACAGAACAGTTAAAAGACCCCGCCCTAATAAAGGCACGGGAAAACGTAGTGGAAATAGATGGCGAGTTAGTGAACCCAGATAATACCTGCACTTACCCATACTTCAGCGTAGAGAAGGACCTACTGTATCGGGTGGCAAAAAGGGCAGAAGAAACCGTTGAGCAGCTTGTGGTGCCCAAACCTTACAGGAAGTTGGTGTTGGAGTTGGCCCATGGGCACATTCTTGGAGGTCATCTGGGGACAGAGAAAACCCGAGAGAGGGTATTACAGAGATTCTATTGGCCGGGGGTGATGAAGGACATAGAAAATTATTGTTCCTCCTGCCCTGTGTGTCAGAGGTCGGCCCCGATGCCAAATTTCCGTAGCCCGCTGGTCCCTCTACCCATCATTGAGGTCCCGTTTGAGAGGATCGCCATGGATTTGGTAGGTCCTATAATCAAGTCCGCTAGGGGGCACCAGTACATATTAGTTATAATGGACTATGCCACCCGTTATCCAGAAGCGATCCCTCTCCGAAATACCTCGGCCAAAACCATAGCCAAAGAGCTATCTCTTGTGTTTAGCCGGGTGGGTATTTGTAAAGAACTGCTTACGGACCAAGGTACACCCTTTATGTCCCGGGTTATGAAGGAGCTGTGTAAATTGTTCAAAGTGACGCAATTACGTACATCTGTGTATCACCTCCAAACCGATGGGCTGGTTGAAAGGTTCAGCAAAACCCTAAAACAAATGTTGAAGAAAGTGGTGGATAGAGATGGAAAGGATTGGGACTGTCTACTTCCTTATCTGATGTTTGCTATTAGGGAGGTGCCCCAATCCTCTACGGGATTCTCCCCCTTTGAGTTACTGTATGGGAGACACCCAAGAGGGCTGTTGGATATTGCCAAGGAAACTTGGGAAAGTGAGAGTTCTCCCCACAGGAGTGTGATTGAGCATGTCGCCCTGATGCAAGACCGAATTGCACAGGTAATGCCCATCGTGAAGGAACATTTGGCCCAAGCGCAGTTAGCACAGCAGAGAGTGTACAACCGTGGAGCCAAGACCCGTACCTTTTCCCCGGGGGATAGGATACTGGTACTTGTCCCTACGGTTGAAAGTAAATTCCTTGCCAAATGGCAAGGCCCCTACGAGATAATGGAAAAAGTGAGCGAAGTGAATTACAAGGTCAGACAACCAGGAAGGCGAAAGCCCGAACAGATCTATCACGTTAATCTGTTGAAAGCCTGGAGGGATAGAGAGTCCCTAGTCGCAGACACTTGGTCACCAGCTCAAACTGGTTGCGTGATTCCTGAGGTTGGAATAGCAGCCACCTTGTCACAACCCCAACAACAGGAGGTTAAGGAGTTTGTGCTTCGCAACAAGGAGGTATTCTCTGAGCTGCCGGGACAAACATCTGGGGTAGAGCATGACATCATTACCCCGCCCGGTGAAAGGGTGAAGTTAAAACCCTATCGGATCCCAGAGGCCCGACGGGAGGCAATACGGGAGGAAGTACAGAAAATGCTGAACTTAGGGGTGATAGAGGAGTCCCAAAGTGATTGGTCTAGTCCCATTGTGTTGGTGCCTAAACCGGATGGGAGCTGGCGATTTTGTAACGATTTTCGTCAGTTGAACAAAGTTACAAAATTTGACACCTACCCCATGCCACGTATAGATGAGTTGATCGACCGGCTGGGAACAGCCCGATACATGACGACTCTTGACCTCACAAAAGGGTATTGGCAAATCCCCCTGGCCAAGTCGGCCAAAGAGAAAACCGCATTTGTAACCCCAGACGGGGCGTTCCAATACAAAAGAATGCCGTTCGGGTTACAGAATGCGCCGGCCACATTCCAGCGGAAAATGGACCAGATGCTGAGGCCCCATCGGAAGTATGCTGCGGCTTACCTGGATGACGTAATTGTCCATAGCACAGATTGGGCCTCACATCTGCCAAAAGTGCAAGCAGTCCTGGACTCTGTTCGGGAAGCGGGGTTTACGGCTAACCCCAAGAAGTGTACCATTGGGCAGGAGGAGGCCAAATATCTTGGGTACACCATTGGGAGGGGAGTAATAAAACCCCAACTCAACAAAGTCGAGGCCATCCAGAGTTGGCCACGTCCCAACAGCAAGAAGCAGGTATGAGCCTTTCTGGGAATCGCTGGGTATTATCGGCGATTCATTCCCCACTTTGCTTCTAAGGCTGTGCCCCTAACCAACCTGACGAAGGGGAAAGGGTCGGTCATGATTAAATGGACCCCCGAGGCTGAGGCAGCATTCCAATTCTTGAAACAAGCCTTATGTAGCCAGCCAGTGTTGTACTCACCCGACTTCTCTAAAGACTTTGTCGTACAAAGTGATGCGTCAGATGTGGGGTTAGGAGCAGTATTGTCCCAGGTCTGGAACGGGGAAGAGCACCCAGTCATTTACCTCAGCAGGAAGTTGAAGTCCCATGAGGTAAATTACGCCACCGTTGAAAAGGAGTGTTTAGCGGTGAAGTGGGCTCTAGATTCCCTTCGGTACTACCTGCTAGGTAGGCACTTTGACATGGTTACGGATCACGCTCCGTTAAAGTGGATGGCTCAAAACAAGGAAACAAATAGAAGAGTGAATAGGTGGTTCCTGGCCCTCCAGGAATTCAACTTCACAGTAAAGCATCGCCCTGGCGTTCAAATGGGGAATGTGGATGCTTTGTCTCGAGTACATGAATGCCTGATTGCTGGTGTTCTAACCCCGAGGTTAAAACAAGAGGGGGGGGGGTATGTGACAGCAGGAAGGTAAAGTCACCTGGTTGCATCCAGGGGGGTAGATATATTTCGCCCAGATTCAGGCTTTACGCCGACTTATACAACTAGGTGGAGAGTTGTATAAGCCCAGCTGAGGCTAGTAGGCTCATGGATGACTCATACCTCTAGGGAGAGTGCTGGGCGTCGTGCAGACAGGGAGTTGATGAGACCAGCTGAAGCTTGTCAGCTCATTTAGGCCTCTATAAGAACTCCCAGCTTCATTAGATGTTAGCTCATGCCTGGACCCAGACCTGTGTGGACTGTCTAGGGAGAGTGAACCCCTGTGCGGTGAGACAAAGCCTGTGTGGCTATTTGCTTGGACATTTAAAACCAGGGACTTAGGGACTAGGACAGCACTAGGCTGATCCCAGTTGTTAGTTAGGAAACCTGTATGTTTAGTCAGAGGTCAAGTTGACCAGGATTTATTTTGTTTATGTTTCTTTTGCTTTGCTGTGTTTTGTCACTGTAAATAGAAAATAAACCGCACCTTTTTGATTTTGAAAACCACAACCTCCGTTTGCTGGGCCTGTTTTGTGTGGGGAGCCCATCTCGGGGGTCACACACACCCGCTGCCGAGCTAACCCCCTCACAATATATATATATATATATATATATATATATATATATATATATACACACACACACACACACATTTTTTTGCACTTTTCACAGTGTGTATACTGAACTTTTTTTCTTTAGGTATATACTAATGTGTTTCCGGTCAGTCCGGCCCTGCAAGTGCCGCTACATCAAGCTGGCCGCTGGGGGCTTCATTTGTGCAGGAGTTGGCCGCGGGAAGACAGGTGGGGGGCTTGGATTTTTCTCGTGCAGGGGAGGTGGCTTTTTTGCTGCCCCCCGCAAAGTGCTGGCCTAGGCCAAAACACGGCACTGCTATTACTATAATTTTAGTTTGATCAATTAGGGTCATACAGCTTAAAATTTATATGTGGATTCAATGCATTTCAGAATCTTATCCTCTTCCTATGGTTGCATAGCTGCTCCCATAACCCAGGCTCCAGTCTAGGAACCAGAATTGTCCGATTTATTCAAGTGTTATTGCGACCAAAAGCATCTGGTAGGCATGCATTCTCAGCTCGTAATTTTTTGAAATTGTGTTTCATGATGTTATGTAACTTTTTCTTGACATTACTGCCACAATAATCTTCAAGTATAATTATTTATAATTGTTTGTTTCTTTTGTAGTATTAACTTCATGGAGCACTTTCAAAAGCTCCTGAGGAAGCTCCTATGAGCGAAACATGTAGAGTAAAAAGTGGCTGTATTTGTTACACAAATGTTACACTTTTTGAACATTGACTGTCATTTTAACCACTAGTCAACCGCCCACCGTCAAATGACGGCAGGCGGAAGACACTGTTGTTCTGGGCGGATGTCATATGATGTTGCGCCTTTAAAAGCCACTAGGGGGCGCGCGCGCGCGCCACTGGGGACCCGATGCGCGTGCCCGGTGGCCGCGATGGCCGCCGGGCACCCGCGATTGCCCAGTAACCGAGCAGGACCGTGGATCTGTGTGTGTAAACACACAGATCCACGTCCTGTCAGGGAGAGGAGACCGATGGTGTGTCCCTTGTACATAGGGACAACCATCGGTCACCTCCCCCAGTCAGTCCCCTCCCCCCACAGTAAGAATCACTAATAGGGAACACATTTAACCCCTTCCTCACCCCCTAGTGTTAACCCCTTCCCTTCCAGTCACATTTATACAGTAATCAATGCATATTTATAGCACAGATCGCTGTATAAATGTGAATGGTCCCAAAAATGTGTCAAAGTGTCCGATGTGTCCGCCGCAATATCGCAGTCACGATAAAAATCCCTGATCGCCGCCATTACTAGTAAAAATAAATAAATAATAAAAATGCTATAAATCTATCCCCTATTTTGTAGACGCTATAACTTTTGCGCAAACCAATCAATATACGCTTATTGTGATTTTTTTTTACCAAAATATGTAGAAGAATACATATCGGTCTAAACTGAGGAAAAATGTTTTTTTTTTTTAAATGGATATTTATTATAACAAAAAGTAAAAAATATTGTGTTTTTTTTTCAAACTTGTCGCTTTTGTTTATAGCGCAAAAAATAAAACCGCAGAGGTTGTCAAATACCACCAAAAGAAAGCTCTATTTGTGGGGGAAAAAGGACGCAAATTTCGTTTGGGTACAGCGTCGCACGACCGCGCAATTGTCATTCAAAATGTGACAGCACTGAAAGCTGAAAAATGGCTTGGGCAGGAAGGGGGTTTAAGTGCCCTGTAGGCAAGTGGTTAAAGAAACGTATGTTTAATAAAATGTATATTTTAATATATTGATTCGTATATAATTTTGGCACCTTTTGGCACCTTTAAAGTTTTCTTTACCAGTTGTACCTTGTTACTCAGGTCTTTTGACTGTTCTTTTCTACCTCCTCATGGCTCAGTGTCTAGTGTCCATTTTAACCTGTGCGTGCCACCTTCTGTGTCTGTACCAATGCCAAACATTCCAGGGTATGTAAACTTTTTATCATGGCCATTTGGGTGATTTTGGTTATCATTATGATTTAAAAAGGATCCAAAAAACGATGTGATAATAAATGGCTTCATGTGTTTGCTATCCTTAAATAAAAGACAGTTTTGGCATGATCAGTCATATTTTCAATATTAACCACTTAAGCCCCGGACCAATACGCAGCATAAAGACCAGAGGTGATTTTACAATTTGGCACTGCGCTGCTTTAACTGGAAATTGCGCGGACATGCAATGTTGTACCCAAACGAAATTTGTGTCCTTTTCTTCCCACAAATAGAGCTTTCTTTTAATGGTATTTGATTTATATGTACAAAAGGTGTAGCGCTGGATAAATGAACTATATATGACCACATAGTGAAATGTTAAACAGGAAAAAAGTATAAAAAACTGTGTAGATATTACAAATGAATAAAACACATCATAGTTCATGTGTATCTAAAGCAAAAAATAAAAAATGTATATGTCCCTCCTCTGTTCTAAAATTGGATGAAAAAAGTTCTCCAGAGTGCAGGTATCCAAATGAACATGGGAATGAACATCCAATGCTTTAGAAAGAAATCCCACCACCAATGTGTAGAGAGAATGCTTACCAGATAGCCTGCGACTGCCCTTCTCAGGGGGGTCAAAACAGGCTCAGTAGAGAGGGATGGTTCTCAATGGAAGGCAGGAAGATTCAGCAGGGACGCCTTGTCCACGGTGGGAGGATCTCCAGAGACGCCAATCCGCAACCGGAAGTGGTCACACTCTTTCCGGGTCAGAGTGGATGCTCCTCAGTGAATGGAAGAAACTTTTGTATCACTGGGAAAAGAGGGAAGATGCATCTCTCCAACGGGACCACTTAGTCTAGTTCAACTGGGTCTAAGTTCCAGCAATGGTATTTGATTGCCCCATTTGCGATTTTTATTTTTTGCGATATAAACGGAAAAAGACAGAAAATTTTGAAAAAAAATGATATTTTCTACTTTTTGTTATAAGAAAAATCGAATAAACTCAATTTTTTGTCATACATTTAGGCCAAAATGTATTCAGCCACATGTCTTTAGTAAAAAAAAATGTCAATAAGCGTATATTTATTGGTTTGCGCAAAAGTGGAATTTTAATTTTAATTTATGACTGCCTATCTAATTTCTTGAGGTGCCAAAATGGCAGGGCAGTACAAAACCCCCCCAAATGACCCCATTTTGGAAAGTAGATACCCCAAGGAAATTGCTGAGAGGCAAAATAAATTTTGCTGCTTCTCCCGAGCACGGGATACCACATGTGTGGGACTTTTTGGGAGCCTAGCCGCGTACGGGAACCCGAAAACAATTCACCGCCTTCAGGATTTCTAAGGGCGCAAATTTTTGATTTCACTCCTCACTACCTATCACAGTTTCGAAGGCCATAAAATGCCAAAATAGGACAAACCCCCCCCCCCCAAATGACCCAATTTTGGAAAGTAGACACCCCAAGCTATTTGCTGAGAGGCATGTTGAGTCCATGGAATATTTTATATTTTGCCACAAGTTGCGGGAATATGACAAACTTTTTTTTTTTTTTGCCCAAAGTTGTCACTAAATTATATATTGCTCACACATGCCATGGGCATATGTGAAATTACACCCAAAAATACAATCTGCTGCTTCTCCTGAGTATGGGGGTACCACATGTGTGGGACTTTTTGGGAGCCTAGCCGCGTACGGGGCCCCAAAAACCAAGTACCGCCTTCAAGATTTCTAAGGGCGCAAATTTTTGATTTCACTCCTCACTACCTATCACAGTTTTGAAGGCCATAAAAAGCCAAAATAGCACAACCCCCCCCCCCCAAATTACCCCATTTTGGAAAGTAGACACCCCAATCTATTTACTGAGAGGCATGTTGAGTCCATGGAATATTATATATTTTGCCACAAGTTGCGGTGATATGACAAACTTTTTTTTTTTTTTGCACTAAGTTGTCACTAAATTATATATTGCTCACACATGCCATTGGCATATGTGAAATTACACCCCAAAATACATTCTGCTGCTTCTCCTGAGTATGGGGATACCACATGTGTGGGACTTTTTGGGAGCCTAGCCGCGTACGGGACCCCAAAACCAAGCACCGCCTTCAAGATTTCTAAAGGCATACATTTTTGATTTCACTCCTCACTACCTATCACTACCTATCACAGTTTTGAAGGCCATAAAATGCCAAGATGGCACAAAACCCCCCCAAATTAAGCCATTTTGGAAAGTAGACACCCCAAGCTATTTGCTGAGAGGCATGGTGAGTATTTTACAGCTCTCATTTGTTTTTGAAAATTAAGAAAGAAAATAATGTTTTTTTTTTTCATTTTCAAAACTTTGTGACAAAAAGCGAGATCTGCAAAATACTCACCATACCGCTCAGCAAATAGCTTGGGGTGTCTACTTTCAAAATGGGGTCATTTGGGGGAGTTTGCAGTGAGGAGTGAAAACTAGAGTTAGACTTACCGGTAACTCTGTTTCTAGGAGTCGTCCAGGACAGCACTAGAGAGATAGGCTCCACCTCCGGAGGCAGGAAACACATCATCCAGATCTTTAAAGGGCGGCTTCCGTCCCTCGTCCTCAGTCTTTTAACCGAGAACTTCCCCGGAACGGCTTCTGAAACAACAAAAAAACACTCGTCCAACATTATAACAGCATATAGGGAGGGAATCCCTGCTGTCCTGGACGACTCCTAGAAACAGAGTTACCGGTAAGTCTAACTCTAGTTTTCTCTAGTCGTCTGTCCAGGACAGCACTAGAGAGGATCAGCGAGAACTTACCAGATTAGGGGGGGACTACCGCTTGGAGGACTTTTCTCCCAAACGCTTGGTCTTGCGCTGAGAGAAGGTCCAATCTATAATGCTTCATGAACGTCGAGTAATTTGACCATGTTGCTGCTCAACAAATTTGTTCTGGTGTTGCTCCAGTTCGCTCTGCCCAAGAGGCCGATAGTGCCCATGTGGAGTGAGCCATGGGGGAAAAAGGGCATTCTTTTTCTAAGATTTTGTAAGCTTCCACAATAGCCTGCTTAATCCATCTTGCGATTGTGCCTTTCGAAGCTTGAAACCCCAATTTTTTTCCCGAATGCAAAACAAATAGAGCATTGGATTTCCTAATGTTTTTGGACAACTCCAGATACTGTAAGACACAGGCTCTCACATCCAGTTCGTGGAATTCTGTCTCCCTTGGATTGGTTGGGGACCCACAAAAAGAAGGCAAAATAATTTCTTGAGCCCTATGGAACTTTGACACCACTTTGGGCAAAAAACCTGGGTCTGTACGTAATACCAGCCTGTCTTCAAAAACTTGCAGAAAGGGCTCCTTAATGGAAAGTGCCTGCAGCTCACTAATGCATCTCGCAGTGGTTATGGCCACTAAGAAGACAGATTTGAGCGTGAACCATTTTAGGGACAGCTCTTTCTTTTGTGACCACTTAGCCCAACCCTGCAACACTGTCGTCAGGTCCCATTTTGGCAGGACTTTAAATGGAATGGGTCTAATTCTGGCTAACCCCTTGAAGAACCTGCTAACTAGCGGGTCTATGGCCAGGGGTCGCTCAAAAAAAAACGACAAGGCCGATACCTGCACTTTTAGTGTGCTAATGGCCAGTCCTTTATCTGCACCATCTTGTAAAAACTCTAAGATGGCTGGGATGCTTGCAGACACCTTTTTGGTATCTAACCATGAACAGACGACTAGAGAAATCAAAAATTTACACCCTGATGCCGCGTACACACGATCGATTTTTTCGACGGTGAAAACACCGTAGAGAAAATCGACGTTAAAAACGAGGAACAGCTTGTTCCCCCCACACACGGCCGTTTTAAATGTCATTTTTTTTTGGTCGAAAAAAACGACCGTGTGTGGGCTCCGCGGCAGTGTTTCCCTATGGGAAACACTGCCACGGAAAACATGTCGAAAAAAACGACGAGAAAAATTAGAACATGTTCTAATTTTTCTCGTCGTTTTTAATGCCGTTTTTCTCGTCGAAAAAAAAGACAGAAAGCCCACAGACAATCGTTTTTCTCGTCGAATGGGAAAAATGTCGTTTTTCTCAACGAGAAAAACGGCCGTGTGTACGCGGCATTAGAAAGCCTGAAGGCTGTGCTTGGTTTTCGGGGTCCTGTACGTGGCTAGGCTCCCAAAATGTCTCACATATGTGGTATCCCCATACTCAAGAGAAGCAACAGAATGTATTTTGGGGTGCAATTCCACATATAACCATGGCATGTTTGAGCAATATCTCATTTAGTGACAACTTTTGTCATTATTAAATCACTTGGGACAAAAAAAATATTCAATGGGCTCAACATGCCTCTCAGCAAATAGGTTGGGGTGTCTACTTTCCAAAATTGGGTCATTTGGGGGGGTTTTGAACTGTCCTGGCATTTTATGCACAACATTAGGAAGCTTATGTCACACATCATCCACTCTTCTAACCACTTGAAGACAAAGCTCTTTGTGACACTTTTTGCTTACATGAAAACATATATTTTTTTGCACGAAAATTACGTTGAACCCCCAAACATTATATATTTTTTTTAAAGCAAAAGCCCAGATTAAAATAGTGGGTGTTGCATTTGTTTTTTCCACACAGTATTTGCGCAGCAATTTTTCAAACTAATTTTTTGGGGGAAAAACACACTTTTTTTTATTTTTAATGCACTAAAACACACTATATTGCCCAAATGTTTGATGAAATAAATAAGATGATCTTAGGCCGAGTACATGCATACCAAACATGACATGCTTTAAAATTGCACACAAACGCGCAGCGGCGACAAACTACATACATTTTTAAAAGCCTTTAAAAGCCTTTACAGGTCACCACATTAGATTTGTAGAGGAGGTCTACTGCTAAAATGACTGCCCTTAATCTGACCTTCGCGGTGATACCTCACATGCATGGTGCAATTGCTGTTTACATATGACGCTAGACCAACGCTTGCGTTCGCCTTTGCGCAAGAGCAGGGGGGGACAGGGGTGCTTTTTTTTAATTATTATTATTTATTTTGTTTTTCCTCCCACTGCTTGTAAAAGCAGTCTAGAGGCTAATTATCTGCTAGGATTGCTTTTACATGAAAGCCCGACCGCTGGCTGAAAAGAATGATACCAAGATGATACCTAAACCCGCAGGCATCATTCTGGTATAACCATTCAAAGTCCAGCAACATACCAGTACGTTGCTGGTCCTTGTTGGACATGTATTGTAATCTGTTGGCTGAACGAAAAAAAGAGATTGATCGGTGGGTATGCCCACCATTAGAATACCTCCCTTCATCCACCCACTTCTAATGATGGGCATACATGCACCATTTATATATGCCGAAGCATGGGGGCATCCTCCCGCAAAAAAAAAATTTCCACGGGCAAGCCTCCGTCGGAATTTCGACCGTATGTACGTGGCATTAGGAGCAAAATCGCACCTCCGCCCCTGCTGCCCTCATGCTTCGGCATATATGCTCTTTTTTTTTTAACTGTGGTGGTGAAATCACCTCCTACAGCGTTGGAGTCACGGCTTTATGTATCGTGGGAGCAAACGCTGTTGCTGTCAAGATAAATAAATCTGCGCTGCAACTGAATGGTGTACCTGATAAGCAAATGATTCTTAACATTAAAACAAAGTAACATTACAGTATAACAGTAAGACCTTACCATACCTGCAAAGCAAATACCAAAAAAAAAAAACCTAGTAAAAAATAAAACATTTTTTTTAACGCAACCTGTGCCTAAAATATATATATGCCGAAGCATGGGGGCATCCTCCCGCAAAAAAGTTATGCCGCGTACACACGGTCGGACTTTTCCACGGACAAGCCTCGGTCGGAATTTCGACCGTATGTACGCGGCATAAAAGGTTATGCCGCGTACACACGGTCAGACTTTTCCACGGGCAAGCCTCCGTCGGAATTTCGACCGTATGTACACGGCATTAGGAGCAAAATCGCTCCTCCGCCCCTGCTGCCCCCATGCTTCAGCATATATGCTCTTTTTTTTCACTGTGGTGGTGAAATCACCTCCTACAGCGTTGGAGTCACGGCTTTATGTATCGTGGGAGCAAACGCTGTTGCTGTCAAGATAAATAAATCCGCGCTGCAGCTGAATGGCGCACCTGAAAACAAAAAATGACATACCTGAAAAGCAATCACGATAAAACATTGCAGAATAGAATACAGTAAAAAGGAGAAGAACAATAGAGAGAAAATAGAGAGAGAGAGAGAGAGAACAATAAAACGACAACTATTTTTGTTTTTGTTTTTTTACGTTTTTTTTTTTCTTTTTTACACTTTTTTTTGTAACTTTAACAACTGTAGCGGTTCGGGTCTCTCAAAATGCGATGACATCTTGGGAGACCCTGTGTAAGTGTGTCCTAGTCTGTGAAATGCTGTACCCTACGCTAAAACTTCACTTTTGTGTTGTAGCGTTCAAAACATTTACCAATGCAAAGACCAGGATTGTCAGGACAGAGTGGACATCTTTTTTGGGGGGCTCATTGGGTAGGGGTACTCTCGAGGACATACGGAAAATGCCTCTCATGCAGCCGGCTTACTGCATTTGGTTGGGGATGGTGAGGTGCAGAACCGCCTGGATACAGAAGGTCTGTGACTATCTCATCATGGAATTTTAGGAAGGATAAAGTCCCGCCTGAAGCTCTGTATAGCACATGAGCGTTCAGCAAAGCCAATTGAAATAAGGATAGAGACACTTTTTTGTACCAGCGTCTCGCCTTACGGGCAATGTGATACGGCGCCAACAACTGGTCATTGAGGTCCACCCCTCCCATATTTTGGTTATATTCATGGGCTTTAGACTGTCGTGTCTGCGTGAAGGGAGGTAAGAAGGAAAACCACACTATCTTGCCAGCGCTCCCTATGTAATCTGGGCAGTTCTCCGGCTCTACCTGACTATCTTTTCCCTCATAAACCGTAAAGCTCCATACATAGCCTGTTGCCCTGTCACAGAACTTATAGAGCTTGACCCCGTATCTGGCACGCTTGCTGGGAAGGTACTGTTTGAAAAACAAGCGGCCAGAAAATTTAATCAGGGACTCATCAACGCAGACAACTTGATCGGGAATAAACAAGGCTGCAAAACGTTTGTTGAAGTGGTTTATGAGGGGCCGAATTTTGTAGAGCCGAACGTATTCAGGGTCTCCATGTGGAAGACAAAGTTCATTGTCGTTGAAGTGCATGAACCACAAGATCTGCTCGTATGGTTTCCTGGACATGGAGGCAGAGAACACGGGCATATGGTCAATTGGGCGCGTGGACCAATAGGCGAGCATTGACGAGAATTTATGTGTGCCCATGTTGAGGGAAAGGCCCAGAAAGGTTTTAAATTCGGAAAACGTAATTGGTTTCCAATCTCTGGCAATGGAAGGCAACTGGGGATTAGTGGTGATGAATTGACCAGCATATAAATTACTCTGGTCCACAATAGATCTATAGAGATCTTCCGTGAAAAACAGCGAATAAAAATCAAGTGGTGTAAAATCAGCTGTTTCCACCTGAATACCGGCTTGGGCAGTGAATAGCGGAAGTACGGGTTCTGCAGAAGTGTTGGGCACCCAATCAGGATAGGCAAATTCTGCAGGAAGGGCACTATGGGCACGACGGGCCTGCCTTTGTCTTCTTCTTGGTGGCAGCGGGACACTACTTGTGTTTGCCACCTCACCAGCTTGAACTGCACTTATGGGACTCGCCACGTCACCACGTGATACTGCAGTGCTGGATGTACGTCCAGGCTGTACTAGGCCGCTGGTGCTTGCCAGTTCACCAGAAGAAATAGCGGCGCTAGTACTACTTTGCTCCATAATACGAGAGCCCTGCGGTTCTTGCTCCTCAACAACATTAGAAGATTGGGATCGGGTACGCCTGACGTTAGCAGGGACCTCATCATCTTCGTCGTCAGTGCTATCTGACATGGACATTCTACATTCTACAGGAATGTATTCTGAGCCTGAATCTGACAGATACGTGACCTCCTCTTCACTATCTGTCATGCTCAGAATCTCGTAGGCCTCTTTACTAGTGTACTTTCGATTTGCCATTTTGGGCTCTAAATTTAGTGGTACACTAGTAAGATTCACAGGTAAAAAAGCACCTGACTGTCAGCAAATGTATCAAACGCTACAAAAAAACTGTTAGCGATCGCAGGGATCAGGCCTGTCTCTGCGAATGCTGCAGTTATGTGTGTTGTGTTTGGTAAGTGACTGTTAGATAATTTCTTGTGATCAATCGAATTCCAGGTGTTTGAAAGTGAAGACATGTAGCGGCCTCACCCCGTCCTCTTTAGCTAGGGGTATGTCACGCGACAGAGTGAGATGCGCTACGGCCCATGTCCTCCCCATAACTGTGGGTGAGGTGAAGGCCAATATCTGATGTTTCCTCGGGCCGGTGTGTCTTGGGCATGTACCGAGTCTGTTGTGCAGAAACCACCTAACCACCCTTTGCTCCCATTAACAGAGTCCATACACCGATCACAGTCCAACTGTTGGTTTTATTTCGTATCTCCACATACAGGCAATGCGATGGCAGGATACGGTGGGATGAGCAGGTCGAGGCACTATACTGATCTGGGTCCCTACACCCCCTGTGCTATGACCAAGGGTTGCAGGAGTCTTAATTCGAATACCTCCGCTGCGTTGCAGCCCCTATCAGGGGAAGATGTCCTCCAAGAGAGTTACCGGAGGCCCATCCGTCACCGGGTTGACACTGCACCGGAATCTTCGGACGGGTGACCTCCCCAGCCTCCTCACCTCAGATGCGGGTCCCCTCGCAAGGGGCACCCTGGAATCACTTCACCCTTGCGGGACCCAGTCGGAGTCACTGGGTCCCAGGCCTCCTCAATAGTACCTCATCCCAGGCTGAAGGTGCCTGGGATGGAATCCCAGCTTCATTCCGGCCAGGCCTAGGGCGCCTAGGCCGGAACCTTGAACCGCCCGCACCCAGGCCGAAGGTGCCTGGGTGCGTGACGAGATGATCCCCGAAGACCTCGTGGCGAGGCCGTCTCCACCTTTTATCTCCTCCCATCAACACCACGGCGGGTTCCCCGCCCCAGCCATACCATCTCCAGGAAGGGACAAAAAGGGTAGCACTGTGGTAATGATTCTACCTGAAGCCTGTAGGTACTCCGCCACCCACAGGCAAAGGAGAATATTACATCCCCCAATCCTCCACAAATAACAAAAAGGGGTCTAAACCCTGACATAATTACACACCTGGGTCACACTACCCCCAGGTGTATCCCACTAAATCTAAAGACTCCGCTACACACTCCCCCCTGTGATTTGACGCTGGTCCCCAGCGTCAGGTGCACTCCCATGTCTCCCAAGGAGTGGTGACATGGAGCAAGCCCCAGAGGCTGTCCCCAAATTTGTGAATACTAAGTGTGCCAAGACCTGCTCAAAAGGAAAAGGAAAAATATAAAACGATAAACTTTTGCATAAAACATCTATTCTGTACACATGTACAATCCCTCCCATCACTGTCTAAGAACCACCCCATACTCAGTAGTCTTGACCGATGAATCTCCTGCAGAAGGGAAACAAAAACAACATCCTAACAATCTGTGTTAACTTGGAATGAATAGGTCTGTCAGCCGAGAGACCCACTCACTCCAATAAGCAAAGTGATGCATGTGTAAAATTTTCAAACAGTCGTTGCACAACACTGCCACCTGTTGACAGCGCCACGGTCATGACACTTGCCGAGATCTTCCTTCTTCCTGCTTTCCTACGCTAACTTTTACCCCCAGAGTCTCTGCCTTTGGCACATGAAGAAGAGGGAGAAAAACAACAGCTCCCAAGTCTCCAGTGAGTGAAAGAAAAGCCCAAATCAAAACAAAAGTAGGGCGCAGTTCTGAGCGTCTGGGAATGTTCCTTCCAGAAAGTTCAACAGCAAACAAAATAGGAGCTCACTTCTCCTACAAGTAAAACCTTGGATCCGGCAAAAACAGGGGCTTCAGGTGCTTGTCAAACACTTCCACCGAATATTTGACATCCTCTCCTTCTTTCCTGCAGATGAGCACCTTATCGGCATGAATATGGCGCCCCAGTCTCCAATCAGCTCTACAGTCTCTAAACTTATTAGATACAGGCGGCGAACGCGACAGGTATCGCCGGGCATGAGGCACTTTGAGCTTTTCCCATACAAACTCGTCGTACCACCTTTGTCGCAAAACTTCGACTTCATACAATAAGTCCCGAGGCAAGTAGGGGTACTCCCACCCATATTCACGGGCGACTCTTTGGGAGAAAAGTCTCTGCAATCTGGCTAGAGGTGGCATCACATCTCGCTCGCCTTCTCCTGGCTGTACGATGGCCTCCGGGTGCCGAGGTACCTTCACCATCTCGAGTTGCTTTGCCTTTGGTGCCCGCAACGAAGCACGCTGCGTCCCCACTATCGGAGCGGGTGATGTGGTTGAAAGTGGAAGGTCGGTCGGAGGACTAGATTTCCTCGGGAACTCCGGGGCCTGCGCCCGGAGCGTACTGTCTTCTATGGACATGGGGGAATCCTGCGGTTTACACAGCACAGGTAGTGGGCGTCTGTCCCAGCCCTTCCGGTGAAACAGTTCGTCTATTTCTCCGTCATCACCACAGTCTGACAACGACTCTAGGTCGGAGGTGTCATACATCTCGGCGGGAAGGTAGTCTCTAGTAGACGGAAGGCTACCCTCCCTTGCGGGCTCCACCGGCTGTGGACTCCCGACACCTCCAACCAACACCACAGTCCCAGCCCCTAACTCACCTGGACCTTCTGAAGAACTGGGATGTCCAGGACTCTCTTCTCTATAGGCGCCATCTAGGCCAGGCAAGCGGCGGGGTGAAGCTCGACCACGACCATAGGATGCCTTACCAGGCCGACTTTCCTCTTCAGAGGTGGCAGCAGGGAATCTGTGGTGACCAAAGCAGTGTCCTCGGATTTCTCTCTTTCCGTCTCTGGTTGGGCAGTCACGTCGCCCTGGTCAGCGCGTACGGGGACCTCCGCAAAGGCCTGGATCTCTCCCTCTGGAGTGGCGGTTCCTGTGATGCAGTTGAGGCGAAGGGCCCGGGGCCTTACTGTGGATGATTCGACCTCAAAAAGAAACTCTTTGCACGCTTCACATCGCCCGAACGGCTTTAGTTGGACCACCAGTCCCGAGCATCCGGGACAGATCACACCGAGGGCCTCCGTGTCTCTGCATGAATACAGAGCCAACTGTCCTCGAGGCCGGAGCCTTATCCCCGTGTCTGTCAGGGGAGCAGCAAATGCAGTCATCTTCATAGGGTAAGATACCGGCATCCACGGAGAGCTTGAATTCATTCCGACCACTTGCTGCTCCATCATGCGCTGACCACGCGCCGGAGTCTCCACGTGTATCTCCACACGTGGCCAGGCTCCTCCCACGACTTGCACGTTTTCGCGGGCTTCCGCCAGCCTCTGCCCACAAATTGCGCAGTCATGGGGTGCCTCGTGGCACAGTGCATTAACAGTCCCCACATGTAGTACTTCACACGGCTGGACCTCTCCCTTTTTACGCTCCTCCGCGTGGGCCTTTCCTGACTTAGGGTCATGTCCACAACTCCGAGCAGGGATGCACTTTGGCCAATCACATGGCCGACCTGCTCGGAACTCCTCCGGGCAGCAAAGTTCAAACACAGACGTTCTCAGTTCCATCGTTGAGACACACACAATCCCGGACGAGCCCCCACGTGTAGCGGCCTCTCCAACCCCGTCCTCTTTAGCTAGGGGTATGTCACGCGACAGAGTGAGATGCGCTACGGCCCATGTCCTCCCCATAACTGTGGGTGAGGTGAAGGCCAATATCTGATGTTTCCTCGGGCCGGTGTGTCTTGGGCATGTACCGAGTCTGTTGTGCAGAAACCACCTTACCACCCTTTGCTCCCATTAACAGAGTCCATACACCGATCACAGTCCAACTGTTGGTTTTATTTCGTATCTCCACATACAGACAATGCGATGGCAGGATACGGTGGGATGAGCAGGTCGAGGCACTATACTGATCTGGGTCCCTACACCCCCTGTGCTATGACCAAGGGTTACAGGAGTCTTAATTCGAATACCTCCGCTGTGTTGCAGCCCCTATCAGGGGAAGATGTCCTCCCATCAATCCGTCACCGGGTTGACACTGCACCGGAATCTTCGGACGGGTGACCTCCCCCGCCTCCTCACCTCAGATGCGGGTCCCCTCGCAAGGGGCACCCTGGAATCACTTCACCCTTGCGGGACCCAGTCGGAGTCACTGGGTCCCAGGCCTCCTCAATAGTACCTCATCCCAGGCTGAAGGTGCCTGGGATGGAATCCCAGCTTCATTCCGGCCAGGCCTAGGGCGCCTAGGCCGGAAACTTGAACCGCCCGCACCCAGGCCGAAGGTGCCTGGGTGCGTGACGAGATGATCCCCGAAGACCTCGTGGCGAGGGCGTCTCCCCCTTTTATCTCCTCCCATCAACACCACGGCGGGTTCCCCGCCCCAGCCGTACCATCTCCAGGAAGGGACAAAAAGGGTAGCACTGTGGTGATGATTCTACCTGAAGCCTGTAGGTACTCCGCCACCCACAGGCAAAGGAGAATATTACATCCCCCAATCCTCCACGAATAACAAAAAGGGGTCTGAACCCTGACATAATTACACACCTGGGTCACACTACCCCCAGGTGTATCCCACTAAATCTAAAGACCCCGCTACAGACAATTTATTAAAAATGCACCGGTACACTTTGAGTGAAGCTTACAAGATGAAAATCATAGCAAAAGTGAGTGAGGAGGCGGCGGCCCCCACCTTCTCATCCTTACACTGAAAAGGCAATAACACTTCTTATTGGCTAATTTGCTAAGGAGGATGCACTGGTACATGGTACAAGTTAGTACCTTTATTCCCAAGCAGAGCCTCCTGTACAATCTGCTTTCTATACATATATTACGTATGGGGTTAGTAAGAACAAAAGAATACAACAAGGTTAGAACATGTGCTCAGGAGCCATCTTAAAGGAAAATCAGTAAAGCTGTTTAATAGACGCACAATACTTAACTTTTCTAACATTCCCTCCTCTTGTGGGTCTATTTTATCTCAACACATTTCGATGATAGTCCCTGTGTTATACACTTTTGGACTGTATGTCATTAAGTTGAGCTTCAATGTCCACATAGGTCTCCTCAGAGGTAGGAACGGCTTGATACATCGTTCTTGAGATTGCGGTTTCAATCAGTTTTTGTGAAAGTCCTCGAATACAGAGAATGCAGCAGCATCCGTAAGTGACCAAAACCGCAGTAATTGAGATCGAACATGATGTGATAAGTCCAGTCCACTTACCGAACCATCCTTCAAGCCAGTTTGTGAATGGATCGTTAATACCTGAATTTTCCGCTAATTCATTCGATAGAGCAGTCAATCCTTCCAGGGCTCTGGTCACGGTCTCTCCAGGAGCTGTATTAGGGATAAAGGTACAACACATGCTACCAAACATTTTGCATACCCCTCCTCTTTTAGCCATGATCATATCTTCCCTACCTAGTATGATACCAGAGGGTCCACAGTACTACTTCAGGTCTAAGTGGAGCAAAGTTCTTCTTGGGGTGTATGTGGATACATATCTTTACTCATTCGTATCACCCATCTTGGCATCATATGAATCTGACTATCTGATAACACTCTATTTCTTCCCTGGGGTCATCTCCCTCAGTTCTAACTGCCATTGTAGTAATTTTTTTTTTCCACATTTAGCACACCCAAAAAACAAATTAGCAAGTAATCCAACAACTATGATTCCTATAAGAACAAAAAAAACTGTTGAATCCTTGAAAATTTACCATTTCTGATAAACTAGTTTTTGGGCAGACTTGTATTGCTTAAACTCAAAATGAAAGTAAATGAGTACTAGGTGTGTGCATTTTTTTTTTTAAACTGTCTGGCCTATGTGAACCTATCTAGCAATTACTCAAATGACTCTTTATGCCTGCTAGCATGTATTCATGTCACTTTACAGCTGTAGCAGTTGTCAGGGACACTTGATAGGGTCCTTCAACTTTGTTCCTAAAGGTACTTTCACATGTTCTTTTACTAAGACCCAATCATCTGGCTGTAAATCATGTGTTCCAGTTACTTGATCTGGAATTGGATCAAAAACAAACTTGTGCATCGCAGTTAGTTTCTTGTATTAGACAATTACATAACAAAATTATTATACATTATAGCAGTCTGATGTGGAAAATGCAACCCTGTCTTAGGTGGGCCCCCCAAACAAAATCTCATAAGGGCTCAAGTTCTCTGACCTATAAAGTAGGGGTAATCCTGATGCTGTAAAGAACCTGAGGAAACCGTTATGGCCATTGTTTCTTTACTAACCTATCTACCCTTTTCCTGCATAGATTTATCTGGCCTGCCTTTAACGACTCCACTATACCTTTCTACCTTCCCTGAACTCTGAGGATGATAGGAGCATGGAAGGCCTGCTCAATTGCCAAATCCTTGCATGTAATTTGCATGATCTGTTCAGTGGAATGTGTTCCTCTGTCATTCTCTGATTTCAGGGACTCCAATCAGCATATTACTTCGGAAAGGATCTTCTTTTCTGTTGTCTTTTCTGTCGTCTTGGCATTTGCTTTAGCCACCAGTCAGGCTTCTATCCAGCTTGAAACATTTCTATGCACAACAAAACATATTGATATTGGCCTGATTTGAGCAATTGGATTTAATAAATCTGAAGTCTTTGGAAAAGGAATAGTGACTTGGCCAAATGTCTTTGTGTTACTCTGGTCTGTTTTCCTGAGTTATTTTTAGCACAGATTATGCATCCCTCAACAAAGTCTTGATATTCATTTCTGGAGTATCGAATAAACCATCCAGCCTTGCTTATGTTCCTTCCATTGCCTTTAGGGCATACATGACTCAGTCCATGGACTAATGGCATAATCATCTTTTCCATTTCAGATGGGACACATATTCCATTTTCCTTGCACAAGAGTCCATCTTGATCCTTCTTTACATAATCTTATACCAATCATCAGGTGCAGATTCTTGCAATTTCTTAATCAGCTCTTTTACTTTCAGTATTAGTTCCCTTATTTTCCTTCAAACTGTTACAGGTTTCTTCTTCTTCTTCTTTTTTTTCCCTTGCAAAATCTGTGATTAGTCATGATTGCTTCCTTTGGTGTTTCAGCAGTCTTCCTGGCAGTATGATCAGGCAACTGGTTTCCTTTTTCTTCCATGGGTTGCCCTCCAGTATGTGCCTTGACTTTCAGGGTGGCTACCAGTGGCGGCCCGTCCACCCCAGGCAGTCACAAAAAAAAAAAAAATGTTTTTAAATGTCCCTTTAAGAAAAAAAAAATTGAAAAAAAGGTCATTAAGTGTACTGTGTCTGGGGCGCCGGGCGCAGTGCAACACGGGAACTGCCACGTCTATGCAATCACAAGATTGCAGACGAGGCACTTCATTTGCTGGCTTTTAACCCGCCTTGCGGCGCAATCGATCCCGCCACAGCTTCCGCCCGCGACCGTAGTATGTATTACTACGGCCGGGTGCTTTGATTGACAGGCGAGTTAGTATGTCACTTCCGGTTTTCCGTGTCACTGCCGCGATGTGACAAACTGATCGTTGGTAATGCCTGCACTCCAGAGGAAAGCACAGCAGCCCCCCTGAACAAGTAAGTGCCGGACACTTCTCCTTTCCTCTGCTCTATACAGTACTCGGTCTGTGTTTAGAAGAGCTGGGTGACTTTATAAATAGTTGTGGATGGCAGTGTGTGTCTGGAGACTGGAGAGGACTCAGGAGTTTGTTTTCCCGGGCTATGTGAGGTTGGTGCAATACTTGTGTTCTGACTCTGGAGCAGCAAGGACAGCTGCAGTGTCTCTGCCTTTGCTGGGTCACTCCTGATAATCTCCCCCCCCCCTTCCCTCTGCATGTGGTCGGGAGTGGAGTCTCTGCCTTTGCTGTGCTGGGTCCTGATAATCCCCCCCCCTTCCTGCATGTGGTCGGGAGTGGAGTCTGTCTTGTCATCCAGATGAAAGTGTGAGGAAGACATTCTGATTGTTTCACCTCCTCCCTGAATCCCCTGCTTTTCCTCCGTTCACACTGTGCTCTGTGTGTGTACTGTAACCTCCAGTGTTGGCTGCAGGGCTTGCATGGAGTAAAGCTTCTGCTGCAGGGGGTGGGGGTTGGTGCTGATGTCTACCAAATGCTGGGTAGCTGAATGATCTACCAGATATTGTTTGTATTGTGCTGAGGTCCTTTCTCCTGACATTTGCTAGGTGCAATTGGGTTAGGAAACACCATAGCTGTGTAACAGCCAGGCACTTGTTGATCTCCTTGAATTGAGATCTTCCATTCCAGTAAGAGTCAGTGGAGCACTGAGGTTGTGCACTATCACACAAGTTGAAGTTTGCAGTGGTGCACCTGTATATTCTCACAGCGGAATAAAGAAAACTCAGGACTTGGTTATATACAAGCATTTATTGGCACATTGTTTTACACCATTTTGATGAATTCACATTTGCTTTTGTGTATTTGCCGTCTTTGATGCTATAACACTAGAAGTAATAAGTGTATATGTATTTCCATTTAAATATCCTGACATGTTCTGTGTTCTGCTATTTGGTATTCTTACACTCAGCACAGTGTTTTTAATTTTTTTTTTATTTGTGCACAAATTGATGGGACAGAGGCTGCAACTGATGGGACACAGGGCTGCATTTGATGGGACACAGGGCTTGATGTAAGGAGGGACTCTGCAGGGGGCACCTGATGTAAGGAGGGACTCCGCAGGGGGCACCTGATGTAAGGAGGGACTCCGCAGGGGGCACCTGATGTAAGGAGGGACTCCGCTGGGGGGCACCTGATGGCATCTGGTGGCAGGCGACGCGCTCAGGGCTCCCACTGATTCTGCATTATGGAGTTGCATGATTTCATTTTATATTACAATGTAATAATAGAAATAATGTGCTTCAATCATCCTGACACCATAACAACCCTGGTGCCGGGATGATTGAAGTATCTTTATCTGCTGATTGTAAAACTTTCTAGAATACAAATTTCTATTGTTGTGTAGGATCTGGGCCTGCTGTCCCTCCCTCTCTCTCTCCCTCTCCCTCCATCCCTCGTTCATCTCAGATGCTAACCACACCACCTTAGAGCCACGCCCACTATTTAGATGAAACCACGCCCATTTCCACCAAGTGGGAGGGGTCAAAAAGGAAGGACGGGGTCTGGCGCCCCCCCATCCTAAAACTTCACCAGCCGCCACTGGTGGCTACTTCCTTTGGGAGGGTGACTGGTTCAAAAAGTTCTCAAACATATTTCCAGTTTTAAATTGATTCTTCTTGCAGCAATTGTGAAACTTCTGTTCTTCCTTATGGGTCCATAATCATGGACTACTTCGACAGCATGCTTGCTACCAGTATAGGTGTTGGCTGTTTGATCCTTTGCGGTCTCACAGGCCCTCATGAGTGCTACCACTTTGGCAACCAGCGCTGAAAGTGATGAAGGGAGTAGTTGGGTCTCAATCACTTCCTCCAATGTTGTCACCGCATATGCCATTCTTGGGACTCCATCTTTGTACAGGCGTGAACCCTCTGCAAACAGGATCAGATCAGAATTTTCAAAATGAGTGTCCTTTACTGGAGAGATTTGCTGCATTTCTTCTTCCATAAGTTTTAAGCAGATGTGGTCACCCTCCTCTTCTAGGTTTTCCTCTGTCTCTAGGAAAAAGCTGGCAGGCTTGATTGTAGTACATCTTTTCACTTCTTTTTCTCCTAATTCAAGCAGTATTGCTTCATAACATCCATTCCAAAGCATATCTTCTCTTCTGTACAGCACCACTGGCACAGGTTGCAGCTGCAGTTTTCTTTTTTGTTCTTGCCACAACATGGGTTTTGGTGCATCCACCAACCGGATCTATTTTATACACGGCTTGAAAGGGTTTGCGGTCAACAGGTCAGAATGAAGAGGTTTCACACCATTTAAGAATGCAGGATATACAGAAAACATGACAACAATCTTCTGGAAATCCAACCTTCAGGGAAAGATTGTTCAGACAAATTGGACACCTCTCAGTTGAACTTTAATGCTAAAGTACTGGCACCAGTCCCATCTTTGCCTTCGTCACCATCCTTTTTTTTCATGTAGCTGGTCTTTGGCATCAGGTAAACATAAATGTTTGCTCCTCATCCTCTCCACTAAACCTAATAATGTGATTTATCTCAGTAGGGTCAGAAACTAAAATGTTGCTAGTTACCCCTTCTATGAAGATTAAGTTCAAGGCATTCCCCGTACTGGCCCATTCTAGAGATTCCTTTTTCCAGTTTCTGCCTCCCCGTATGGACGTCTCCCCTAGAATCACCAGTAGACCCAAGACAATTACTATCCCTTTCATCCTGACCAGCTACAGAGCCCTGGGGGGGGGGTAAGGTAAGGGAGTCTTCACCGGTTTGAGATAAGCCCCACCTTGTGCAGAACCTCCCTTTGTAGCCGGACTTACCAGAGCTCTGCCGCCAACTGACCCTGCTCTGCCTATAAAACATTTTTGCAACGGGACTGGTGAGTCCAGGTAGACCTCTCTGCAAACCTTATTGCCGTGGGAGTTTATTTACAAAAATGGGATCCCTTATCACTGTAGATCTTTTCAGGTATTCCAAATGTAGGAATTATATCTTAGTAACGTTTTGGCCACAGTCTATGCGTCCGCACTTCCTGTCGGGAATACCTCCACCCATTTGGTCAAGGCGTCTATGATAACCAAACAATATCTTTTCCTTTCCACACCTGTCCAATTCAATAAAATTCATACAAATGTGTTGGAATGGATATTGCGGTGTAGGGAACTTCCCTTTCCGTGGTCTTATGCCTCCCTGAGCATTGTCACTTGCACATATAATGCACTGAGAACAAATTTTTTTTTGTAGTTAGTAAAACCATAGGCTGTACATACTGTATTTAACATCTCAGTCATCCCCCTGTTTGACACATGAGTTACTCCATGTGTCAAAACTGCTGCATACCTAAATAGGGATCTTGGCAATACCGGTTTTCCTTCAGGTGATGTATAAATACTATCTATTATTGTGCAACCTTTTTGTTTTCCAATAATGTTTCTCCCCGGCAGGGATCAGCCGAACACCCCCCTGTTCGGTTCGCACCAGAACCTACGAACAGACAAAATGTTCGTGTGAACTTTAGAACCCTATTAAATACAATGGACTCGAACGTTCGAAATCTAAAGTGCTAATTATAAAGGCTAATATGCAAGTTATTGTCCTAAAAAGTGTTTGGGGACCCGGGTCCTGCCCCAGGGGACATGTATCAATGCAAAAAAAAGTTTTAAAAACGGCCGTTTTTTCGGGAGCAGTGATTTTAATAATGCTTAAAATGGAAAAATAAAAGTGAAATATTCCTTTAAATTTCGTACCTGGGGGGTGTGTATGATATGCATGTAAAGTGGCGCATGTTTCCCGTGCTTAGAACTGTCCCTGCAAAAAATGTCATTTTTGAAAGAAAAAAAGTCTATACATGTATTACACAGTGAAGGAAGTTCCCCATCAGCTCAGCCCCCTCGGTATGTCGGACCCCGCCTACGTCATTGGCCTGAGCGGGGAAACTTCCTTCACTGTGTAAATTTAAATTACACAGTGAAGGAAGTTCCCCGCTCAAGCCAATGACGTAGGCGGGTCCGACATACCGAGGGGGCGGACCTGATGGGGAACTGCTCTCACTTTGGTAATACATGTATAGACCCGCCCCTTCTCATGTTCCGCATCTGGTCCGCTGAGCGGACCTGATGGGGAACTTTAGAAGGGGCGGGTCTATACATTTAAAACACTGAGAGGGAGTTCCCCATCAGGTCCACTCAGGCACAACCAATGAAGGACAGCGCTGGACATCGGGATCGCCGCGGGACACTGTATTTCACCGCTGGAATGTTTTTTTTTTTTTTTTTTTTTTTTTAATAAAGGACTTTTTCAAGGTGTTTGTGTGTTTTTTTTTTAACATTTTTTTACGCTTTCTTCGTGAAATGGTAGGGGTACAATGTACCCCTTACCAATTCACATAGGGGGGGGCCGGGATCTGGGGTTTCCCCTTTGTTAAAGGGGTCTTCCAGATTCCGATAAGCCCCCCGCCCGCAGACCCCCACAACCACCGGGCAAGGGTTGTGGGGATGAGGCCCTTGTCCCCATCAACATGGGGACATCCTCCCCATGTTGAGGGCATGTGGCCTGGTACGGTTCAGGAGGGAGGGGGGCCACTCTCTCGTCCCCCCCTCTTCCCCTGCAGCCGGCCAGGTTGCGTGCTCGGATAAGGGGTCTGGTATGGATTTTTAGGGGGACTCCACGCCATTTTTTTTAAAATTTGGGGTGGAGTTCCCCTTAAAATCCATGCCAGATCTGAAGGGCCTGGAATGGATATTTGGGGGAACCCCACATCAATTTTTTTTTAAATTTGCGGCGGGGTTCCCCTTAATATCCATTCCAGGCCTGAAGGGCCTGGTAATTGAATTTTGGGGGACCCCCACGCTTTTTTTTTTTTTTTTATCAATGACTTTTGTATGTATTGTCGGGAGCCGACAATTCATTAATAGCCGCGAGTGAGTTTTAAATGACTTTTTTTCTTTCAAAAATGACATTTTTTGCAGGGACAGTTCTAAGCACGGGAAACATGCGCCACTTTACATGCATATCATACACACCCCCCAGGTACGAAATTTAAAGGAATATTTCACTTTTATTTTTTCATTTTAAGCATTATTAAAATCACTGCTCCCGAAAAAACGGCCGTTTTTAAAACTTCTTTTTGCATTGATACATGTCCCCTGGGGCAGGACCCGGGTCCCCAAACACTTTTTAGGACAATAACTTGCATATAAGCCTTTATAATTAGCACTTTAGATTTCTCCCATAGATTTTTCGAATTTGCCGCGAACACCCCAATTTGTTCGCTGTTCGGCGAACGGGCGAACAGGCAATGTTCGAGTCGAACATGAGTTCGACTCGAACTCGAAGCTCATCCCTACTCCCCGGGATGTGCATTCTACTGCATATCAGTAAGGACTGTATGATCTATCTCTATAATGTCCAGTTCTGTCATTATTTGATGTGTTTCTTGTGCTGCTATTTTAGCAGCTTCATCTGCCCTTTTATTTCCCTTCGAGATGGGGGTCTGTGTGTGAAATTGGCTTACCACTAGAGGTCACCATCCCCCTGTTTTTCCATTGTTGTGCAAAAAACATTATTGACTATCAGTATATATGGTTACAGATTTTCCTTTTGATAGTATGCATGTTCTTGTCAGTGCTACAAGCTCTGCTACTTGTGCTGAATAATGTTTTGGTAATGGCCTAGCCTCTAAGATTTCACCCCGTGTCACTACTGTATATCCAGTTGCATTTGTGCCATCTGGATTTTTTTTACTGGAGCCATCTACAAAAAGTGTCATGTCAGGGTTAGATAATGGTACATCTTTCAAATCACTTTGTGGCAGTACCTTTTCAGTGTTGGCAGCAGTACAGCCATGTTTATGACCATCAGTATGAAGTGGTAGCAGTGGGGATGGGTTTAATGTAGTACACCTCTGTATTGTTAAGTGAGGTTGTATCAAGAGTATTGTCATACAGGAAAGATGTCCTGCTGGGCTCAAATGTGATATCTTTTGTAGCAAAAGAATAACAGATACTGCATGTGATACTTTGAGTGTCAGCGGGTGATATAGCACTATGGATGCTGAGGCCTTAACTGCTTCGGCTGCAGCTACCACTGCCTGTACACAGGGTAGAAGTGCTCTAATTACACTGTCTAGTTTTATAAAATAGTAAGCGATCAGCCTCTGGCGCTTGCCATGTGACTATGTAAGTACCGATGTCGTGTGACCGTCCCTTGAGTCCACTGTTTGTTTGAAAGGTCCAATCAGTCCGTTGTACCCATCTAAGCTGGCATCTATTCAGTAAGGCAGTCAACCTGTTTCTTAGGTCTAGGCTATCTGGAGGCAATGGATCCCCTCGCCCCTGTCCGCTTGTCCTACCCTGGGGTATGGGACTTCTATCAAGGGGTACTCCTCTCCATCATCTACACCATACCTCATAGGAGGTTTATTTAATCTCTTGGACCCTGCTGGGGCCCCTAGTGCATGGATTATGGCGTTAGTTAAAGATTCAAGGATCGATCTGTTCATCTCCGAAGCTGTGCTACTGTCTAAATAGATTGAGGAAGTACGTTTGGGGTCTTGTTCAAAGGCGGTTCCTAACAGGGGTGGGTGTGACGGGAAGGGTGGTACTCTGGGCAGTGGCTTGCACCTGAGGGGGGGGGGCTATTTTAAGGAGGGGTCTTGTGGTTTAACAAATGAAATCCTCCTCTTTGTCCACCAGGGGCATTTGGGCTTGGCATTTTCTTTTGTTCTTCTCCCATCTGCTCTGATCCTAGCGTGTTGAAGCCCGTGAGGCCATTTTTTAACCCATGTCTTTTTTTTTTTCTCTCGGTCATAACAATTTAAGCTTATCCACAAAATCCTGACACCCTTTTACAGTTCATTTACCATTAAATCCAACTTTTGATTCCCATTTAGCACAATACTGAACAGATTTTAGGTTGTTTGCTATGCATAAATTTCTTATCTCCTTCTAACAGCACTACAATGAACACCTTTTAAAGTAGTCAAAAACATCCTCAGATTTTCCTTGTCTCTTATTCAACAATCCTCATTAATAATCTTACAACAGTTTACCTTCTTTATACTGCAATTCACTTCCATGTTTTCCATCTACTACTTTTTAACTTTAACTTGCATAGTTCCTTTAATATTTTGGCACGCTAAATCAATTCAGTCACATGTTATACTACTAAAATCATATCAAGTGTTAATATTCTTAGAGACAATTTTCCCACATAGAAATCTGAAGGGATGGGGGCCTCTCTCCTTTCTTAAGCATAGATACACAAACGCAAACGGAGGGAGGGAGGGAGGGAGGCTTTGAAATACAAGCAGGCTCTTCTCTGCATCTAAGAATCATCAGCATTGATTTTCTGCTTCTCAAATATTTCTTAAACATTTAGATAATACTTGCATTGCCTGGTCTAATTCTCACCATCACATAAATCAGCATTTGTGGGTCTCACATTATCCAAATATAGATTTTTATTAGATTTTTTTCCAAAATAAACAGAATCAACGAATATAGCAACATTTACAAAGTATATGATTATTGCTTCTTCAAAGTAACAGGCAAAGGTATCTAACATAGATTAATCTAAACATATATCATAACATTTTGTCACACTGCTACCTTAACCTATTTCTCCTACTTCATATCACCCTGTACCATGAAGCTCCACTACTCCATTTCTTATACTTTAACCCACAAAAAGAGAGAAAAAATAAACCCCAGTCCCCAAGAGAAGAAAAAAAAAAAAGAGTGGGGGGGGGGGGAAGAAGCAGAGAGAGGGAGAGACCTCTCCTACAGAAAGATTCAGAAAGGGAGGAGGGCAGTATTCAGGAATGGCCCCCGGAAATATATCCTACTGTCAAGCCTCGCCTCCATCACTTCTCCTGTCTTCAATTCATATGAATGCTTTATAACCCTAAGAGGGATTTACCCTCTTCTGAGTAGATAAAGAGATTCCAAGGAGTCCATATCTTTCTGTATATCTCCTGTCTATCAGTGGATGTCAAGATCAAATCTTCCATCCTTCTAATATCTTCCACCTTCCTCAGCCACATTGCTGTGGTTGGTGGGGTCTGTTGTTTCCACAGCAGAGGGATGCAAGATTTAGCTGCATTTAATAAATGGCATAGGATGGATTTTCTATAGTTTTTTATTGACATATTAGAGACATGCAATAAGAAGAACGCCGGATCATTCGGAATTTGAAAATTAGTAAATTTCTGAGAAATGTTCCGAACCATTGTCCAAAAAGCAGTCAGTTTAGGGCATGTCCAAAATATATGTAGAATAGTCCCTCTATTTGCACCACATCGCCAACAGCATTCTGATGTCTCAGGGAATATGGTATGAAGTCGACTAGGTGTCATATACCATCTCGTCAATATCTTATAATTAGTCTCCTGTACCTTGGTGCAAATTGAGGATTTAAACGAGAGACTAATCATAGCTTGTATTTGTGCTTTAGTGAATGTACAATGCAGATCTAGACCCCATTTTAATATACAAGTAAGCTCTGGCTGTTCCTGTGGAGAATTAAGTAACGTATACGTTTTAGAAAGGACATGAAATAATGGTTCTATTCCAGAGCAATACTCCTCACATAGGGTTAATTGCCTAGAATATGCCTGCGGGTCTGGTATAGTCTGAAGGAAATGGTATAGCTGAGCTGCATTCCAGAATATAAGTCTATAGGGGCCTGCAGGATTCATCAACTCCTCTATAGTAGGCCATCTATCTCCTATCACAAACTGTGATGCAGTGATTCGCTCAGTCTCACGTAAGGTCAAAAATTGTGTGGTTGGGAGCCCTGGAAGAAATTTAGGGTTCCCAATAATCGGAGTTAAAGGAGATGTCTTGGTCGTTTGCTCTACCTGTATCATAACCTGTGAGCATTGTTTCAAGGTATTCCCTATCAGAGGATGTCATTTTAAATCTAACGGTATAAAATCCCAACACCATAGCAACCCTCCTCAATGGTATGGAGGATTGATGCTGTTCTATTTGCACCCATAACTTCAGATCATTATGACGTTGCCAGTCTATTACTCTTCCAAGATGGACTGCTTGATAATATTTCCGAATGTCCGGCAGTGCTAAGCCACCATAATATTTTGGAAGAGTTAATAGGGTACGCGAAAGGCGTGGTTTCTTATTAGCCCAAACAAATCGTATGAACATTGCCTGTACTTGTTTGAAGTAAGAAGTCGGTACCCGTATTGGTAGAGCTTGAAATAAATATAAAAATTTTGGTAGGATACACATTTTTATTAAATTAGACCTACCCTATACCAGGGCCCGAGCGCTAGGATCTTGGTCAATGGACGGGTCTTTGCCCCTTTTCCCCTCTCTAGAGGGACTAGACAGGGTTGCCCCTTGTCCCCGCTTCTATATGCCCTTGCGGTGGAGCCCCTTGCCTCCTCACTCAGGACTGACCCGGGGATCCGTGGGCTCCGCTGTGGGGGGCTGGAGGAAAAGATCAGTCTGTATGCAGACGACATGCTTCTGTACTTGTCCGATGCTGGCCAATCACTGCAGGTTGCCCTCGAGACCATTAAAACATTTGGTCAATACTCTGGGCTAAAAATTAACTGGGATAAATCCCAGATCCTTCCCATTGACGTGAGCGTGCCCACAGAGCTACAAGCCTCATCCCCCCTCCTTAGGGTTAGCTCCATGAAATATCTCGGAATTCAAATTACGCGCTCGCCTGAGGACTATGTTAGGACTAACATAGAACCTCTGATAACTTTTTTGAAGTCTAAAACGCAAAAGTGGGCCAAACTACCCCTGGGGGTGATGGGCCAAGTAAACTTGATTAAAATGGTTCTCCTTCCCAAGTTCTTATACGTCTTTTGGCATGCCCCTGTTTATTTACCCCTTCGGATTTTTAAGTCCATTGAAGCTATCCTCAACTCGTTTGTGTGGGGCTCGGCGAGACACAAATTGAACTGGCAAACGTTGAAGAATCCCACCGAGCTGGGAGGCGCGGCGTTGCCGGACTTCAATTTCTATTACTTGGCGGCACAACTGTCCCACTTCTTCTATCTGGACAAACACGACAGAGACCGATACCTAGCACTGATCTGCTCCCCTCACGCTCCTGGGCTCACTCACCCGTTCCAGATCCTATTTAAGGATGTGACGGGTGCCTGGACAATGGGAAGCCGTAAGGGGTTGCTATTTCATCATTGCAAGATTTGGGAAGTAGTGAGACGCAAACTGAAATTATTGCCCACCCACTCTCACACTCCCCTCTGGGGCAACCCTGGCCTAAACGAATTGCTGACTGTTCCAGACCAGGTTTTTTGGACCAATCATGGGGTGAGATACTTGTCAGACGTATATAGTGGCACCGCTTTGAAATCGTTTCAACAACTTAAAGATGAATTTAGTATACCTAACACGATGCTCTTTCGATACCTACAGCTGCGCCATGCCCTCCAGGCCCAATTTGGGGGGGTCTCCCCTACCACTGAACAGTTGGATATCATGGGTACCATTATAGGCCAGGACTCCCGAAAGCTCATTTCAATATTCTATAACTCTCTTCTTCGCCCCCCTGCAGCAATATTAGCATATAGACTCAAGGATCGTTGGTCTGAAGATGTGGGGGGTTGGACAACGATGAATGGGAGGATGCCTTAGAAGACTGTAAAAAGGTCTCGACTAAGCTGTCAGACCGCCTTACGCACCTCTATATTCTTCATAGATCGTACCTGACTCCTACCCGACTTGCTAAATATAACCCCGACCGTAACCCGCTGTGCCACAGATGCAACAGTCCAACCAGTACTTTTTTCCACCTTCTCTGGTCATGCCCAGTGATACAGGTTTACTGGCTCCAGATAGTGAAGTTCATACACGACGAGATGGGATCTCCCTTGACGTTGTGCCCCAAGCAATGCATACTGGGAGTGTTCCCGGATCCGGACTCAGATAAATTTCATAAAATATTCCTTCAGGAATCACTCTTCATTGCTAGGCTGCTTATAGCGCGAAGGTGGCTTCAGGCGACGACACCGTCTCTCAGAGGGTGGATCGCCGAAATTAACAATGTTATACCTTATAAGAAAGAGATCTACACCCATAGGGGCTGCCCTGCTAAGTACGGCAAAGTATGGGACACCTGGTTAGGTAGTGCTGCCACATGCAATGAGTTTTCTGACTAATCAAACTTGCAATGCCCCCCCCCACTTCCCCCTTCATCATTTCTATATCTGTGGCCTCTATGGTGTTATGCTCCCTAATGTAACGGGTTGTATGCATGTGTGTCTGTGATAGATAGGGCCCTGACCCCCCATGTTCTCGTAACCGCTTATTTAACCCATTGGATTTGTCATTGTAGTGAATCGGCTATAAATACTGTCCGCATGGATCCTCATGTCATAGTTGCAGCATATGTACTGACCGTGCTACCGTTTATATTATGTATGGCTACATTTTTTCAAATAAAACACCATGTTTTTGTAAAAAAAAAAAATTAGACCTACCGAACCACGAATGGAAGTTTGTATGCCACTTCTCTAATAATAATCTAACCTTTATTAACAAAGGGGGGAAATTTAATTCATACGTACGGGCTAGATTTGCTGGGATGTTTGTACCTAAATAATCTAATGCTGATATAGTCCACTTAAAGTGGAAACCACCTCGTACTTGTGCCAAGATTTGCGGTGGTAACGCCACCCCCATCGCCTCTGATTTTGAAAAATGTATTTTCAAATTAGATAGGGCACCATATAAATCAAATTGTTTAATAAGATTAGGTAATGATACTGCTGGGTTGACTAATGAAAATAACATATCATCGGCGTACGCCGAGATCTTATGTTGTGTGCTACACACTATCACTCCCTGTATATCCGCTTGAAGCCTAATCGTACAAAGAAAAGGTTCCAAAGTAAGAGCATATAAAAGGGGGGACATAGGACACCCCTGCCTAGTTCCATTCTTAATTGAAAAGGATTCTGAGAGCACTCCATTTACCTTGACCTGTGCGGTCGGATTTGAATATATTCTGGCTATCCGGCTCCTCATCACTTCCCCGAGTCCAATATGTCTAAGTACGGAGAACATAAATGACCAGTTTACCCGATCAAATGCCTTCTCCGCATTGGTGTTTAACAATACACATGTAGTTTTCGTGGACTGGGTCACATGTATCAGGTTCAGCACTTTGGAAGTGCTGTCCCTTGTTTCCCGTGTAGGGATGAATCCTACTTGATCTAGATGAATTAATTTTTGTAAATGAGTCGCTAGCCAGGTAGCCAGAACTTTAGTGTATAATTTAAGATCCACATTCAAGAGTGAGTTTGGTCTATAACTGCCACAAGAGGTAGGGTCCTTCCCTTCTTTATATATTAAAGTAATATGGGCTCCCAAGGTATCCCTGGCAAATAAGGAACCAGAATCAATAGCATTAAATAAATTAATCAGGCGCGGGCCCAATATTCCAAATAGCGTTTTGTAGTATTGTACCGTAAACCCGTCGGGGCCAGGCGCTTTCCCTAATTTCATAGTTCCCAATGCTTGTTGGAGCTCCAGTAAAGAAATGGGGGTATCTAATTCCGCAACTATCTCAGAAGATAAAGAGGGCATTTGGGATGCCTGAATATACTCATCTATGGCCAATCTAGATGGTTTAGATAATGATAAATCATATAAAGATGAATAAAACTCTTTAAATTCTCGAGTAATTTGTGCTGGTAACGTTATCTTCTGTCCGTCGCCATTAACAACTTGGGGAATATATGTTAATAGCTTCTGTTCTCTAACCCTTCTTGCCAGCGCCTTCCCACATTTGTCGCCCGATTCATAACTCGCCTTGCGGCAGAACTGTAGCGCCGCTTTCGCTTTAAACTGTAACAAATCTGTAATCTGTTTTCTAATTGCCGCCAGTTCTATTTCTACCATCTGGTTAGGGGCATGTTTATGACTGGCCTCTACAACTGCTAGTTTATCTAATAATTCGGTAAGTTGTTTCGTTCGCTCACGTTTAATACGAGCTCCATGTTTGATAAGGACACCTCTCAGAACTGATTTATGTGCCTCCCATAGAACTCCTGGATCACAGTCTGGTAGATCATTCCTCTGGAAGTATAATATCAACTCTTTAGTCACATCCTCCAAAACTTCCGGAGTCTGCAGCAGGCTTTCATTAAGTCGCCAAAAACGATGTGTAAGCGACTGTGTTCCTGTCAAATCGTAGGTCAGGAACACAGGCGCATGATCTGACCATGTAATATTACCTATCGATGTAGTTCGAACCGCGTGCAAGAAATTATGAGGAACCAAAAAATAATCAATCCTGGTATAAATTTTATGTGGAAAAGAAAAAAATGAATAGTCTCGTTCCCCCGTATGTTGTAGTCGCCAGACGTCAATCAATTGAGTTTTATGTAGCATTTTTGCAATACGTTTCAGTTGGCTCGGAGGGATGGTCGATGTGCCCGTGGAGGTGTCCACTGCTGGTATCAGCGGCACATTAAAATCTCCACCGAGTATCAACTGTCCCTCCATGAAGTCTAGGAGTTTCCCCAGTACCTCCTCCAAAAAAGAGGCCTGATTTTCATTGGGAGTATATATTGTTGCCAATGTTATCTGTTTATTCCCCAGGAGTCCCTTAATATAGACATATCGGCCCGTAGAATCTATCAACGAGCTTTGATAGCGCCAGGGGATTTTGCTAGATATTATTATTGAAACACCTTTTGATTTGGCCATCGGGTTAATAGAATGATATGTCCATGGATAAAATTTATTTTGAAGATATTGAAGCCTATCTGTCTTGAAATGTGTTTCTTGAATAAACGCTATATCGTGAAATAACATGCGTCGCTTCTCAGGTATATTAAGTCCTTTAGCATTCAGGGACATCACTACAATACTGTCCAACGTCATGTTGGGACTAGAAAGGGGCATAGAAAGAAAGAGAGAGAAGGGAAAAATAAATAACTAAAAAAAAAAGGGAAGGGGGGGGTTAAATAACTCTCTAATCCCAATCTGAGAGGAGATCTCCTCCTCTCCTCCTCTCAGCTAGTTACCCTAAGGAAGGTACCTACTACTGGACCCCTCCAGAATATGTAAGCACAGGCCTAATTAGGGGAGTGTTCCGAGATGGGGTTCCCAATTTATTTACCCTCCAGCATTGATCAAAACAAAAAAATATCAAATTATATATATTTTATGCCAGCTTTGCACTGTATTTCATCTCATTACTATTGCCTGTTATATCATGGTGGAAATAGGGAGAGGAGAGAATAGAAATAAAAATTCAAACATTAACATATATAATCCTTCTCTCCCACTTCCTCCATGTAAAAGGACTTCTTCCGATTCTCTGTATTTAATATTCTCTACTTAATAATCTACCCTCTCCTCCTAATATGATTCTCTTACATATATGCAAAAAATAATAGATATAGAAAAGAGAAGAAAAAAATATATATATATATAGATTGTGACAGCAGGAAGGTAAAGTCACCTGGTTGCATCCAGGGGGGTAGATATATTTCTCCCAGATTCAGGCTTTATGCCGACTTATACAACTAGGGAGTTGATGAAGCCCAGCTGAGGCTAGTGGGCTCATGAATGACTCATACCTCTAGGGAGAGTGCTGGGCGTCGTGAGGCAGGGAGTTGATGAGACCAGCTGAAGCTTGTCAGCTCATTTAGGCCTCTATAAGAACTCCCAGATTCATTAGGTGTTAGCTCATGCCTGGAACCAGACCTGTGTGGACTGTCTAGGGAGAGTGAACCCCTGTGCGGTGAGGCAAAGCCTGTGTGGCTATTTGTTTGGACTTTTACTAAACCAGGGACTTAGGGACTAGGACAGCACCAGGCTGATCCCAGTTGTTAGTTTAGGAAACCTGCATGTTTAGTCAGAGGTCAAACTGACCAGGATTTATTTTGTTTATGTTTCTTTTTGGCTTTGCTGTGTTTTTGTCACTGTACATAGAGAAATAAACCGCACCTTTTGATTTTGAAAACCACAACCTCCGTCTGCTGGCCCTGTTTTTGTGTGGGGAGCCCAACCAGGGGGTCACACACACCCGCTACCGAGTTAACCCCCTCACAGTTGGTGGAGAACCAGTGGCAGTTTTTTTTAAGCCAGCATGGAGGAGATACTGAAACAGCTGGCTCTAGCAAATGCCAATCAACAGCAGACAAATGCAGGTTTGCAAAGGAGCCTTGCAGCCCAGCAGCAAGCTCATCAACAAGCCCAGCAGCAATCTGAGGCCCGCTTCATAGACCTGTTACAGAAGCAAGAGCAGAGACTACAACAAATGGAAGCAGTAATGCAGCAACGTCCGCAGACCAGTGAGGAAAGCCGTCCCACTAATACCGCGTCCTTTGGGGTGAGTCGTTTATTGACAAAAATGACTGGAGAGGATGATCCAGAGGTATTTTTGACCACATTTGAAAGGACTGCTGAAAGAGAAAAGTGGCCTGAGGAGCAGTGGGCTGGACTGGTGGCTCCTCTGTTAACTGGTGAATCGCAGAAGGCTTACTATGACCTAGAGCCTGACCAAGCAAAAGACTATGTGATGCTAAAAGCTGAAATATTGGCAAGGCTGGGTGTCACCCTGGCTGTCCGGGCTCAGCGTGTGCATAACTGGACTTTCCAGCTTGGAAAACCCCCCAGGTCTCAAATGTATGATCTCATTCACCTGAGCAGGAAGTGGCTACAGCCAGAGACTTTGTCCGCACCAGAGATTGTGGAACGTGTTGTAATGGATCGGTTTTTGAGAGCTCTTCCTACTGCCATCCAAAAGTGGGTAAGCCATGGAGACCCAGAGACGGCCGGTGGTCTTGTGGATCGTGTAGAGAAATACTTGGCTACAGAGAACCTGACGGCCTCTTCCAGAGACTCTCGGACTTTCCACCCTAAGACCAGACCATCCCCAGGGGCGGATAAGAGGATTCCAAGGGGTGAGGGTGGAGAGAGTGAGAGGGTGAGAGCTCTACCCAAAGTTTGGCGAGAACAGCCTGGGAAGTCAGGGGCTCAAGAGGCAGCCAAATGGATTGTTTGCTACCGCTGCCGGCAAGCGGGACATATTGCAGCAAATTGCCCGGTTGTGGAGGAACCCATGCAATGTGACTTTCTGATGGACAGACGTCAGTCGCTGTGTGCGACAGTCGCATGCACTGCCATTTGGGGAACTGAGAAACATTTATGCAAAATGTGTATTAATGGTAGAAATGTTGTGGTATTACTGGATTCAGGTAGCCTTGTGACCCTGATAAAGGCTGAATTAGTTAAAACAGAGGTCTCTGGGAATAGCAAGGTAGCTGTTATTTGTGTGCATGGGGACACCCGAGAGTATCCAGTGACTACAGTGTGTTTCGAGACCCCCAAAGGTACCCTCTCTCATCCAGTGGGGTTAGTATCTCAATTACCGCATGATGCCATTGTGGGAAGGGATTTTCCGAAGTTCTGGGAACTGTGGGATGATCCTGAGCCCCCCACTGGTGCCCCTATGTACCAGGAATGTGATAGCCAGAACTCCTCTGAGAGTGGTGAGGACTCTCCAGAATTTCCCTTGTCAGTATTGGCAGGGGAGACTCAAGAAACTGGAGAGGAGCCCACCTCCTCAGACGAAAACCTACCGTCTGTGGAGTTTTCTGATCTGGAGGTTCACAGGGAAAATTTTGCCACAGAACAGTTAAAAGACCCCGCCCTAATAAAGGCACGGGAAAACGTAGTGGAAATAGATGGCGAGTTAGTGAACCCAGATAATACCTGCACTTACCCATACTTCAGCGTAGAGAAGGACCTACTGTATCGGGTGGCAAAAAGGGCAGAAGAAACCGTTGAGCAGCTTGTGGTGCCCAAACCTTACAGGAAGTTGGTGTTGGAGTTGGCCCATGGGCACATTCTTGGAGGTCATCTGGGGACAGAGAAAACCCGAGAGAGGGTATTACAGAGATTCTATTGGCCTGGGGTGATGAAGGACATAGAAAATTATTGTTCCTCCTGCCCTGTGTGTCAGAGGTCGGCCCCGATGCCACATTTCCGTAGCCCGCTGGTCCCTCTACCCATCATTGAGGTCCCGTTTGAGAGAATCGCAATGGATTTGGTAGGTCCTATAATCAAGTCCGCTAGGGGGCACCAGTACATATTGGTTATAATGGACTATGCCACCCGTTATCCAGAAGCGATCCCTCTCAGAAATACCTCGGCCAAAACCATAGCCAAAGAGCTATCTCTTGTTTTTAGCCGGGTGGGTATTTGTAAAGAACTGCTTACGGACCAAGGTACACCCTTTATGTCCCGGGTTATGAAAGAGCTGTGTAAATTGCTCAAAGTGACGCAATTGCGTACATCTGTGTATCACCCCCAAACCGATGGGCTGGTTGAAAGATTCAACAAAACCCTAAAACAAATGTTGAAGAAAGTGGTGGATAGAGATGGAAAGGATTGGGACTGTCTACTTCCTTATTTGATGTTTGCTATTAGGGAGGTGCCCCAATCCTCTACGGGATTCTCCCCCTTTGAGTTACTGTATGGGAGACACCCAAGAGGGCTGTTGGATATTGCCAAGGAAACTTGGGAAAGTGAGAGTTCTCCCCACAGGAGTGTGATTGAGCATGTCGCCCTGATGCAAGATCGAATTGCACAGGTAATGCCCATCGTGAAGGAACATTTGGCCCAAGCGCAGTTGGCACAGCAGAGAGTGTACAACCGTGGAGCAAAGACCCGTACCTTTTCCCCGGGGGATAGGATATTGGTACTTGTCCCTACGGTTGAAAGTAAATTCCTTGCCAAATGGCAAGGCCCCTACGAGATAATGGAAAAAGTGAGCGAAGTGAATTACAAGGTCAGACAACCAGGAAGGCGAAAGCCCGAACAGATATATCACGTTAATCTGTTGAAAGCCTGGAGGGATAGAGAGTCCCTAGTCGCAGAAACTTGGTCACCAGCTCAAACTGGTTGCGTGATTCCGGAGGTTGGAATAGCAGCCACCTTGTCACAACCCCAACAACAGGAGGTTAAGGAGTTTGTGCTTCGCAACAAGGAGGTGTTCTCTGAGCTGCCGGGACAAACATCTGGGGTAGAGCATGATATTATTACCCCGCCCGGTGAAAGGGTGAAGTTAAAACCCTATCGGATCCCAGAGGCCCGACGGGAGGCAATACGGGAGGAAGTACAGAAAATGCTGAACTTAGGGGTGATAGAGGAGTCCCAAAGTGATTGGTCTAGTCCCATTGTGTTGGTGCCTAAACCGGATGGGAGCTGGCGATTTTGTAACGATTTTCGTCAGTTGAACAAAGTTACAAAATTTGACACCTACCCCATGCCACGTATAGATGAGTTGATCGACCGGCTGGGAACAGCCCGATACATGACGACTCTTGACCTCACAAAAGGGTATTGGCAAATTCCCCTGGCCAAGTTGGCCAAAGAGAAAACCGCATTTGTAACCCCAGACGGGGCGTTCCAATATAAGAGAATGCCGTTCGGGTTACAGAATGCGCCGGCCACATTCCAGCGGAAAATGGACCAGATACTGAGGCCCCATCGGAAGTATGCTGCGGCTTACCTGGATGACGTAATTGTCCATAGCACAGATTGGGCCTCACATCTGCCAAAAGTGCAAGCAGTCCTAGACTCTATCCGGGAAGCGGGGTTTACGGCTAACCCCAAGAAGTGTACCATTGGGCAGGAGGAGGCCAAATATCTTGGGTACACCATTGGCAGGGGAGTAATAAAACCCCAACTCAACAAAGTCGAGGCCATCCAGAGTTGGCCACGTCCCAACAGCAAGAAGCAGGTACGAGCCTTTCTGGGAATCGCGGGTTATTATCGGCGCTTCATTCCCCACTTTGCTTCTAAGGCTGTGCCCCTAACCAACCTGACGAAAGGGAAAGGGTCGGTCATGATTAAATGGACCCCCGAGGCGGAGGCAGCATTCCAATTCTTGAAACAAGCCTTATGTAGCCAGCCAGTGTTGTACTCACCCGACTTCTCTAAAGACTTTGTCGTACAAAGTGATGCGTCAGATGTGGGGTTAGGAGCAGTATTGTCCCAGGTCTGGAACGGGGAAGAGCACCCAGTCATTTACCTCAGCAGGAAGTTGAAGTCCCATGAGGTAAATTACGCCACGGTTGAAAAGGAGTGTTTAGCGGTGAAGTGGGCTCTAGATTCCCTTCGGTACTATCTGCTAGGTAGGCACTTTGACATGGTTACGGATCACGCTCCGTTAAAGTGGATGGCTCAAAACAAGGAGACAAATAGAAGAGTGAATAGGTGGTTCCTGGCCCTACAGGAATTCAACTTCACAGTAAAGCATCGCCCTGGCGTTCAAATGGGGAATGTGGATGCTTTGTCTCGAGTACATGAATGCCTGATTGCTGGTGTTCCAACCCCAAGGTTAAAACAAGAGGGGGGGGTATGTGACAGCAGGAAGGTAAAGTCACCTGGTTGCATCCAGGGGGGTAGATATATTTCTCCCAGATTCAGGCTTTATGCCGACTTATACAACTAGGGAGTTGATGAAGCCCAGCTGAGGCTAGTGGGCTCATGAATGACTCATACCTCTAGGGAGAGTGCTGGGCGTCGTGAGGCAGGGAGTTGATGAGACCAGCTGAAGCTTGTCAGCTCATTTAGGCCTCTATAAGAACTCCCAGATTCATTAGGTGTTAGCTCATGCCTGGAACCAGACCTGTGTGGACTGTCTAGGGAGAGTGAACCCCTGTGCGGTGAGGCAAAGCCTGTGTGGCTATTTGTTTGGACTTTTACTAAACCAGGGACTTAGGGACTAGGACAGCACCAGGCTGATCCCAGTTGTTAGTTTAGGAAACCTGCATGTTTAGTCAGAGGTCAAACTGACCAGGATTTATTTTGTTTATGTTTCTTTTTGGCTTTGCTGTGTTTTTGTCACTGTACATAGAGAAATAAACCGCACCTTTTGATTTTGAAAACCACAACCTCCGTCTGCTGGCCCTGTTTTTGTGTGGGGAGCCCAACCAGGGGGTCACACACACCCGCTACCGAGTTAACCCCCTCACAAGATATATACACATATACATAGTGTGACAGCAGGAAGGTAAAGGCACCTGGTTGCATCCAGGGGGGTAGATATATTTCGCCCAGATTCAGGCTTTACGCCGATTTATACAGCTAGGTGGAGAGTTGTATAAACCCAGCTGAGACTAGTGGGCTCATTGATGACTCATACCTCTAGGGAGAGGGCTGGGCGTCGTGCAGACAGGGAGTTGATGAGTCCAGCTGAACCTTGTCAGCTCATTTAGGCCTCTATAAGAAAGCCCAGATTCATTAGATGTTAGCTCATGCCTGGAAGCAGACCTGTGTGGACTGTCTAGGGAGAGTGAACCCCTGTGCGGTGAGAGAAAGCCTGTGTGGCTATATTTTGCTTGGACATTTAAAACCAGGGACTAGGACAGCACTAGGCTGATCCCAGTCGTTAGTTAGGAAACCTGTAAGTTTAGTCAGAGGTCAAGTTGACCAGGATTTATTTTGTGTTTGTTTTTTTTGCCTTGCTGTGTTTTTGTCACTGTAAATAGAAAATAAACCGCACCTTTTTTTGATTTTGAAAACCACAACCTCCGTCTGCTGGGCCTGTTTTTGGGTGGGGAGCCCATCCCGGGGGTCACACATACCCGCTGCCGAGCTAGCCCCCTCACAGTTGGTGGAGAACCAGTGGCAGTTTTTTTTTAAGCCAGCATGGAGGAGATACTGAAACAGCTGGCTCTAGCAAATGCCAATCAACAGCAGACAAATGCAGGTTTGCAAAGGAGCCTTGCAGCCCAGCAGCAAGCTCATCAACAGAGCCTTGCAACTTTACAACAGAGTCTGGAGGCTCAGCAACAAGCCCAACAGCAATCTGAGGCCCGCTTCATAGACCTGTTGCAGAAGCAAGAGCAGAGACTACAACAACAGATGGAAGCAGTAATGCAGCAACGTCCGCAGACCGGTGAGGAAAGCCGTCCCACTAATACCGCGTCCTTTGGGGTGAGTCGTTTATTGACAAAAATGACTGGAGAGGATGATCCAGAGGTATTTTTGACCACATTTGAAAGGACCGCTGAAAGAGAAAAGTGGCCTGAGGAGCAGTGGGCTGGACTGGTGGCTCCTCTGTTAACGGGTGAATCGCAGAAAGCTTACTATGACCTAGAGCCTGACCAAGCAAAAGACTATGTGATGCTAAAAGCTGAAATATTGGCAAGGCTGGGTGTCACCCTGGCTGTCCGGGCTCAGCGTGTGCATAACTGGACTTTCCAGCTTGGAAAACCCCCCAGGTCTCAAATGTATGATCTCATTCACCTGAGCAGAAAGTGGCTACAGCCAGAGACTTTGTCCGCACCAAAGATTGTGGAACGTGTTGTAATGGATCGGTTTTTGAGAGCTCTTCCTACTGCCATCCAAAAGTGGGTAAGCCATGGAGACCCAGAGACGGCCGATGGTCTTGTGGATCGTGTGGAGAAATACTTGGCTACAGAGAACCTGACGGCCTCTTCCAGAGACACTCGGACTTTCCACCCTAAGACCAGACCATCCCCAGGGGCGGATAAGATGATTCCAAGGGGTAAGGGTGGAGAGAGTGAGAGGGTGGGAGCTCTACCCCAAGTTTGGCGAGAACAGCCTGGGAAATCAGCGGCTCAAGAGGCGGCAAGAAGGATCATTTGCTACCGCTGCCGGCAAGCGGGACATATTGCAGCAAATTGCCCGGTTTTGGAGGAACCCATGCAGTGTGACTTTCTGACGGGCAGACGTCAGTCGCTGTGTGCGACAGTCGCATGCACTGCCATTCGGGGAACTGAGAAACATTTATGCAAAATGTGTATTAATGGTAGAAATGTTGTGGTATTGCTGGATTCAGGTAGCCTTGTGACCCTGATAAAGGCTGAGTTAGTTAAAACAGAGGTCTCTGGGAATAGCAAGGTAGCCGTTATTTGTGTGCATGGGGACACCCGAGAGTATCCAGTGACTACAGTGTGTTTCGAGACCCCCAAAGGTACCCTTTCTCATCCAGTGGGCTTAGTGTCTCAGTTACCGCATGACGCCATTGTGGGAAGGGATTTTCCGAAGTTCTGGGAACTGTGGGATGATCATGAGCCCCCCACTGGTGCCCCTATGTACCAGGAATATGATAGCCAGAACTCCTCTGAGAGTGGTGAGGACTCTCCCGAATTTCCCTTGTCAGTATTGGCAGGGGAGACTCAAGAAACTGGAGAGGAGCCCACCTCCTCAGACGAAAACCTACCGTCTGTGGAGTTTTCTGATCTTGAGGTTCACAGGGAAAACTTTGCCACAGAACAGTTGAAAGACCCCGCCCTAATAAAGGCACGGGAAAACGTAGTGAAAATAGATGGCGAGTTAGTGAACCCAGATAATACCTGCACTTACCCATACTTCAGCGTAGAGAAGGACCTACTGTATCGGGTGGCAAAAAGGGCAGAAGAAACCGTTGAGCAGCTGGTGGTGCCCAAACCTTACAGGAAGTTGGTGTTGGAGTTGGCCCATGGGCACATTCTTGGAGGTCATCTGGGGACAGAGAAAACCCGAGAGAGGGTATTACAGAGATTCTATTGGCCTGGGGTGATGAAGGACATAGAAAATTATTGTTCCTCCTGCCCTGTGTGTCAGAGGTCGGCCCCGATGCCACACTTCCGTAGCCCGCTGGTCCCTCTACCCATCATTGAGGTCCCGTTTGAGAGAATCGCAATGGATTTGGTAGGTCCTATAATCAAGTCCGCTAGGGGGCACCAGTACATATTGGTTATAATGGACTATGCCACCCGTTATCCAGAAGCGATCCCTCTCAGAAATACCTCGGCCAAAACCATAGCCAAAGAGCTATCTCTTGTTTTTAGCCGGGTGGGTATTTGTAAAGAACTGCTTACGGACCAAGGTACACCCTTTATGTCCCGGGTTATGAAGGAGCTGTGTAAATTGTTCAAAGTGACGCAATTACGTACATCTGTGTATCACCCCCAAACCGATGGGCTGGTTGAAAGATTCAACAAAACCCTAAAACAAATGTTGAAGAAAGTGGTGGATAGGGATGGAAAGGATTGGGACTGTCTACTTCCTTATTTGATGTTTGCTATTAGGGAGGTGCCCCAATCCTCTACGGGATTCTCCCCCTTTGAGTTACTGTATGGGAGACACCCAAGAGGGCTGTTGGATATTGCCAAGGAAACTTGGGAAAGTGAGAGTTCTCCCCACAGGAGTGTGATTGAGCATGTCGCCCTGATGCAAGATCGAATTGCACAGGTAATGCCCATCGTGAAGGAACATTTGGCCCAAGCGCAGTTGGCACAGCAGAGAGTGTACAACCGTGGAGCCAAGACCCGTACCTTTTCCCCGGGGGATAGGATATTGGTACTTGTCCCTACGGTTGAAAGTAAATTCCTTGCCAAATGGCAAGGCCCCTACGAGATAATGGAAAAAGTGAGCGAAGTGAATTACAAGGTCAGACAACCAGGAAGGCGAAAGCCCGAACAGATCTATCACGTTAATCTGTTGAAAGCCTGGAGGGATAGAGAGTCCCTAGTCGCAGACACTTGGTCACCAGCTCAAACTGGTTGCGTGATTCCTGAGGTTGGAATCGCAGCCACCTTGTCACAACCCCAACAACAGGAGGTTAAGGAGTTTGTGCTTCGCAACAAGGAGGTATTCTCTGAGCTGCCGGGACAAACATCTGGGGTAGAGCATGACATTATTACCCCGCCCGGTGAAAGGGTGAAGTTAAAACCCTATCGGATCCCAGAGGCCCGACGGGAGGCAATACGGGAGGAAGTACAGAAAATGCTGAACTTAGGGGTGATAGAGGAGTCCCAAAGTGATTGGTCTAGTCCCATTGTGTTGGTGCCTAAACCGGATGGGAGCTGGCGATTTTGTAACGATTTTCGTCAGTTGAACAAAGTTACAAAATTTGACACCTACCCCATGCCACGTATAGATGAGTTGATCGACCGGCTGGGAACAGCCCGATACATGACGACTCTTGACCTCACAAAAGGGTATTGGCAAATCCCCCTGGCCAAGTCAGCCAAAGAGAAAACCGCATTTGTAACCCCAGACGGGGCGTTCCAATATAAAAGAATGCCGTTCGGGTTACAGAATGCGCCGGCCACATTCCAGCGGAAAATGGACCAGATGCTGAGGCCCCATCGGAAGTATGCTGCGGCTTACCTGGATGACGTAATTGTCCATAGCACAGATTGGGCCTCACATCTGCCAAAAGTGCAAGCAGTCCTGGACTCTGTTCGGGAAGCAGGGTTTACGGCTAACCCCAAGAAGTGTACCATTGGGCAGGAGGAGGCCAAATATCTTGGGTACACCATTGGGAGGGGAGTAATAAAACCCCAACTCAACAAAGTCGAGGCCATCCAGAGTTGGCCACGTCCCAACAGCAAGAAGCAGGTACGAGCCTTTCTGGGAATCGCTGGGTATTATCGGCGATTCATTCCCCACTTTGCTTCTAAGGCTGTGCCCCTAACCAACCTGACGAAGGGGAAAGGGTCGGTCATGATTAAATGGACCCCCGAGGCTGAGGCAGCATTCCAATTCTTGAAACAAGCCTTATGTAGCCAGCCAGTGTTGTACTCACCCGACTTCTCTAAAGACTTTGTCGTACAAAGTGATGCGTCAGATGTGGGGTTAGGAGCAGTATTGTCCCAGGTCTGGAACGGGGAAGAGCACCCAGTCATTTACCTCAGCAGGAAGTTGAAGTCCCATGAGGTAAATTACGCCACCGTTGAAAAGGAGTGTTTAGCGGTGAAGTGGGCTCTAGATTCCCTTCGGTACTACCTGCTAGGTAGGCACTTTGACATGGTTACGGATCACGCTCCGTTAAAGTGGATGGCTCAAAACAAGGAAACAAATAGAAGAGTGAATAGGTGGTTCCTGGCCCTCCAGGAATTCAACTTCACAGTAAAGCATCGCCCTGGCGTTCAAATGGGGAATGTGGATGCTTTGTCTCGAGTACATGAATGCCTGATTGCTGGTGTTCCAACCCCGAGGTTAAAACAAGAGGGGGGGGTATGTGACAGCAGGAAGGTAAAGGCACCTGGTTGCATCCAGGGGGGTAGATATATTTCGCCCAGATTCAGGCTTTACGCCGATTTATACAGCTAGGTGGAGAGTTGTATAAACCCAGCTGAGACTAGTGGGCTCATTGATGACTCATACCTCTAGGGAGAGGGCTGGGCGTCGTGCAGACAGGGAGTTGATGAGTCCAGCTGAACCTTGTCAGCTCATTTAGGCCTCTATAAGAAAGCCCAGATTCATTAGATGTTAGCTCATGCCTGGAAGCAGACCTGTGTGGACTGTCTAGGGAGAGTGAACCCCTGTGCGGTGAGAGAAAGCCTGTGTGGCTATATTTTGCTTGGACATTTAAAACCAGGGACTAGGACAGCACTAGGCTGATCCCAGTCGTTAGTTAGGAAACCTGTAAGTTTAGTCAGAGGTCAAGTTGACCAGGATTTATTTTGTGTTTGTTTTTTTTGCCTTGCTGTGTTTTTGTCACTGTAAATAGAAAATAAACCGCACCTTTTTTTGATTTTGAAAACCACAACCTCCGTCTGCTGGGCCTGTTTTTGGGTGGGGAGCCCATCCCGGGGGTCACACATACCCGCTGCCGAGCTAGCCCCCTCACAATAGATATACCTCCATATATACCCATATACATATACATACACATACATATACACATTTATATTAACTCAGCCTAACCTTTCATGTCATTATTATCACAATTACTCATTATACCATGGTAAAGATAGGAAGAGAAAGAAAATAAACTAATATACACATTAAATATATTGAATTGGCATTTCCCATAAATAAACATAAACCATGTCAAAGGACTTCTTCCAATTCTCCCTCTTTATTATTCCCCTTCAAGAACCCCACATATAGCCTCTTCTCCATTTAATAACCCGTCATTTCCTCATGATATGTTTGTCCTACAACTTATGTGGGGGGTGGGGTAAAAAAAAAATATATATATAATATAAACACCTAGTGTCTAGATTCCCCTTTTACCCCTCTTCTCAAATATATTAATCAAGCAGAATTGTAGTTCCTAGTTACCTACATTGCTCCCTTACCCTCAACCCTTAACCCTTGTGTCTTATTGTGTCCTTATTCTCACTCTCCTACTTCCTCCCCTTTACTCGCGATCTTATAGATCTATAGATATATAGTGTGTATTTATTTATTTTTGTGTTCTTTATATATCATTATTTCACCTACTCCCCTTTGTGCATTCCTTCCCTTTCTCCTCCACTTTCTCCCCTCCCCTCCTCCCCTTTATATATTCCCACCCTTACCCTCCCCCCCAACTCCATTACGTGAAACTGATCATGTTCTATATACTTCTTTATTTGTAATAGTATTTAGTGAAAAGAAAAAGGAGAAAGAACCCATAACATGGGTTTATTTGTAATAATATTTAGTGACAAAAAAAAAAGAACCCCAAACATGGGTAGCGGTATAGCAGTAGTTACCACCCCCCATGTTCCCTCACAATCTCACCCTAAACCCCACAATTATTCATCAAAACCTTATTCCCTTACCTAAATAAAAACAAAAAAACACACACATCAACCATAATGTTCCCTTCTTCCCCTTTCCCACCCCACAATTCTTTAATTCGGTTATATATTATATACCTATTTTATGGTATATTATGGTATCATTGTTTTATGGTATTTGGGGCCCTGAAAAAAAAGGGGGGGGAAGGGGTATTACCCCTTATTCCCCTTAATTTAATTTGACTAGACCTCTCCATAATTGTCCCTGACATGATCTTAATTAATTGGGGGTATATATTCCCTCTAACCCCAACATAACCAACATAACCAAATTTGTTTTACCAATTTCAATATAAGTTCCAATATAAAGGGCTCTATCTAGGCTAAAAAAAATAAAAGAGGGGGGGGGGAGGGGGGGGGGGAATTCACCTGCGTCGTATCCTCTTTCTAGGGTCTCACATTAACTTATAGAACACCTCGGCTCAGTTCTGCCGATGTTCAATGAAATTACAGCATCAATAAAACATAAGAAAGAAGACACTAAAACACACACAAAATAAAGTTAACTTCGTGGTCTTTCTAGATCACTCTACTAATTAGCGCTTAAACCATCAAACATTCAACCTCAGACAACGTCAGGCAATCAACCTCTGACGTTTTGGTATACCACAAATCTTTTTTTTACCTGTCCGGACAGCGGGTTACGTTTATTTTACCATAGGCCAAGTAGAGCCTCCTGTACAATCTGCTTTCTATACATATATTATGTATGGGGTTAGTAAGAACAAAAGAATACAACAAGGTTAGAACATGTGCTCAGGAGCCATCTTAAAGGAAAATCAGTAAAGCTGTTTAATAGACGCACAATACTAAACTTTTCTAACAGTGACAGTGATCGATCGATACTGCACTTGGGTGGGCTGGGCTGGGCTGGGCGAGGGGGCTAAACGCAGGTGCTAGCAGGTATCTGGGCTGATCCCGCTAACACTGCATTTTTGGGAACCCTAAACCCCTGGGGACGCTAGTATAGATCTGATCAGATACTATACCACTAAGGGAGGTGTATGCTTTGCGCGTGGGTGTTAGCGTTACTGGCACTAACCTGACGCTGCCTGGGGCGATGCAGACCCTCTCTGACGCTAAAACCTAATTGATATCACCCGCCGGGCAATCAGGGGGTTAAACCTTTATTGGGTTATATACGGCGGGTGCCCCGATGCTATGAAAAGCAAACTAACCAACCAGCGTCACCCGTAACACTTATACGGTGATCACTGGTGAAAGGGTTAACTAGGGGCACTCAGGGGGTTAAAACCTTTATTGGGTAATATATGGGGGTACCTGACGATAGATAAAAACCTGAAGGATAACCTAAATAACTAAATAACTAACTGGCTAACTAGGGGCACCACCGACACTAATACAGCGATCGGAAAAACGATCGCTCAGTGACGCTGGCGATAGGGGGTGAAAGGGTTACCTGGGGGGCGATCAAGGCGTTAAACCTTTATTAGGGGGGGTTAGGGGGCTACCCTGGACCTAAAGGGGCCTAAACCTAACTGCCCTGCAACTTTTTACTGTCACAAATGACACTGATTGCAGTGATCAGTAAAAAAATGACCACTGCAAACGGTGACACTGTGACTGGGGGTACTGGGGGTTAGGGATGAGCTTCGAGTTCGAGTCGAACAAATGTTCAACTCGAACATTGCCTGTTCGCCGAAAAGCGAACAATTTGGGGTGTTCGCGGCAAATTCGAAAAGTCTATGGGAGAAATCTAAAGTGCTAATTTTAAAGGCTTATATGCAAGTTATTGTCATAAAAAGTGTTTGGGGACCCGGGTCCTGCCCCAGGGGACATGTATCAATGCAAAAAAAAGTTTTAACCACTTAAGCCCCGGACCATTATGCAGGTTAAGGACCAGAGGTGTTTTCAGAATTTGGCACTGCACTGCTTTGATTGGAAATTGTGCGGACATGCAATGTTGTACCCAAACGAAATTTGCGTCCTTTTCTTCCCACAAATAGTTTTCTTTTAATGGTATTTGATTGCCTCTGCGATTTTTTTTTGCCATATAAACGGAAAAAGACTGAAAATTTTGAAAAAAAATGATATTTTCTATTTTTTGTTATAAGAAAAATCGAATAAACTCAATTTTAGTCATACATTTAGGCCAAAATGTATTCAGCCACATGTCTTTAGTAAAAAAAATGTCAATAAGCGTATATTTATTAGTTTGCGCAAAAGTTATAGCGTCTACAAACTAGGGTACATTTTCTGAAATTTACACAGCTTTTAATTTATGACTGCCTATCTCATTTCTTGAGGTGCTAAAATGGCAGGGCAGTACAAACCCCCCCCCCAAATGACCCCATTTTTGAAAGAAGACACCCCAAGGAAATTGCTAAGAGGCATGTTGAGCCCATTGAATATTTTTTTTTTTTTGTCTCAAGTGATTGAATAATGACAAAAAAAAAATTACAAAAAGTTGTCACTAAATGATATATTGCTCACACATGCCATGGTTATATGTGGAATTGCACCCCAAAATACATTTTGCTGCTTCTCCTGAGTACGGGGATACCACATGTGTGGGACTTTTTAGGAGCCTAGCCACGTACGGGACCCCGGAAACCAAGCACCGCCTTCAGGATTTCTAAGGGCGCAAATTTTTGATTTCACTCCTCACTACCTATTACAGTTTCGAAGGCCATAAAATGCCAAAATAGCATAACCCCCCCCCCCAAATGACCCCATTTTAGAAAGTAGACACCCCAAGGAAATTGCTGAGAGGCATGTTGAGCCCATTGAATATTTTTTTTTGTCCCAAGTGATTGAATAATGACAAAAAAAATAAAATTACAAAAAGGTGTCACTAAATGATATATTGCTCACACATGCCATGGTTATATGTGGAATTGCACCCCAAAATACATTTTGCTGCTTCTCCTGAGTACAGGGATACCACATGTGTGGGACTTTTTAGGAGCCTAGCCGCGTACGGGACCCCGAAAACCAAGCACCGCCTTAAGGATTTCTAAGGGCACAAATTTTTGATTTCACTCCTCACTGCCTATCACAGTTTCGAAGGCCATAAAATGCCAAAATAGCACAAAACCCCCCCAAATGACCCCATTTTGGAAAGTAGGCACCCCAAGCTATTTGCTGAGAGGCATGGTGAGTATTTTACAGCTCTCATTTGTTTTTGAAAATTAAGAAAGAAAATATATATTTTTTTTTTTTTCAATTGACAAAAAGCGAGATCTGCAAAATACTCACCATACCTCTCAGCAAATAGCTTGGGGTGTCTACTTTCCAAAATGGGGTCATTTGGGGGGGGGGGTTTGTGCCATCTGGGCATTCCATGGCCTCCGAAACTGTGATAGGCAGTGAGGAGTGAAATCAAAAATTTATACCCTTAGAAAGCCTGAAGGAGGTGCTTGGGTTTTGGGGTCCCGTACGCGGCTAGGCTCCCAAAAAGTCTCACACATGTGGTATCCCCGTACTCAGGAGAAGCAACAGAATGCATTCTGGGGTGTAATTCCACATATGCCCATGGCATGTTTGAGCAATATATCATTTAGTGACAACTTTGTGCAAAAAATAAATAAAATAAAATAAATTGTCTTTTTTCCGCAACTTGTGTCAACATATAAAATATTCCATGGACTCGACATGCCTCTCAGTATATAGCTTGGGGTGTCTATTTTCCAATATGGGGACATTTGGGGGGGGGGTTTGAACTGTCCTGGCATTTCATACACAACATTAGGAAGCTTACATCCACTCTTCTAACCACTTGACGACAAAGCCCTTTCTGACACTTTTTGTTTACATGAAAACATTTTTTTTTTTGCAAGAAAATTATGTTGAACCCCCAAACATTCTATATTTTTTTAAAGCAAAGACCCTACATATTAAAATGGTGGGTGTTGCATTTTTTTTTCCAAACAGTATTTGCGCAGTGATTTTTCAAACGCATGGTGGGTGTTGCATTTTTTTTTCCAAACAGTATTTGCGCAGCGATTTTTCAAACGCATTTTTTGGGGAAAAATACACTTTTTTAATTTTAATGCACTAAAACACACTATATTGCCCAAATGTTTGATGACATAAAAAAGATGATCTTAGGCCGAGTACATAGATACCAAACACGACATGCTTTAAAATTTCGCACAAACGCGCAGTGGCGTCAAACTACATACATTTTTAAAAGCCTTTAAAAGCCTTTACAGGTTACCACGTTAGATTTACAGAGGAGGTCTACTGCTAAAATGACTGCCCTCGATCTGACCTTCATGGTGATACCTCACATGCATGATGCAATTGCTGTTTACATATGATGCCAGACCGACGCTTGTGTTCGCCATTGCGCAAGAGCAGGGTGGGACAGGGGTGCTTTTTTTTTCTTTTTTTTTTATTATTAATTTTTCTTTTTTCTTTTATTTTTAAACTGTTCCTTCCATATTTTATTTTTTTTTATCATTTTTATTGTTATCTCAGGGAATGTAAATATCCCCTATGATAGCAATAGGTAGTGACAGGTACTCTTTTTTTGAAAAAACTGGGGTCTATTGGACCCTAGATCTTTCCTCTGCCCTCAAAGCATCTGACCACACCAAGATCGGTGTGATAAAATGTTTTCACAATTTCCCAATGGCGCTTTTTATATCCGGGGGGGGACATTCCCTCCCACTGCTTGTAAAAGCAGTTCAGAGGCTAATTAGCTGCTAGGATTGCTTTTACATGAAAGTTGGCCTCTGGCTGAAAAGAATGATACCAAGATGATACCTAAACCCGCAGGCATCAATCTGGTATAACCATTCAAATTCCAGCAACATACCAGTACGTTGCTGGTCCTTGTTGGACATGTATTGTAATCTTTTTTTTCATGCAGCCTGTTGGCTGAACGAAAAAAAGAGATTGATCGGTGGGTATGCCCACCATTAGAATACCTCCCTTCATCTACCCACTTCTAATGATGGGCATACATGCACCATTTATATATGCCGAAGTATGGGGGCATCCTCCCGCAAAAGTTATGCCGCACACACATGGTCGAACTTTTCCACGGGCATGCCTCCGTCGGAATTTTGACCGTATATACACGGCATTAGGAGCAAAATCGCTCCTCCGCCCCTGCTGCCCCCATGCTTCGGAATATATGCTCTTTTTTTTTAACTGTGGTGGTGAAATCACCTCCTACAGCACTGTAGTCGCAGGGATCAGGCCTGTCTCTGCGAACGCTGCAGTTATGTGTGTTGTGTTTTGTAAGTGACAGTGATCGATCGATACTGCACTTGGGTGGCCTGGGCTGGACGGAGGGGCAAAACGCAGGTGCTAGTAGGTATCTGGGCTGATCCCGCTAACACTGCGTTTTTGGGAACCCTAAACTGCTGGGGACGCTAGTATAGATCTGATCAGATCAGATATTGATCTGTTCAGATACTATACCACTAAGGGAGGTGTATGCTTTACGCGTGGGTGTTAGCGTTACTGGCACTAACCTGACGCTGCCTGGGGTGTGATGCAGACCCTCTCTGACGCTAAAACCTAATTGATATCACCTGCCGGGCGATCAGGGGGTTAAACCTTTATTGGGTTATATACGGTGGGTGCCCTGACACTATAAAAAGCAAACTAACTAACCAGCGTCAACCGTAACACTTATATGGTGATCACTGGTGAAAGGGTTAACTAGGGGCAATCAGGGGGTTAAACCTTTATTAGGTAATATATGGGGGTACCTGACGCTATATAAAAACCTGACGGGGAACCTAAATAACAAAATAACTAACTGGCTAACCAGTGTCACCAGTAACACTTATACGGTGATCACTGGTGAAAGGGTTAACTAGGGGCAATTAGGGGGTTAAAACCTTTATTAGATAATATATGGGGGTACCTGATGCTATAAAAACCTGCGGCGAACCTAAAAAAAATAACTGGCTACCTATCGGCACCAGCATAACTAATACAGCGATCAGAAAAACGATTGCTTAGTGACACTGACAAAAGGGGGTGAAAGGGTTACCTGGGGGGCGATCAAGGGGTTTAACCTTTATTAGGTAATATATGGGGGTACCTGACGCTATAAAAACCTGCGGCGAACCTAAAAAAAATAACTGGCTACCGATCGGCATCACCGACACTAAGACAGTGATCAGAGAAACGATCGCTTAGTGACACTGGCAAAAGGGGGTGAAAGGGTTAGCTGGGGGGGGGCGATCAAGGGGTTAAACCTTTATTAGGTAATATATGGGGGTACCTGACGCTATAAAAACCTGCGGCGAACCTAAAAAAAATAACTGGCTACCTATCGGCATCACCGACACTAATACAGTGATCAGAAAAACTATCGCTTAGTGACAGCGGTGCTAGGGGGTGAAAGTGTTACCTGGGGGGCGATCAAGGGGTTAAACCTTTATTAGGGGGGGTTAGGGGGCTACACTGGACCTAACACTAACTGCCCTGACACTTTTACAGTCACAAATGTCACTGATTGCAGTGATCAGTAAATAAATGGTCACTGCAATCAGTGACACTGTGACTGGGGGCTGGGGGGTGATCTGGGGGTGTCTGGGGGGGCCTGGGGGGGCGATCGTGTGCCTATGTGCAGGGCCGGCGCTACCAGTAGGCAAAGTAGGCAGCCGCCTAGGGGCGCACTACCACCTAGGGTGCAACCACAGCCTCTGTCCTGTGTGAGCTAGGCTCTCCTCTCTCCTGATCGCTGGCCCCATTCAGTGTGCCGCCACGGTGACACCAAATTCCCCCCATGTGTAGCGCAGAGCTCCCCGCTGCGCTGTCACATCTCAGTCCTCAGACAGGTATATCACACAGCGCCGGGACTCCTTTGCTCCAGCCTGTCCCTCTGGTGCGGCGCTGTGTGTCTTGTGTGTGCAGCGGAGGGGCGGGGCTCGACGAAGTTGGCAGCATTGAGAGGAGTAGCTGACTGACCTCCCGCCCAGCGAGAACTCCGTGGAGCGGGTGGATGGCATTGGCGGCGCTGGCCTGGCCCTGGCGGGGACTCCATGGAGCGGATGGATGGCGCTGGCCTGGCCCCTGAGCAGAGCCCTGATGATGGTTGACGAAGCACCAAAGATCAGAGGTAAGGAGGAGGACGGATCCTCCCTGATCTACATTGAGCTGTATGGGGGAGGGGAGTGTGTTTGAGTAGTGCAGGAAGTAGGAGTCAGGGGGGTCAGTGTATGTTTCATGTAAGGGGGGGTCAGTGTATGTTTCATGTAAGGGGGTCAGGGTATGTTTCATGTAAGGGGGGTCAGTGTATGTGTCATGTAAGGGGGGTCAGTGTATGTGTCATGTAAGGGGGGTCAGTGTATGTTTCATGTAAGGGGGGGGTCAGTGTATGTTTCATGTAAGGGGGGGTCAGTGTATGTTTCATGTAAGGGGGGGTCAGTGTATGTTTCATGTAAGGGGGGTCAGTGTATGTGTCATGTAAGGGGGGGTCAGTGTATGTGTCATGTAAGGGGGGTCAGTGTATGTGTCATGTAAGGGGGGTCAGTGTATGTGTCATGTAAGGGGGGTCAGTGTATGTGTCATGTAAGGGGGGCAGTGTATGTGTCATGTAAGGGGGGTCAGTGTATGTTTCATGTAAGGGGGGTCAGTGTTTGTGTCATGTAAGGGGGGTCAGTGTATGTGTCATGTAAGGGGGGTCAGTGTATGTGTCATGTAAGGGGGGGTCAGTGTATGTGTCATGTATGGGGGGGTCAGTGTATGTGTCATGTAAGAGGGGGTCAGTGTATGTGTCATGTAAGGGGGGTCAGTGTATGTGTCATGTAAGGGGGGGTCAGTGTATGTGTCATGTAAGGGGGGTCAGTGTTTGTGTCATGTAAGGGGGGGGTCAGTGTATGTGTCATGTAAGGGGGGTCAGTGTTTGTGTCATGTAAGGGGGGGTCAGTGTATGTGTCATGTAAGGGGGGTCAGTGTATGTGTCATGTAAGGGGGGTCAGTGTTTGTGTCATGTAAGGGGGGGTCAGTGTTTGTGTCATGTAAGGGGGGGTCAGTGTATGTGTCAGGTAAGGGGGGGTCAGTGTATGTGTCAGGTAAGGGGGGTCAGTGTATGTGTCAGGTAAGGGGGGTCAGTGTTTGTGTCATGTAAGGCGGGGTCAGTGTATGTGTCATGTAAGGGGGGGTCAGTGTTTGTGTCATGTAAGGGGGGGTCAGTGTATGTGTCATGTAAGGGGGTCAGTGTATGTGTCATGTAAGGGGGGTCAGTGTATGTGTCAGGTAAGGGGGGTCAGTGTATGTGTCAGGTAAGGGGGGGGGTCAGTGTATGTGTCAGGTCAGTGTAATTGTCAGGTAGGTTAGTGTAGGGGACAGGGGGTTAGTGTATGTGTCAGGGGGTCAGAGTAGGGGTCAGATTGGTCACATGTGTCGCAAGGGCAGGTTAAAGTGGAGTCAGGGGCGCAGCCAGGGGGGGGCCACAAAATTAGGTTTCGCCTAGGGTGTCAAAGATCCTTGCACCAGGCCTGCCTATGTGTGTGGTGTCAGTGTGCTGTTTAGTGCACTAACCTTTGTGTCTTCTCTCATGCGGCGCTCGGTATATGTGAGCGCCGCAGGAGAGATGACATCACTTCCTCCTGCCTGTGTAAACATTACACAGGCAGAGGAAGCTTTTCATTCGCCGGGAGCGATCGTGAGGGGGTGGCCGGAAACTAATGGCCGTCCCCTCACGGATCGCTCCAGGAACGATGCCGACCGCTCACTGCATAGAAGGGGGGTCCGATGGGACCCCCCAACTATACGAAGGCAGGCACGTACAGGTACGTGATTGTGCCTGTCCGTGCCATTCTGCCGACGTATATATACAGTGAGCGGTCGTTAAGTGGTTAAAAAACAATAAAAGTTAAATATTCCTTTAAATTACGTACCTAGGGTCTGTGTATAGTATGCCTGTAAAGTCACGCTTGTTTCACGTACTTAGAACTGTCCCTGCACAAAGTGTAATTTCTGAAGGAAAAAAGTAATTTAAAACTCACTCGCGGCTATAATGAATTGTCGGCTCCCGGCAATACATAGAAAAGTCATTGATAAAAAAAAAAAAAAGCGTGGGGTCCCCCCAAATTTAATTACCAGGCCCTTCAGGTCTGGTATGGATATTAAGGGGAACCCTGCCACAAATTTTAAAAAAAAATGCGTGTAGTTCCCCCAAATATCCATACCAGGCCCTTCAGGTCTGCTATGGATTTTAAGGGAACCTCCACCCCAAATAAAAAAAAAATGGCGTGGAGTTCCCCCAAAAATCCATACCAGACCCTTTATCCGAGCACGCAACCTGGCAGGCCGCAGGAAAAGAGGGGGGACGAGAGAGCGCCCCCCCTCCTGAACCGTACCAGGCCACATGCCCTCAACAAGGGCCTCATCCCCACAACCCTTGCCCGGTGGTTGTGGGGGTCTGCGGGCAGGGGGCCTATCGGAATCTGGAAGACCCCTTTAACAAAGGGGACCCCCAGATCCCGCCCCCCCTATGTGAATTGGAAAAGTCCTTTATTAAAAAAAAACAAAAAAACATTCCAGCGATGAAATCCAGTGTCCCGCGGCGATCCGATGTCCAGCGCTGTCCACACGAAATGTCATTGGTCATTGGTCCGATTTATTACACTGCGGAGGCAGTTCCCCATCAGGTCCGCTCAGCCAATCACGTAGGCGGGGTCTGACATACGAGGGGGCGGACCTGATGAGGATCTTCCTTTACAGTGTAATAAATGAATAGACCCGCCCCTTCTCACGTTCCGCATCAGGTCCTCAGCCTTACACCTACGTCATTGGCTGAGCGGACCTGATGGGGAACTTTAGAAGGGGCGGGTCTATTCATTTAATACACTGCAGAGGAAGTTCCCCATCAGGTCCGCTCAGGCTCAGCCAATGACGTTTCGTGTGGACAGCGCTGGGCATCGGATCGCCGCGGGACACTGGATTTCATCGCTGGAATGTTTTTTGTTTTGTTTTTATTCTTAATAAAGTACTTTTCCAAGGTGTCTGTGTGTATTTTTTACATTTTTTTTACACTTTCTTCGTGAAATGGTAGGGGTACAATGTACTCCTTACCAATTCACATGGGGGGGGGCGGGATCTGGGGGTCCCCTTTGTTAAAGCGGTCTTCCAGGCTCCGATAAGCCCCCCGCCCGCAGACCCCCACAACCACCGGGCAAGGGTTGTGGGGATGAGGCCCTTGTCCCCATCAACATGGGGACATCCTCCCTATGTTGAGGGCATGTGGCGCTCTCTCATCCCCCCTCTTTTCCTGCGGCCTGCCAGGTTGCGTGCTCGGATAAAGGGTCTGGTATGGATTTTTGGGGGAACTCCACGCCATTTTTTTTTTATTTGGGGTGGAGTTCCCCTTAAAATCCATACCAGACCTGAAGGGCCTGGTAATTGAATTTGGGGGGATCCCCACGCTTTTTTTTTATTTTTATCAATGACTTTTCTATGTATTGCTGAGAGCCGACAATTCATTATAGCCGCGAGTGAGTTTTAAATGACTTTTTTTCCTTCAGAAATGACACTTTGTGCAGGGACAGTTCTAAGCACGGGAAACAAGCGCGACTTTACAGGCATACTATACACCCCCCCAGGTACGAAATTTAAAGGAATATTTCACTTTTATTGTTTCACTTTAAGCATTATTAAAATCACTGCTCCCGAAAAAACGGTAGTTTTTAAAACTTTTTTTTGCATTAATACATGTCCCCTGGGGCAGGACCCGGGTCCCCAAACTCTTTTTAGGACAATAACTTGCATATAAGCCTTTATAATTAGCACTTTTGATTTCGAACGTTCGAGTCCATTGTATTTAATAGGGTTCTAAAGTTCACGCGAACATTCTGGCTGTTCGCAGGTTCTGGTGCGAACCGAACTGGGGGGTGTTCGGCTCATCCCTACTGGGGGTGATCTGGGGGGTGATCTGGAGGGTGATCTGGGGGTGACTGGGGGGTGAAAGTGTGCCTATGTGTACCTACATGTTAGTGTAGTGTTGGTGCACTTACTGTGAGATGTCTTCTCTCCTCGCGCCGGACCGAAAAGACCGCCGCATGGAGAGATGACATCACTTCCTCTGCCTGTGTTTACATTACACAGGCAGAGGAAGAATGCCATTCACCGGGAGCGATCACGAGGGGGTGGCCAGAAACCAATGGCCGCCCCCTCATCACGGATCGCTCCCGAACAGAAAACCACCGCTCCATGTACCGGAGGGGGGGTCCGATCAGATCCCCCGCCCATACGAAGGCAGTCACGTACAGGTACATGATTGTGCCTGTCTGTGCCATTTTGCCGACGTATATGTACATGGGGCGGTCGTTAAGTGGTTAAAGGGATACTAAAGGATCATTTTTATTTTTTTTTAAATAACAAAAATGTCATACTTACCTCCACTGTGCAGTTCGTTTTGCACAGAGTGGCCCCCGGCGCCCGCGTCATTGGATTCCATTGACAGCAGCAGGAGCCAATGCCTGCACTGCTATCAATCTATCCAATCTATCCAATCAACGCCAGGACTCCGAAGAGGACGCCGGGGACGCGCCGAGCAGGTGAACTGGCTCAGGTAAAATGGGGGGGCTGGGGGGCCGGTGATTGCCAGGTGTTTTTCACCTTAATGCATATTATGCATTAAGGTGAAAAAACACGAACCTTTACAACCCCTTTAATGCCAAAGTGTCACAATTTCTGCATGGGTATGCAAACTTTTGAACACAAATGTAAGTCAAGTGATTGGCTTGGCCATTTTAGCAGCTTTATTTTCTCTTTCTTTGAAACCAATTGGGAGTTTCCTTGACTTTGTGTTTGGGATCATTGTCTTGCTGAAATGTCCACCCTCGTTTCATCATCATCCTGGTAGATGGCAGCAGATTTTTATCAAGAATGTCTTGGTCCATTTTTCCATTCATCCTTCCTTCAATGACATGAAGTTTGCCAGTGCAGCAATTGCTGAAAAACAGCCCCACACCATGATGTTCCCACCTCCAAACTTCACTGTTGGTATGGTGTTTTTGGGGTGATGTGCAGTTCCATTTGACCTCCAAACATGGTGTGTATTATGGCATCCAAACAGAGGGGGGTGGGCTGAGAGTGGGGGTGGGCTGACAGAGCAGGGCTGACGGGGTGGGATGAGATGGGGGGTGGGTTGACAGAGGAGGGGTGGGTTGACAGAGGGAGGGTGGGCTGACAGAGGGGAGGTGGGTTGACAGAGAGGAGGCTAGGGGAGGGGCGCTGGTCAACAACATTTCGACAAGCCTGTGAAATACTGGGAGAATATAGTCTAGTCAAATGAGACCAAATTTGAACACAAAGAGAGATTGTTTCAGCTTACCTGAAACACAAGATCTCTCTTTTCCTCTCTGACAGATCAGCGCTTTGCTTTGTTTACATAGGCACACCGCTGCTCCGTCTCTCCACAGAATGATCGGCAGGTCACAGCGGCCATCGCCAATCACAGCGGTAGTGGCGCGCACACGCCCCCACAACGCGTGCACAAAATTACGTGCAGTATATATATATATATATATATATATATATCCGGTGGGCGGTCTGGAAGTGGTTAAACAAGCTTCAACATGCTTTTTCTTTAGCAATGGAGTCTTGCGTGGCGAGTGTGCATACAGCCCGTGGCGGTTAAGTGCATTACTTATTGGTTTTGTACCTGCTAATTCCAGGTCTTTCTGAAGCTCTCCACAAGTGGTCCTTGGCTCTTGGAGAATTATTCTGATAATTATTTTCACTGCTGTCAGAAATCTCGCGAGGAGCACCTGGTCGTGGCCGGTTTATAGTGAAATGATGTTCTTTCCACTTCCAAATAATGGCCCCAACAGTGCTCACTGGAACATTTAGAAGTTTAGAAATCCTTCTGTAACCGATGCCATCAGTAGGTTTTGAAACAATAAGGTTGTGAAGGTTTTGAGATAGCTCTTTGCTTTTACCCATCATGAGATGTTTGTGTGACATCTTGATAATGAGACCCCTTTTTATAGGCCATCAGTTGATAATGAACCAGAATATTAATTTGAATATTTATTTGCACTGATAAGGGGCAGTATTGCCTTCTAATTGCTGCTAGATTTCAGCTGGTGTTTTGGCTTTCCATGCCTTTTTGCACCTCCCTTTCTTCATGTGTTCAGTACTTTTTACCTGTGTCATTCTATTTATTAGACATATCTTAATTTCTGAACTTATTTGTTTTGGTTTATTTGTGTAGCGGGGTCTTCAAAGTTAGTGGGATACACCTGGGGGTAGAGTGACCCAGGTGTGTAATTATGTCAGGGTTTAGACCCCTTTTTGTTATTCGTGGAGGATTGGGTGGTGCAATATTCTCCTTGGCCTGTGGGTGGCGGGGTACCTACAGGCTCGAGGTAGAATCACTACCACAGTGCTACCCTTTTTGTCCCTTCCTGGAGATGGTACGGCTGGGGCGGGGAACCCGCCGTGGTGTCGATGGGAGGAGATAAAAGGGGGAAACGCCCTGGCCACGAGGTCTGTCTTCGGGGATCATCTCTTCACGTACCCAGGCGTCCTAGGCCTGGGTGCGGGCGGTTCAAGGTTCCGGCCTAGGCACCCTAGGCCTGGCCGGAATGAAGCTGGAGTTGGAGTCCATCCCAGGCACCTTCAGCCTGGGGTGAGGTACTATGTAGAAGGCCTGGGACCTGGTGACTTCGACCGGGTCCCGCGAGGGTGAAGTGATTCCAGGGTGCCCCTTGCGAGGGGACCCGCATCTGAGGTGAGGAGGCTGGGGAGGTCACCCGTCTGAAGACTCCAGAGCAGCGTCAACCCGGTGACGGACGGGCCTCCGGTAACTCCCTTGGAGGGTCATCTTCCCCTGATAGGGGCCGCAGCGCAGCGAAGTTGTTCTAATCAAGACTCCTGCAACCCCTGGTCATAGCACAGGGGGTGTAGGGACTACAATCCGGATAGTGCCTTGGCCTGCTCATCCCACCGTATCCTGCCATACATTGTTTGTTGTGGAGCTACGAAATAAAACTAACAGTTGGACTGTGATCGGTGTATGGACTCTGTTGATGGGAGCAAAGGGAGATTCCAGCATAGCAGGGCTAAGTTCCGCAACCCAATGCACATTTGGCCCGAGGAAGATACTGATACTGGCCTTCACCTCACCCACAGCCATGGGGAGGACATGGGCCGTGGCGCACCTCACTCTCGAAACCCAGGTACCCCTAGACAAGAGCTTTCGGATAACCGATAAACATGTAAAGGGGGTGAGGACGCTACACGTGGGGGCTTCTCCGGGATGAAATGTGTATTGATCCTAAGGGTTGGAACGGCTGTGTCTGGACTTTGCTGCCCGGAGGAGGTCCGAGCAGGTCGGCCATGTGATTGGCCAAAGTGCATCCCTGCTCGGAGTTGTGGACATGACCCTAAGTCGGGAAAGGCCCACGCGGAGGAGCGTAAAAAGGGAGAGGTCCAGCCGTGTGAAGTACTACATGTGGGGACTGTTAATGCACTGCGCCACGAGGCACCCCGTGACTGCGCAATTCGTGGGCAGAGACTGAAGGAAGCCCGCGAAAGCGCGCAGGTCGTGGGAGGAGTCTGGCCACGTGTGGAGATACACGTGGAGACTCCGGCGCGAGGTGAGCGCGTGATGGAACAGCAGGTGGTCGGGATGGCCTCAAGCTCCCCGTGGATGCCGGTACCTTACCCCACGAAAATGACTGCATTTGCTGCGCCCATTACAGACACGGGGATAAGGCTCAGGCCCCGAGGACAGTTGGCTCTGTATTCATGCAGAGACACGGAGGCCCTCGGTGTGATCTGTCCCGGATGCTCGGGACTGGTGGTCCAACTGAAGCCGTTCGGGCGATGTGAAGCGTGCAAAGAGTTTCTTTTTGAGGTCGAATCATCCACAGTAAGGCCCCGGGCCCTTCGCCTCAACTGCATCACAGGAACCGCCACTCCGGAGGGAGAGATCCAGGCCTTTGCGGAGGTCCTTGTGCACGCTGACCAGGGCGACGGGACTGCCCAATCAGAGACTGAGAGAGAAAAATCCGAGGACGCTGTTTCGGTCACCACAGACTCCCTGCTCCCACCCCCGAAGAGGAAAGTCGGCCTGGTACAGGCATCCTATGGTCGTGGTCGAGCTTCACCCCGCCGCTTGCCTGGCCTAGATGGCGCCTATAGAGAAGAGAGTCCCGGACATCCCAGTTCTTCAGAAGGTCCAGGTGAGCCAGGGACTGGGACTGTGGTGTTGGTTGGAGGTGTCGGGGGTCCACAGTCGGTGGAGCCCGCAAGGGAGGGTAGCCTTCCGTCTACTAGAGACTACCTTCCCGCCGAGATGTATGACACCTCCGACCTAGAGTCGCTGTCAGACTGTGGGGATGACGGAGAAATAGACGAACTGTTTCACCAGAAGGGCTGGGACAAATGCCCGCTACCTGTGCTGAGTAAACCGCAGGATTCCCCCATGTCCATAGAAGACAGTACGCTCCGGGCGCAGGCCCCGGAGTTCCCGAGGAAATCTAGTCCTCCGACCAACCTTCCCCATTCAACTACATCACCCGCTCTGATGGTGGGGACGCAGCGTGCTTCGTTGCGGGCACCAAAGACAAAGCAACCCGAGATGGTGAAGGTACCTCGGCACCCGGAGGCCATCGTACAGCCAGGAGAAGGTGAGCGAGATGTGATGCCGCCTCTAGCCCGGTTGCAGAGACTTTTCTCCCAGAGAGTCGCCCGTGAATATGGGTGGGAGTACCCCTACTTGCCTCGGGGCTTATTGTATGAAGTCGAGGTCCTGCGACCAAGGTGGTATGACGAGTTTGTATGGGAAAAGCTTAAAGTACCCCATGCCAGGCGATACCTGTCATGTTCGCCGCCTGTGTCTAAAAAGTTCAAGAACTGCAGAGCTGATTGGAGACTAGGGCGCCATATTCATGCCGATAAGGTGCTCATCTGCAGGAAAGGAGAGGATGTCGAGTATTCGGTGGAAGTGTTTGACAAGCACCTGAAGCCCCTGTTTCTGCCGGACCCAAGGTTCTACTTATAGGAGAAGTGAGCTCCTATATTGTTGCTGTTGAAACTTTCTGGAAGAGACATTCCCAGACGCCTAGAACTGTGCCCTACTTTTGTTTTGATTTGGGCTTTTCTTTTACTCACTGGAGACTTGGGAGCTGTTGTTTTTTTTTCTCCCTTTTCTTCATGTGCCAAAGGCAGAGAGTTTTGGGGTAGAGTCAGAGTAGGAAAGCAGGAAGAATGAAGATCTCACCAAGTGTCATTACCGCAGCGCTGTCACCAGGTGGCAGTGTTGTGCAACGGTTGTTTGAAATGTTACACATGCATTACTTACTTATTGGAGTGAGCGGGTCTCTCGGCTGACGGACCCACTCATGCCAAGTTAACACAGAGTGTTAGGATGTGTTTTTTTTTTTGTTTCCCTTCTGCAGGAGATTCGTCGGTCAAGACTACTGAGTATGGGGTGGTTCTTAGACAGTGACGGGAGGGATTGTATATGTGTACATGACAGATGTTTTATACAAAGGTTTTATTGTTTTATAGTAGTGATGAGCCGAACACCCCCGGGTTCGGTTCGCACCAGAACCCGCGAACGGACCGAAAGTTCGTACGAACATTAGAACCCTATTAAATACAATGGATGCGAACGTTCGAATTCTAAAGTGCTAATTATAACGACTATTATGCATGTTATTGTCCTAAAAAGGGTTTGGGAACCCGGGTTCTTCACCAGGGGACATGTATCAATGCAAAAGGAAGTTTTAAAAACGGTCGTTTTTCGGGAGCAGTCATTTTAATGATGCATAAAGTGAAAAAAAAAAAGTCAAATATTCCTTTAAATATCGTACCTGGGGGGTGTCTAAAGTATGCCTGTGAAGTGCCACGTGTTTCCCGTGTTTAGAACTGTCCCTGCACAAAATGACACTTCTAAAGGAAAAAAAAGTTATTTAAAACTGCTTGCGGCTTTAATGTAATGTCTGGTCCCGGTAATATGGATGAAAATCTTTAAGAAAAATGGCATAGCTACCCCATGACCCCCCCCCCTACCCCAGCCCATTACCAGCCCCTTTGGGTCTTGTATGGATATTAAGGGGAACCCCGCACATAAAATAAAAAAGGCCCTATATACTCTGAACAGCCGTATACAGGCGGTGCATACAAGACAGGGACTGTAGGTTTGTTTTTATGTAGAATCTGTTTGAAATTTTGAACAGGTACATTGTTTAAGTGTAGCTCCAGCCCAAAAATCTATTTTTAAACTTTTTGGAAAACATAGGTAAGGGTTATCACCCCTGTAACATTTGTTTTGCTGTCTGTGCCCCTGTTCAGAACATTTCACCTCACTTTCCGTCCCAATGACAACTGTTTTTGAAATGTGGTGTTTTTCTTGAAACAAGGATTGGTGATAAAGCATCAGTACAGAGGAGACAGCTTTCTCCCATATTAATTCTTACAGGAGAGAATTTTCCTTCCTAGGGGTAGATTTCCTCTCACTTCCTGTTGCCTTCTTGCATTTGCAAGTAGGAGTCGTTTGTAAGTTGGATGTTTGAAAGTAGGGACCTGCCGTATATACTCTGCAGAAATAGGCCCCTTAGTTGTTGGTGTTGGCACAACACTGTAAGCACTCACAGTTACTCTTGGTTGGTGCTGGAACGCCCTGCTGTCAACTATTATATCAGGAATTGTAATTACATATAATTGTTGAACAGTGGTAGTAAAAATTGGGCCTTTGATGGTGGTGCTGGTGCCACAACACTGTAAGCCCTGACAGTTACTCTTGGTGGGTGCAGCAATGGGCCCTGCTGTGAATTATTAGATCAAGAATTGTAATTGCATGCCCCTGTTGAACAGGGGCTGAAAAATTGGGCCTTTCGTGGTGGTGGTGGTGGTGGTGGTGTTGCCACAACACTGTAAGCCCTCAGAGTTACTCTTGGTGGGTGCAGGAATGGGCCCTGCTGTGAATTATTAGATCAAGAATTGTAATTACATGCCCCTTTTGAACAGGGGCTGAAAAATTGGGCCTTTCGTGGTGGTGGTGGTGGTGGCGTTGCCACAACACTGTAAGCCCTCAGAGTTACTCTTGGTGGGTGCAGCAATGGGCCCTGCTGTGAATTATTAGATCAATAATTGTAATTACATGCCCCTGTTGAACAGGGGCTGAAAAATTGGGCCTTAGGCACTGGTGGCACAACACTGCAACCCCTCACAGATACTGTACTTGGAGCACAGCAATGAGCCCTGTTGCAAAGTATTGCTTCAAAAATTGTAATTACACGCCCCTGTTAAACAGGGGCTGAAAAATTGGGCGTTAGGCACTGGTGGCGGCACCCATAAACAAAAATGATCTTCCAAGCTATCATCATCAATCGTATCATTGAGGACTCGGAGGAGGAGGATAGCCAGTCAACATAACAGCACAGGCACTCAGCATCAGCATCAGTCTTGAAGGGATGTGACATGTTAAAATCAATTAGTCTGTTATATCAGCATCAGGTGTGTGGTAGCTGGTGGTGATCCAAGACTGGTTCATCTTGATGAAAGTCAGTCGATCAACCGAGTCGGTGGACAGGCGCACCCTGTGATCCGTGACAAATCCTCCAGCAGCACTGAATGTGCGTTCCGAAAGAACGCTGGATGCAGGACAGGCCAGTAGCTCAATTGCATACTGTGCAAGCTCTGGCCAGTGATCCATCCTCAAGACCCAGTAAGCCAGAGGATTTTCGGTGGGGAAGGTGTGCAAGTCTGACCTTGCCCCTAGATATTCCTGCACCATGTTTATCAGACGCTGGCGATGGTTGCTGGAACCGATCATACTTTGGGGCTGCGGACTAAAGAATTGTCTGAACGCATCGGTCAGACGGCCACCTTCCCCACCGCTCCTTCTTTGACTGGCCGAAGCCTCAGCAACTCGTTGTCCAGGACCAGGAGTTTGTAACCTCCCAGTCTTTGGGAACGCGTTGCACAGACCTTTCTGCAAGGCCTCCCGGAGTTGTCTCATCCTCTGCTCCCTATGCGACGGTAACATAAGGTCCGCAACCTTACCCTTGTACCGTGGATCAAGGAGAGTGGCCAGCCAGTAATAGTCCCTCTCCTTGATCCGAAGAATACGAGGATCCTTCCGCAGACTTTGCAGGATCAGGGAGGCCATGCAGCGTAGGTTAGCTGAGGCATTCGGTCCGGAGTCCTCTGGGTCACTAAGGACGACATGATCCGCAGCCACCTCCTCCCAGCCACGTACAAGTCCACGGGTTTCTTGGGACTGTAAATCATCCCTAAAAGACTGCTGCTGTTGATGCTGCTGAGTGCCAGGCTCCACCTCCATGCTGACACAATCCTCCTCCTCCTCCTCCTCCTCCTCCTCCTCGTCCTCTTCCTGTGCGATGGGTGGGACAGAAGGAACACTGTCTGGGTAAAGGGGGCCTTGAGAGGCAAGGAAGTCCTCCTCTTCCTGCCTCTGTTCTGCCTCAAGTGCCCTGTCCATTATTCCACACAGCGTGTGCTCCAACAGGTGGACAAGAGGTACAGTGTCACTGATGCATGCACTGTCACTGCTCACCATCCTCGTGGCCTCCTCAAATGGTGCCAGGACAGTGCATGCATCCCTGATCATGCCCCACTGGCGTGGAGAAAAAAAACCAAGCTCCCCTGACCCTGTCCTGGTGCCGTAGTCGCACAGGTACTCATTGATGGCCCTCTGCTGCGTGTGCAGCCGCTGCAGCATGGCCAACGTTGAGTTCCACCTGGTGGGCATGTCACATATAAGGCGGTTCTTGGACAGGTTCAACTCCTTTTGCAGCTCAGCCAGGCGAGCACTGGCATTATAAGATCTGCGGAAATGCACACAGACTTTCCTGGCCTGCCTCAGGACATCCTGTAAGCCCGGGTACCTGCCCAAGAACCGCTGCACCACCAGGTTAAGGACGTGAGCCACACAGGGCACATGGGTCAGTTGTCCCTGTCGGAGGGCGGAGAGGAGGTTGGTGCCATTGTCGCAAACCACCATTCCTGGCTTAAGCTGGCGTGGCATCAACCACCTCTCGGCCTGGCCCTGCAGAGCAGACAGGACCTCTGCCCCAGTGTGGCTCCTGTCCCCCAAACACACCAGCGCAAGCACGGCATGGCATCTTTTTGCCTGCGTACTTGCGTAGCCCCTTGAACACCTACGGAGCACCGCTGGTTCAGAGGACAAAGCACAGGAAGAGGCCATGGAGGAAGAAGAAGAGGAGGGGGTGGAGGAGAGAGGTGTGTCACAACCAGTAGTAGCATTTTGGAGGCGTGGCGGTGGAACAACCTCCAACACTACTGCACCTTGTCCTGCATCCTTCCCAGCTGCCAAAAGAGTGACCCAATGGGCCGTGAAAGAAAGGTAACGTCCCTGTCCATGCCTGCTGGACCATGAGTCAGCGGTAATATGCACCTTACCGCTGACCGCCCTGTCCAGCGAGGCCAAGACATTGCCTTCCACATGCCGGTAGAGAGCCGGAATAGCCTTCCGTGAGAAAAAGTGGCGTTTGGGAACCTGCCACTGAGGAACCGCACATTGCACAAACTCACGGAAGGGGGCCGAGTCTACCAACTGAAAAGGCAGCAGTTGAAGCGCTAGCAATTTAGCCAAGCTAGCATTCAACCGCTGGGCATGTGGATGGCTGGGAGTGAACTTCTTTCGACGGTCCAGCAGCTGGGGCAGGGAAATTTGCCTGCTAGAATCGGACGTCGGTGTACTGCTAGCAGAGTGGCCGCAAGTACTTGGCTGTGACACACCTAATTCTACACCTTCATTCCTCTCAGTGCATGTTTCAGAGAGGACTGAAGTTATAGTGGGGTTGGAGATTCCAGCTGATGCGGTGCAAGGAGAGGTCCGCTTTGTTCTTTGGTGTGGGTCTTTGAGGTAGGCTTGCCAACGAGCTGCATGGCAGGTCAACATATGTCTGGTCAGGCATGTGGTACCCAAGCGGCTGATGTTTTGGCCACGCGATATACGCTTGAGACATATGTTGCAAACAGCAGCTGTGCGATCTGATGCACTAGCCTCAAAAAAGGCCCACACCAAAGAACTTTTTGAATGACGGGCAGAGGCAGCGCCCTGCACAGGCGGAGCTCTGCGGTGTGATTCCGTCGGTGTACTGCCCTTACGCTGGCCACCAAAGGGCATCCTGCCTCGTTGGAGATGTGCCTCCTCCTCATCCTCCTCCTCCTCCTCTCTCCTATTAGGCACCCACGTGGAGTCAGTGACCTCATCATCCCCTCCCTCCTCATCACTGGAGCCAATCTGGCAGTATGCTGCAGCTGCTGGAACATGACTGCCAGATTGGTGTCCTTCTTGAGCATCCCCTCTGTCTGCTCTCACGCTACTGCCTTCCTCTAGCTGGGTTTCATCATCAGACCCTTCGAAACGCTGGACATCCTCCTGGAGCATGTACCCAACACTGTGCTCAAACAGTTCGGGGGACTCCTCAGGAGGAGGACATGGTGGGTCTAGGGAAGGAGTGACTGATGATGAGTCTGACATTGATACCAGGGAAGAGGACGCTTTGGCAGCTGCTTTGCCAGTACCCTGAGCCTGGGTGAGAGAGGATGAGGAGGAGGAGGAGGGCTTGGTCATCCACTCTACCAAGTCTTCGGCATGATGTGGCTCAACATGTCCAGCTGCCGAAAAGAAGGACAAGCGTGTCCCATGGCCATGTGCTGATGACAATGCACCGCGTCCACGACCAGCACTGTTGCCCCCAGACACAGAGCCTGCTTGCCCTCTTTTATTGCCTCCTGACTGTCTGCCTCTCCTTGTTTGCCTTCCAGACATTCTAATGGATGGCCTGCAGGGAGATGGGAAAAAAAGCAATAAGGGCTACCTTCAGGTGTCCTTCTCTGTCCCTTTACTTAAGGATTTCTAAATATGGTTGAGGATGATTGCTTTCGCACAGAATAGCACAATGACAATTTCCCTGACTGTCCAAAAAACAAGGATTTCAAAGATGGTTGATGAGGAATGCTTTAGCACAGTATAGCACAATGAGAATTTCCCTCACTGTCCTTCCCTGTCCCTACAAACAAGGTTTAGCACAGTAAAACACACTGACACTCTCCCTACCTATAGTTTTCTGTCCCTATAAAAAATGTTTTTTTTTTAAAGATGGTTGATGAGGAATGCTTTAGCACAGTATAGCACAATGAGAATTTCCCTCACTGTCCTTCCCTGTCCCTACAAACAAGGTTTAGCACAGTAAAACACACTGACACTCTCCCTACCTATAGTTTTCTGTCCCTATAAAACATTTTTTTTTTAAAGATGGTTGATGAGGAATGCTTTAGCACAGTATAGCACAATGAGAATTTCCCTCACTGTCCTTCCCTGTCCCTACAAACAAGGTTTAGCACAGTAAAACACACTGACACTCTCCCTACCTATAGTTTTCTGTCCCTATAAAAATTTTTTTTTTAAAGATGGTTGATGAGGAATGCTTTAGCACAGTATAGCACAATGAGAATTTCCCTCACTGTCCTTCCCTGTCCCTACAAACAAGGTTTAGCACAGTAAAACACACTGACACTCTCCCTACCTATAGTTTTCTGTCCCTATAAAAAATTTTTTTTTTAAAGATGGTTGATGAGGAATGCTTTAGCACAGTATAGCACAATGAGAATTTCCCTCACTGTCCTTCCCTGTCCCTACAAACAAGGTTTAGCACAGTAAAACACACTGACACTCTCCCTACCTATAGTTTTCTGTCCCTATAAAAAAAATTTTTTTTAAAGATGGTTGATGAGGAATGCTTTAGCACAGTATAGCACAATGAGAATTTCCCTCACTGTCCTTCCCTGTCCCTACAAACAAGGTTTAGCACAGTAAAACACACTGACACTCTCCCTACCTATAGTTTTCTGTCCCTATAAAAAATTTTTTTTTAAAGATGGTTGATGAGGAATGCTTTAGCACAGTATAGCACAATGAGAATTTCCCTCACTGTCCTTCCCTGTCCCTACAAACAAGGTTTAGCACAGTAAAACACACTGACACTCTCCCTACCTATAGTTTTCTGTCCCTATAAATTTTTTTTTTTTTAAAGATGGTTGATGAGGAATGCTTTAGCACAGTATAGCACAATGAGAATTTCCCTCACTGTCCTTCCCTGTCCCTACAAACAAGGTTTAGCACAGTAAAACACACTGACACTCTCCCTACCTATAGTTTTCTGTCCCTATAAAAAATGTTTTTTTAAAGATGGTTGATGAGGAATGCTTTAGCACAGTATAGCACAATGAGAATTTCCCTCACTGTCCTTCCCTGTCCCTACAAACAAGGTTTAGCACAGTAAAACACACTGACACTCTCCCTACCTATAGTTTTCTGTCCCTATAAAAATTTTTTTTTTTAAAGTTGGTTGATGAGGAATGCTTTAGCACAGTATAGCACAATGAGAATTTCCCTCACTGTCCTTCCCTGTCCCTACAAACAAGGTTTAGCACAGTAAAACACACTGACACTCTCCCTACCTATAGTTTTCTGTCCCTATAAAAAATGTTTTTTTAAAGATGGTTGATGAGGAATGCTTTAGCACAGTATAGCACAATGAGAATTTCCCTCACTGTCCTTCCCTGTCCCTACAAACAAGGTTTAGCACAGTAAAACACACTGACACTCTCCCTACCTATAGTTTTCTGTCCCTATAAAAAAATGTTTTTTTAAAGATGGTTGATGAGGAATGCTTTAGCACAGTATAGCACAATGAGAATTTCCCTCACTGTCCTTCCCTGTCCCTACAAACAAGGTTTAGCACAGTAAAACACACTGACACTCTCCCTACCTATAGTTTTCTGTCCCTATAAAAATTTTTTTTTTTAAAGATGGTTGATGAGGAATGCTTTAGCACAGTATAGCACAATGAGAATTTCCCTCACTGTCCTTCCCTGTCCCTACAAACAAGGTTTAGCACAGTAAAACACACTGACACTCTCCCTACCTATAGTTTTCTGTCCCTATAATTTTTTTTTTTTAAAAGATGGTTGATGAGGAATGCTTTAGCACAGTATAGCACAATGAGAATTTCCCTCACTGTCCTTCCCTGTCCCTACAAACAAGGTTTAGCACAGTAAAACACACTGACACTCTCCCTACCTATAGTTTTCTGTCCCTATAAAAAAATTTTTTTTTAAAGATGGTTGATGAGGAATGCTTTAGCACAGTATAGCACAATGAGAATTTCCCTCACTGTCCTTCCCTGTCCCTACAAACAAGGTTTAGCACAGTAAAACACACTGACACTCTCCCTACCTATAGTTTTCTGTCCCTATAAAAAAAATTATTTTAAAGATGGTTGATGAGGAATGCTTTAGCACAGTATAGCACAATGAGAATTTCCCTCACTGTCCTTCCCTGTCCCTACAAACAAGGTTTAGCACAGTAAAACACACTGACACTCTCCCTACCTATAGTTTTCTGTCCCTGTAAACATTTTTTTTTAAAGATGGTTGATGAGGAATGCTTTAGCACAGTATAGCACAATGAGAATTTCCCTCACTGTCCTTCCCTGTCCCTACAAACAAGGTTTAGCACAGTAAAACACACTGACACTCTCCCTACCTATAGTTTTCTCTCCCTATAAAAAAATGTTTTTTTAAAGATGGTTGATGAGGAATGCTTTAGCACAGTATAGCACAATGAGAATTTCCCTCACTGTCCTTCCCTGTCCCTACAAACAAGGTTTAGCACAGTAAAACACACTGACACTCTCCCTACCTATAGTTTTCTGTCACTATAAAAAATTTTTTTTTTAAAGATGGTTGATGAGGAATGCTTTAGCACAGTATAGCACAATGAGAATTTCCCTCACTGTCCTTCCCTGTCCCTACAAACAAGGTTTAGCACAGTAAAACACACTGACACTCTCCCTACCTATAGTTTTCTGTCCCTATAAAATTTTTTTTTTTTAAAGATGGTTGATGAGGAATGCTTTAGCACAGTATAACACAATGAGAATTTCCCTCACTGTCCTTCCCTGTCCCTACAAACAAGGTTTAGCACAGTAAAACACACTGACACTCTCCCTACCTATAGTTTTCTGTCCCTATAAAAAATGTTTTTTTAAAGATGGTTGATGAGGAATGCTTTAGCACAGTATAGCACAATGAGAATTTCCCTCATTGTCCTTCCCTGTCCCTACAAACAAGGTTTAGCACAGTAAAACACACTGACACTCTCCCTACCTATAGTTTTCTGTCCCTATAAAAAAATTTTTTTTAAGAGATGGTTGATGAGGAATGCTTTAGCACAGTATAGCACAATGAGAATTTCCCTCACTGTCCTTCCCTGTCCCTACAAACAAGGTTTAGCACAGTAAAACACACTGACACTCTCCCTACCTATAGTTTTCTGTCCCTATAAAAAATTTTTTTTTTAAAGATGGTTGATGAGGAATGCTTTAGCACAGTATAGCACAATGAGAATTTCCCTCACTGTCCTTCCCTGTCCCTACAAACAAGGTTTAGCACAGTAAAACACACTGACACTCTCCCTACCTATAGTTTTCTGTCCCTATAAAACATTTTTTTTTAAAGATGGTTGATGAGGAATGCTTTAGCACAGTATAGCACAATGAGAATTTCCCTCACTGTCCTTCCCTGTCCCTACAAACAAGGTTTAGCACAGTAAAACACACTGACACTCTCCCTACCTATAGTTTTCTGTCCCTATAAAAAATTTTTTTTTAAAGATGGTTGATGAGGAATGCTTTAGCACAGTATAGCACAATGAGAATTTCCCTCACTGTCCTTCCCTGTCCCTACAAACAAGGTTTAGCACAGTAAAACACACTGACACTCTCCCTACCTATAGTTTTCTGTCCCTATAAAAAATGTTTTTTTAAAGATGGTTGATGAGGAATGCTTTAGCACAGTATAGCACAATGAGAATTTCCCTCACTGTCCTTCCCTGTCCCTACAAACAAGGTTTAGCACAGTAAAACACACTGACACTCTCCCTACCTATAGTTTTCTGTCCCTATAAAAATTTTTTTTTTTAAAGATGGTTGATGAGGAATGCTTTAGCACAGTATAGCACAATGAGAATTTCCCTCACTGTCCTTCCCTGTCCCTACAAACAAGGTTTAGCACAGTAAAACACACTGACACTCTCCCTACCTATAGTTTTCTGTCCCTATAAAAAAATTTTTTTTTAAAGATGGTTGATGAGGAATGCTTTAGCACAGTATAGCACAATGAGAATTTCCCTCACTGTCCTTCCCTGTCCCTACAAACAAGGTTTAGCACAGTAAAACACACTGACACTCTCCCTACCTATCCTTCTCTTTCCCTAAACTAAAGGAATCCAGGTTAAGCAAGAAAAAAAAATGTCACTGTCCCTGCCTATGCTTCTCTTTCCCTGCTCCGCAACACACTACACTAGGCCGCCGTGCTGGCGACCTTTTATAGTGTGGGGCGTGTACTAAACACCCTCAGCAATAATTGGCCACAGGCATCCTGCCTGTGGCCAATCATTGCTCTCCTCGCTGCCGGCGCTGTGATTGGCCAAGCATGCGGGGTCACAGTGCATGCTTGGCCAATCACAGCGCCTGGATGACACTGCGATGGCGTAGTGCATTGTGGGCCGCGAATTAGGCGCGAACGGCCCAAATCGTTCGTTGTTCGGCGAACGATCGAACAGCCGATGTTCGAGTCGAACGTATGTTCGACTCGAACACCGAGCTCATCCCTATTTTATAGTTCCCTTTCCCTGGAGCAGGTCTTGGCACACACAGTATCCAAAATTTGAGGGATAGCCTCTGGGGCCCACTTCATGTCACCACTCCTTGGGAGACATGGGTGTGCACCTGACGCTGGGGACCAGCGTCAAATCACAAGGGGGAGTGTGTAGCGGGGTCTTCAAAGTTAGTGGGATACACCTGGGGGTAGAGTGACCCAGGTGTGTAATTATGTCAGGGTTTAGACCCCTTTTTGTTATTCGTGGAGGATTGGGTGGTGCAATATTCTCCTTGGCCTGTGGGTGGCGGGGTACCTACAGGCTCGAGGTAGAATCACTACCACAGTGCTACCCTTTTTGTCCCTTCCTGGAGATGGTACGGCTGGGGCGGGGAACCCGCCGTGGTGTCGATGGGAGGAGATAAAAGGGGGAGACGCCCTGGCCACGAGGTCTGTCTTCGGGGATCATCTCTTCACGTACCCAGGCGCCCTAGGCCTGGGTACGGGCGGTTCAAGGTTCCGGCCTAGGCACCCTAGGCCTGGCCGGAATGAAGCTGGAGTTGGAGTCCATCCCAGGCACCTTCAGCCTGGGGTGAGGTACTATGTAGAAGGCCTGGGACCTTGTGACTTCGACCGGGTCCCGCGAGGGTGAAGTGATTCCAGGGTGCCCCTTGCGAGGGGACCCGCATCTGAGGTGAGGAGGCTGGGGAGGTCACCCGTCTGAAGACTCCGGAGCAGCGTCAACCCGGTGACGGATGGGCCTCCGGTAACTCCCTTGGAGGGTCATCTTCCCCTGATAGGGGCCGCAGCGCAGCGAAGTTGTTCTAATCAAGACTCCTGCAACCCCTGGTCATAGCACAGGGGGTGTAGGGACTACAATCCGGATAGTGCCTTGGCCTGCTCATCCCACCGTATCCTGCCATACATTGTTTGTTGTGGAGCTACGAAATAAAACTAACAGTTGGACTGTGATCGGTGTATGGACTCTGTTGATGGGAGCAAAGGGAGATTCCAGCATAGCAGGGCTAAGTTCCGCAACCCAATGCACATTTGGCCCGAGGAAGATACTGATACTGGCCTTCACCTCACCCACAGCCATGGGGAGGACATGAGCCGTGGCGCACCTCACTCTCGAAACCCAGGTACCCCAAGACAAGAGCTTTCGGATAACCGATAAACATGTAAAGGGGGTGAGGACGCTACATTTGTATGTATGGATTGCATGGGTTGTTAACGACATGTGGTGAAAATTTTATGTCAATAGCACCTTTAGAAATATATTTACCTAGAAAAATAGTGACGTGTTCAATACTTATTTTAGTGTGTGTGTGTATATATATATATATATATATATACACACACACACACACACAAAATCTTACAAAAGTGAGTACACCCATAAGTGAAAATGTCCAAATTGGGCCCAAAGTGTCAATATTTTGTGTGGCCATCATTTTCCAGCACTGCCTTAACTCTCTTGGGCATGGAGTTCACCAGAGCTTGACAGGTGGTCACTGGAGTCCTCTTCCACTCCTGCATGATGACATCACGAAGCTGGTGGATGTTAGAGACCTTGCGCTCCTCAATAGGGTTTAGGTCTGGAGACATGCTTGGCCAGTCCATCACCTTTACCCTCAGCTTCTTTAGCAAGGCAGTTGTTATCTTGGAGGTGTGTTTGGGGTCGTTATGTTGGAATACTGCCCTGTGGCCCAGTCTCCGAAGGGAGGGGGATCATGCTCTGTTTCAGTATGTCACAGTACATGTTGGCATTCATGGTTTCTTCAATGAACTGTAGCTCCCCAGTGATGGCAGCACTCATGCAGCCCAGACCATGACACTCCCACCACCATGCTTGACTGTAAGCAAGACACACTTGTCTTTGTACACCTCCCCTGGTTGCCGCAATACATGTTTGAAACCATCTGAACCAAATAAGTTTATCTTGATTTCAGACCACAGGACATGGTTCCAGTAATCCATGTCCTTAGTCTGCTTGTCTACAGCAAACTGTTTGCGGGCTCTCTTGTGCATCATCTTTAGAAGAGGCTTCCTTCTGGAAAGACAGCCATGAAGACCAATTTGATGCAGTGTGCGGCGTATGGTCTGAGCACTGACAGGCTGACCCCTCACCCCTTTAACCTCTGCAGCAATGCTGGCAGCACTCATACGTCTATTTCCAAAAGACAACCCCTGGATATGACGCGGAGCACGTGCACTCAACTTCTTTGGTCAACCATGGCGAGGCCTGTTCTGAGTGGAACCTGTCCTGTTAAACTGCTGTATGGTCTTGACCATCGTGCTGCAGCTCAGTTTCAGGGTCTTTGCAATCTTCTTCTAGCCTAGGCCAGAGGTAGGCAACCTTTAGAGCACAGTGTGCCAAAAAATGTTTTCAGAGAAATTGAGTGTGCCGATTTTCTAACAAAACAATGTCAACTTCGGCACATCACGGATCTGGTGGACAGATTACTGGGAGGGGCTGGGGAAGACCCAGCTGTCATGGTGCACGTTGGCACCAATGACAAAGTCAGAGGCAGATGGAGTGTCCTAAAGAACGATTTTAGGGACTTGGGAGCTAAATTGAGGAAAAGGACCTCCAAGGTAGTATTCTCGGGAATACTACCGGTACATCGAGCCACACCAGAAAGGCAGAGGGAGATTAGGGAAGTGAACAAGTGGCTGAAGAGCTGGTGTAGTAAGGAGGGGTTTGGGTTCCTGGAGGACTGGGCCGACTTCTCAGTCGATAACCAGTACTATAGAAGGGACGGACTGCACCTAAATGAGGAGGGTGCAGATCAGCTGGGAATAAGGATGGCCAAAAAGTTAGAGGGGTTTTTAAACTAGGTGACAGGGGGGAGGGTCCAGAGATAGTGAGAGTCAGCGGGGAACATATTCTAAAGGGTAGTATTAGGGGCATTAGTGGTAGGGTAACCAAAGAACATAAACCCAAGGTAAGTATAGTAGCAAGTCCTAGTTGCAATCTGGGAACACCCAAGAGGATAGTATGTGACCGGTCAAATAATATTAATGCATTAAAGTGTCTGTTCACCAACGCCAGAAGTCTGCCAAGCAAAATAGGTGAGTTGGAAGCTCTGGTGCATGAGGAGAGCTATGATGTAATCGGTATTGCTGAAACTTGGCTTCATTCCTCACACGACTGGGCTATTAATATTCCTGGCTATGCACTCTTTCGGAAAGACAGGGTAAAAAGGAAGGGTGGAGGGGTCTGTCTCTATGTGAGAAGTGATCTCAAAGCGAGTGTGAAAGAGGACCTGGTGGATGGAGAGTGTGATGAGTCTGAAGCATTATGGGTAGGACTGCATACAGATGTGCGTAGTTCAAAGCTAATCATTGGAGTTTGTTATAGACCACCCAATGTTAATGAGGAGTTAGAGACTCAGCTCCTTGCACAGATGGAAAGGGCTGCAAGGGCTGGGACGGTGATAATAATGGGGGATTTTAACTACCCAGAAATTGACTGGAGTAATGGAACTGCTGGGACAGTTAAAGGGCAAAAATTTATAAACCTATTGCAGGACAATTTTATGGTCCAGTTTATTGAGGCCCCAACTAGGAATGATGCTCTGTTGGACCTGGTAATCTCAAACCATGCAGAGCGTATTACTAATGTTCAGATAAAGGAACACCTGGGTAGCAGTGACCATAACATGATTTCATTTGATGTTAGTTGTAAGCAAAAATCACATACAGGAAAGATAAAAACACTTAATTTCAAGAGAGCAAATTTTCCAAGGATGAGTGCTGCTCTCCAGGACTTAGACTGGGAAGGAATATTGGCATCAATGGGCACAGAACAGAAATGGGAATTCTTCAAAAAGACTGTTTGTGAACTCAAACTGCAAAGTATATTCCCATGGGCAATAAGTTTAAAAGGCTAAAAATAAAACCTATGTGGCTCACTGACAAAGTTAAAAAAATCTATAAACTATAAGAAAAGAGCTTTTAAAAAATATAAAAATGAGGGAACACTAGTGTCATTTAAATGTTACAAAGAATATAACAGGATATGTAAAAAGGAAATCAAGGATGCAAAAATTCAAAATGAACGACAGATTGCAAAAGATAGTAGGACAAACCCCAAAAAATTCTTCAAATATATTAATAGTAAAAAGGTCAAGTCTGAGCATGTAGGCCCTTTACAAAATAATCTAGAGTGGGTGACTGGGGACAAAGAGAAGGCTAATTTATTAAATACTTTCTTCAGTTCTGTGTATACAAAGGAGCATGGGGGAGCTCATGTCCAAAATGGGGGTGGTAGTGACACAGCCCCAAATCCACAATGGCTCAAAAGTGATATGGTCCAGAAATATTTAGATGGAATAAAGGTGGATAAAGCACCTGGACCAGATGGCATACACCCACGGATCCTAAAAGAATTGAGCTCTGTAATTTCAAAGGCATTGTATTTAATTTTTAGGGACTCATTAATGACAGGAATAGTACCACTGGATTGGCGCAGGGCCAATGTGGTGCCTATATTTAAAAAGGGAATTAAGTGTTTACCAAGTAACTATAGACCTGTTAGTTTAACTTCTATAGTTGGGAAAATACTGGAGAGATTAATAAAAGACCACATAGATGAGTTCTTGCTGGAAAAAAACTATTTAAGCAACAGACAGCATGGATTCATGAAAGACAGAAGTTGTCAAACAAACCTGATTTCTTTTTATGAAGAGGTAAGTAAGACCTTGGACAGAGGGGTGGCAGTGGACGTAGTATACTTGGATTTTGCAAAAGCGTTCAATACAGTTCCCCACACACGGCTCATGTGTAAGGTAAAGTCTACAGGATTGGAAATATCAGTTTGTAAATGGATAGAAAACTGGCTAAAAGACAGAATTCAGAGAGTAGTGGTTAATGATTCTTACTCTGAATGGTCCAAGGTTATCAGTGGTGTACCCCAAGGTTCAGTGCTGGGACCCTTACTTTTTAATATGTTTATAAATGATATTGGGTCTGAGATCAAAAGTAACATTTCTGTCTTTGCAGATGACACCAAGCTATGCAGTGGAATAACGTCCTTACAGGATGTCGCCAATTTACAAGCCGACCTCAATGCTCTGTCTAATTGGGCGACTATGTGGCAGATGAGGTTTAATGTTGATAAATGTAAAGTTATGCACTTGGGGGCTAATAATATGAATGCATCATACATACTAGGGGGAGTACAACTGGGGGGATCCGTAGTGGAGAAGGATCTGGGGGTTTTGGTAGATCATAAGCTCAATAATGGCATGCAATGCCAAGCTGCGGTTTCCAAAGCGAGCAAAGTCCTTTCTTGTATTAAGAGAGGTATGGTCTCCAGAGAGAGAGATATCATTTTGCCCCTGTTCAAATCATTAGTTAGACCTCATCTGGAATATGCAGTTCAGTTTTGGGCCCCAGTTCTCAAAAAGGATATTGGGGAACTGGAGAAAGTGCAGAGAAGGGCAACCAAACTGATAAGAGGCATGGAGGAGCTCAGCTATGAGGAGAGATTAGAGGAACTGAATTTATTCTCTCTTGAGAAGAGGAGATTAAGGGGGGATATGATCAACATGTACAAATATATAAGGGGTCCATATAGTGAACTTGGTGTTCAGTTATTCACTTTACGGTCAACACAAAGGACAAGGGGGCACTCTTTGCGTCTAGAGGAAAAGAGATTTCACCTCCAAATACGGAAAGGTTTTTTCACAGTAAGAGCTGTGAAAATGTGGAATAGACTCCCTGCAGAGGTGGTTCTGGCCAGCTCAGTAGATTGCTTTAAGAAGGGCCTGGATTCTTTCTTAAATGTACATAATATAACTGGGTACTGACATTTATAGGTAAAGTTGATCCAGGGAATATCCGATTGCCTCTCGGGGGATCAGGAAGGAATTTTTTCCCCTGCTGTAGCAAATTGGATAATGCTCTTCTGGGTTTTTTTTGCCTTCCTCTGGATCAACTGTGGGTATAGAATTGGGTATATGGGATTGTACGATATATGTTTATTTTTATTTTTTTATTTTTATTTTTTACGGTTGAACTGGATGGACTTGTGTCTTTTTTCAACCTGACTAACTATGTAACTATGTAACTATGTAACTTCACACACTCAATCACGAAAAGGATTTTTTATAAAGTAAATGCTGTAAACGACTTGAGTAGTGAAAAATTAACATCCTGCACTCACGCCTCAGATCAGCCCCAATTCATGCACCTTTACACCTCAGATCACTGTCCCCCCTGCAAATCTGTTTCACCACTGTACCCCCCTGTTCATCTGTCCCACAACTGTACCCCCCTGCTCATCTGCCCCACCACGCACATCCGCCACACCACTGTACCCCCCTGCTCATCTGCCCCACCTTTGTAACCCCCTGTATCCATGTCATTTCGCTACTTTCAGCTACGTCATGCACTGCAGGCCCAACTCTGGGAGCCGGTTACACTAGAACCGGAACGAGTGGAGAGGCTTTTGACATCGAGGGTAGTAGATAAACCATTATCCTCTCTATATCTCAGGTTGTCGGACTCATATGCTCGTCCCTCTAGTAAGACCTTTGATAAATGGAAATCCGAAATACCTGAACTTACCCCTGATGACAGGGAAGACTGTATGGGCTTCTATATTGTAAATGAGCTTTGTGATTGGTCTCTGCGGCTTGATCCACGTATGGCGTTATTGAGTATTATGGAGGATGTTGTGGCCTCTAGATATCTGAAGCTTTACCTGTTTTTTGCACTATAATATGCCCGCAGGGAGCTTCTCCTCAAATGGAAGCAGCCCACTTCGCCCACACTAACTAGCTCGGTGTCTGCGGTAAATGCAGTCTTACCGTTGTACAAACTAACTTATGAATGTAGAAACTGTCCCAAGAAGTTTGATAAAGTGTGGTCCACCTGGATCGATGCCCATGGGCTGGCTGAGTTGACTGGTGGGTAACATCTTCTTGGCAGTATGGGTTTGAGAATGACTTAAGAAGGGAAGAAACTTCTTGTTCTCCCAGCCCCCTCTGCCGTGTCCCGCCCCCTCTCCCGTGTCCCGTTCCCCCTCTCACTTTTTTTTTTGGTGCTACCTTTCTTCCTAGAGTAGTGGGTAGAAGGTATTATGTTTCTGTACACCCCATTGATACCTCACGATGCTTCCATATGAATGCTACTATGATTTGTGATTTCAGATATAACTTACTCTTGTCCCTATGTGTTGGATCTTGATTGTTTAAAGCGGAGTCCCAGGCTTTTTTTAATGTTTATTAAAAGTCAGCAGCTACAAAAAGTGTAGCTGCTGACTTTTAATAAACAGACAGACACTTACCTGTTCCATGGTCCAGCGCTGCGGCTGAGAGGAGCGTCGCTCCTCTCCCCCTCCTCTCCGCCGGCGCCTCCATTGCCACTCTGGGCTCCCAGCCGTGACAGCTTTTGACTTCACGGCCGGGCACGCGCTACGCTCCCGGAGTGGACAGGCGATCTCCTGGGACCTGTCTGTCAGGGAAGGCTTTACCCACTGGTGGCGCTGTCGGTCCTATGGATCGTAGTACTAGTGTCCACCAGCAGGTGTCCTCCCGCAGCCTGTATCTTTGACAGAGGATCTCACCTGCTGGTGGTAATGCCTGATCCATGGGCTATAGTACCGGCGTCCACCAGCGGGGGTATCCGGCAGTGTGGGGCAGGCAGTACTTCCTTCGATCAGCTGTGACATGAGGGCAATTATAGCAGTCCTATAAATACCCGGCGAGCCCTTACATGCTCGCCTTGGTATCTTTCTCCTGGAGCCTTGACCTTGAAGCCTGTATCTGGACCTTGAAGCCTGTATCTGGACCTTGAAGCCTGTATCTGGACCTTGAAGCCTGTATCTGGACCTTGAAGCCTGTACCTGTCCTGTCCTGTCCCGACCTGACCTGATCCCTATCCCGAGCCTATCCATCCGTCTTCTCCCTGTCTGCCTTTGTTCCCTATTCCCATCTGCTGACTCCCCGTGTATGACCTTGGCCTGGCTACGTTTATGCCCCTGGAACACTCCTCTGTCAATCTCCTGATCTGCTGTATATGACCCTGGCCTGGCTTTCATTCAAGATTCTGGTACTGCCCTTTGTTGTATATATTATTTGTTGTTTGTGGGTTGTTTGTTAGTTTGCACTGTTTGTAGTTATCCATACCACCTTTTCAATAAACCCCATTATATTTTACTCTACATGCGTTTTGGTTATCTCTGTGCAGTCCACACAGTCTGGTCAATTAATTCCCTGATAGTATACCAAGGCCCCCTGATCAGACGTGGCCGCACAGAGAAATCATTTTGGGTTTAGTATATTTTGCTAAACATGAATACCAATGAGGTTATTTTTTATGCTCTACTGGCGTCCGAGAATAGTGTATACTGCCGCCAGGCATTGACAGAGCGAACCAGCGATCAGCTGCTAGGGGACATTAGGTTTATTCACCCCCTGGTTGATCAGGGGTTTATGCCATTTGGGGAAGTTCAGCCTTTAATCCAAATATGCACTGAGCTAGCCCTGTCCTGTGTTCCAAGGGGCCGTGATGATTACACTCCCCCTTTCAGTTTTGATCAGGTGGAGTCCCTAGTATGGTTGTTGGAGGATGACTCTGCATCCTTTTTTGAGCACTATTTGGCCTGTTCCAAGCAGTTGCTAGAAGATTGTATTTGTGCAGTGCAGTCTCTGATTAGGCAGGGTGTGTGTAAACCAACTTTTGTTCAGCCTGTGCTTCAGGCCTGGTCTGATCTCCTGTATCTAGTTAAACCACAACAACCCAACCCTGCCATTAGTCACCTGCCTTCTCAAGAATCTATCTCCCCGTCACCCCTGGCAACCTCAGCTACAGCTCAGTATACTCTGCTTCCCACCAAGTACTATTACCCAGTCTCCACTTGCTGCACTTATCCTGCCTTCAATCCACCTACCTCTTCCCTTCCTCCTGTAACAAGTCCACAAAAACCTCCTCCAGCCTCTGTAACTGTGTCTCTGCCATATTCTTCTATTTGCTCGATCCCCTCTTTTTCATACATTCCCCCCGTTATTTGCAAACCTGCAGTAACTAAATCTAAGAAGAAGCGAAGGTACTTCCTGACCCACACTATCCAACCAGTAGCCCAACCTACCTCCACACCCACCAACCTGCTCCAGCCTGCCGTTCCAGGGCCAGCCTTCCAGCCTGCCGTTCCAGCCTGCAGTTCCGGGGCCAGCCTTCCAGCCTGCCGTTCCAGCCTGCCGTTTCAGGGCCAGCCTTCCAGCCTGCCATTTCAGGGCCAGCCTTCCAGCCTGCCGTTTCAGGGCCAGCCTTCCAGCCTGCCGTTCCAGAGCCAGCCTTCCAGCCTGCCATTCCAGAGCCAGCCTTCCAGCCTGCAGTTCCGGGGCCTGCCGTTCCAGCCTTCCAGCCTGCCGTTCCGGGGCCAGCCTTCCAGCCTGCCGTTCCGGGGCCAGCCTTCCAGCCTGCCGTTCCAGCCTTCCAGCCTGCCGTTCCAGGGCCAGCCTTCCAGCCTGCCGTTCCAGGGCCAGCCTTCCAGCCTGCCATTCCGGGGCCAGCCTTCCAGCCTGCCGTTCCAGGGCCAGCCTTCCAGCCTGCCGTTCCAGGGCCAGCCTTCCAGCCTGCGGTTCCCGTGCCAGCCTGCCAGCCTTAAGACCCTATGCCAGCCTGCCAGCCTGAAGACCCTGTGCCAGCCTGACAACTTGAAGTTCATGTGCCTGCCTTCCAAACAGAAGTCCTGATGACGGTGTCCCAGTCGGAAGATCCGGTGTCCCAGTCGGAAGATCCGGTGACCGCACCTGAAGATTCGGTGACTGAGACCCCGCCTGAAGATCCGGTGCCCGTTTCCCGGCCTGAGATTGTGGTGCCCGTTTCCCGGCCTGAGGTTGTGGTGCCCGCTGCGGTGCCCGTTTCCCGGCTTGAGGTTGTGGTGCCCATTTCCCGGCTTGAGGTTGTGGTGCCCGTTTCCCGTCTTGAGGGTATGGTGCCCGTTTCTCAGTCTGTGGAGCCTACTACCCAGCCTGAGATGTCCCTGTCTGCCGCCCAGCCTGAGATGTCCCTGTCTGCCGCCCAGCCTGAGATGTCCCTGTCTGCCGCCCAGCCTGAGATGTCCCTGTCTGCCGCCCAGCCTGAGATGTCCCTGTCTGCCGCCCAGCCTGAGATGTCCCTGTCGGCTGCCCAGCCTAATGTGCCACAGCCTGCTGCCCAGCTCGATGACCCGGAGCCTGCTGCCCAGCTCGATAATCCGGAGCCTGCCGCCCAGCCGGAGATGTTCCTGTCTGCCGCCCAGCCGGAGATGTTCCTGTCTGCCGCCCAGCCGGGGATGTTCCTGTCTCCCGCCCAGCCGGAGATGTTCCTGTCTCCCGCCCAGCCGGAGATGTTCCTGTCTGCCGCCCAGCTCAACGACCCAGCGCCTGCTGCCCAGCTTGTCTGCCCGGATGTGCCTGCTTTCCACTTGGACGTGCCCCTGGTCCAGCCTAAAGTGCCTGATGACCAGGCTGAAGTACCCTCATCCTTGGTGCTACCCAATGCCCTAGACTTTGGACAATCAAGACTGGTTGGAGCGTCCGGAGGCCGCTCCTTTTGGGGGGGGTACTGTCAGGGAAGGCTTTACCCACTGGTGGCGCTGTCGGTCCTATGGATCGTAGTACTAGTGTCCACCAGCAGGTGTCCTCCCGCAGCCTGTATCTTTGACAGAGTATCTCACCTGCTGGTGGTAATGCCTGATCCATGGGCTGTAGTACCGGCGTCCACCAGCGGGGGTATTCCGGCAGTGTGGGGCAGGCAGTACTTCCTTCGATCAGCTGTGACATGAGGGCAATTATAGCAGTCCTATAAATACCTGGCGAGCCCTTACATGCTCGCCTTGGTATCTTTCTCCTGGAGCCTGTACCTGTCCTTGAGCCTGTACATGTCCTTGAGCCTGTACCTGTCCTTGAGCCTGTACCTGTCCTTGAGCCTGTACCTGTCCTTGAGCCTGTACCTGTCCTTGAGCCTGTACCTGTCCTTGAGCCTGTACCTGTCCTTGAGCCTGTACCTGTCCTTGAGCCTGTACCCGTCCTTGAGCCTGTACCCGTCCTTGAGCCTGTACCTGTCCTTGAGCCTGTACCTGTCCTGTCCTGTCCTGACCTGATCCCTATCCTGAGCCTATCCATCCGTCTTCTCCCTGCCTGCCTTTGTTCCCTATTCCCATCTGCTGACTCCCCGTGTATGACCTTGGCCTGGCTACGTTTATGCCCCTGGAACACTCCTCTGTCAATCTCCTGATCTGCTGTATATGACCCTGGCCTGGCTTTCATTCAAGATTCTGGTACTGCCCTTTGTTGTATATATTATTTGTTGTTTGTGGGTTGTTTGTTAGTTTGCACTGTTTGTAGTTATCCATACCACCTTTTCAATAAACCCCATTATATTTTACTCTACATGCGTTTTGGTTATCTCTGTGCAGTCCACACAGTCTGGTCAATTAATTCCCTGATAGTATACCAAGGCCCCCTGATCAGACGTGGCCGCACAGAGAAATCATTTTGGGTTTAGTATATTTTGCTAAACATGAATACCAATGAGGTTTTTTTTTTTATGCTCTACTGGCGTCCGAGAATAGTGTATACTGCCGCCAGGCATTGAAAGAGCGGACCAGCGATCAGCTGCTAGGGGACAGGTTTATTCACCCCCTGGTTGATCAGGGGTTTATGCCATTTGGGGAAGTTCAGCCTTTAATTCAAATATGCACTGAGCTAGCCCTGTCCTGTGTTCCAAGGGGCCGTGATGATTACACTCCCCCTTTCAGTTTTGATCATGTGGAGTCCCTATTATGGTTGTTGGAGGATGACTCTGCATCCTTTTTTGAGCACTATTTGGCCTGTTCCAAGCAGTTGCTAGAAGATTGTATTTGTGCAGTGCAGTCTCTGATTAGGCAGGGTGTGTGTAAACCAACTTTTGTTCAGCCTGTGCTTCAGGCCTGGTCTGATCTCCTGTATCTAGTTAAACCACAACAACCCAACCCTGCCATTAGTCACCTGCCTTCTCAAGAATCTATCTCCCCGTCACCCCTGGCAACCTCAGCTACAGCTCAGTATACTCTGCTTCCCACCAAGTACTATTACCCAGTCTCCACTTGCTGCACTTATCCTGCCTTCAATCCACCTACCTCTTCCCTTCCTCCTGTAACAAGTCCACAAAAACCTCCTCCAGCCTCTGTAACTGTGTCTCTGCCATATTCTTCTATTTGCTCGATCCCCTCTTTTTCATACATTCCCCCCGTAATTTGCAAACCTGCAGTAACTAAATCTAAGAAGAAGCGAAGGTACTTCCCGACCCACACTATCCAACCAGTAACCCAACCTACCTCCACACCCACCAACCTGCTCCAGCCTGCCGTTCCAGGGCCAGCCTTCCAGCCTGTAGAGCCAGCCTTCCAGCCTGCCGTTCCAGCCTTCCAGCCTGCCGTTCCGGGGCCTGCCGTTCCAGCCTGCAGTTCCAGGGCCAGCCTTCCAGCCTGCAGTGCCAGCCTTCCAGCCTGCAGTTCCGGGGCCAGCCTTCTAGCCTGCAGTTCCGGGGCCAGCCTTCTAGCCTGCAGTTCCGGGGCCAGCCTTCCAGCCTGCAGTTCCAGGGCCAGCCTTCCAGCCTGCAGTTCCAGGGCCAGCCTTCCAGCCTGCCATTCCAGGGCCAGCCTTCCAGCCTGCCGTTCCAGGGCCAGCCTTCCAGCCTGCAGTTCCAGGGCCAGCCTGCCGTTCCAGGGCCAGCATTCCAGCCTGCCGTTCCAGCCTTCCAGCTTGCCGTTCCAGGGCCAGCCTTCCAGCTTGCCGTTCCAGCCTTCCAGCTTGCCATTCCGGGGCCAGCCTTCCAGTCTGCCCTTCCAGCCTGCCGTTCCAGGGCCAGCCTTCCAGCCTGTCGTTCCAGGCCCAGCTCTAGCCTGCGGTTCCCGTGCCAGCCTGCCAGCCTTAAGACCCTGTACCAGCCTGCCAGCCTTAAGACCCTGTGCCAGCCTGCCAACTTGAAGTTCATGTGCCTGCCTTCCAAACAGAAGTCCTGATGACGGTGTCCCCGTCGGAAGATCCGGTGACCCCGCCTGAAGATTCGGTGACTGAGACCCCGCCTGAAGATCCGGTGCCCGTTTCCCGGCCTGAGATTGTGGTGCCCGTTTCCCGGCCTGAGATTGTGGTGTCCGTTTCCCGGCTTGAGGTTGTGGTTCCCGTTTCCCGTCTTGAGGGTATGGTGCCAGTTTCTCAGTCTGTGGAGCCTACTACCCAGCCTGAGATGGCCCTGTCTGCCGGCCAGCCTGAGATGTCCCTGTCTGCCGGCCAGCCTGAGATGTCCCTGTCTGCCGGCCAGCCTGAGATGTCCGTCTGCCGGCCAGCCTGAGATGTCCCCGTCTGCCGGCCAGCCTGAGATGTCCCTGTCTGCCGGCCAGCCTGAGATGTCCCTGTCTGCCGGCCAGCCTGAGATGTCCCTGTCTGCCGGCCCAGCCTGAGATGTCCCTGTCTGCCGCCCAGCCTGAGATGTCCCTGTCTGCCGCCCAGCCTGAGATGTCCCTGTCTGCCGCCCAGCCTGAGATGTCCCTGTCTGCCGCCCAACCTGAGATGTCTCTGTCTGCCGCCCAGCCTGAGATGTCCCTGTCTGCCGCCCAGCCTAATGTGCCATAGCCTGCCGCCCAGCTCGATGACCCGGAGCCTGCTGCCCAGCTCGATGACCCGGAGCCTGCTGCCCAGCTCGATGACCCGGAGCCTGCCGCCCAGCCGGAGATGTTCCTGTCTGCCGCCCAGCTCAACGACCCAGCGCCTGCTGCCCAGCTTGTCTGCCCGGATGTGCCTGCTTTCCGCTTGGACGTGCCCCTGGTCCAGCCTAAAGTGCCTGATGACCAGGCTGAAGTACCCTCATCCCTGGTGCTACCCAATGCCCTAGACTTTGGACAATCAAGACTGGTTGGAGCGTCCGGAGGCTGCTCCTTTTGGGGAGGGGGTACTGTCAGGGAAGGCTTTACCCACTGGTGGCACTGTCGGTCCTATGGATCATAGTACTAGTGTCCACCAGCAGGTGTCCTCCCGCAGCCTGTATCTTTGACAGAGGATCTCACCTGCTGGTGGTAATGCCTGATCCATGGGCTGTAGTACCGGCGTCCACCAGCGGGGGTATTCCGGCAGTGTGGGGCAGGCAGTACTTCCTTCGATCAGCTGTGACATGAGGGCAATTATAGCAGTCCTATAAATACCCGGCGAGCCCTTACATGCTCGCCTTGGTATCTTTCTCCTGGAGCCTTGACCTTGAAGCCTGTATCTGGACCTTGAGCCTGTACCTGTACCTGTCCTGTCCTGACCTGACCTGACCTGACCCCTATCCCTATCCTGAGCCTATGCATCCGTCTTCTCCCTGCCTGCCTTTGTTCCCTATTCCCATCTGCTGACTCCCCGTGTATGACCTTGGCCTGGCTACGTTTATGCCCCTGGAACACTCCTCTGTCAATCTCCTGATCTGCTGTATATGACCCTGGCCTGGCTTTCATTCAAGATTCTGGTACTGCCCTTTGTTGTATATATTATTTGTTGTTTGTGGGTTGTTTGTTAGTTTGCACTGTTTGTAGTTATCCATACCACCTTTTCAATAAACCCCATTATATTTTACTCTACATGCGTTTTGGTTATCTCTGTGCAGTCCACACAGTCTGGTCAATTAATTCCCTGATACTGTCCCGGGAAATCGCCTAGAGGGAGGGGCCGCCTAGGGGCGGAGGAGGAGTCACCTAGGCGGCCCGTAGGTGGAAGTTGGAAGTGGGACAGAAAGCCCCACTCCTAACGAAGCTCCCACTCCCCCCAAACAAATGACATGATGATACTGCACTAAGGTAGAGTCCTTGCCCTCCTTCGGGAGTACCGTAATGTGGGCCAACAGGGTTTCAGGGGGGGGATCTGACTATCCTTGGCTATAGAATTAAAGTAACTACACATAGGGCAGAGTAGCAAGGGGAGGAAAGTAACATAGTATGCCTTGGTATACCCATCCCTGCCAGGACTCTTCCCATTAGGCAGAGACCGCACCGTCGCCTCAATTTCAAAGGGTGTAATAGGAGACTCCAGGGTCGTCCGTTGTTCTATGGACAAGGGTAGAAGGCCAGACGCAGTCAAGTACTCCCTAATGCTTTACAGTCAAGAAGCCTCAGGAGGGACTGTGGCATCTACAGAATAAAAGTTCAGCATAATAGTCATGGAACAGCGAGGCAATTTTAAAAGAATGAGAGACTGCTTCCCCAGATGGAGATTGGAGTTTATGAACATGCACCTGAGCACAGCATTTACGAAGTGCTCTGACCAACATCCTGCCACATTTGTTACCATATTTGTAATATTTGTGAAAAAGGTCCCCAAATTCAATCAACTAATTTACTGCCTCAGGGTCTCAGTTATGCTTATGCCAAAGCTCAGCCTGTTGAAGGGCATCTGAAAGTCTTCCTGACGTTCTTTTTTGTGCCTAGATCGCTGAGAAATCAGTTCACCTCGAACCACTGCCTTGTGTCCCTCCCAAACCACCCCCACACTTACATCGTCAGTAGAGTGCTTTCTGAAGTAACAAGTGAGAGTAGCAGACACCCCTGCCACCACTGCAGCATCATCCGGGAGATCTTCTTTCAGCAACCAATAGTGATGAGCCGAACACCCCCGGGTTCGGTTCGCACCAGAACCCGCGAACGGACCGAAAGTTCGCACGAACTTTAGAACCCTATTAAATACAATGGATGCGAACGTTCGAAAACTAAAGTGCTAATTATAACGACTATTATGCATGTTATTGTCCTAAAAGGGTTTGGGAACCCGGGTTCTGCACCAGGGGACATGTATCAATGCAAAAATAAGTTTTAAAAACGGCCGTTTTTCGGGAGCAGTCATTTTAATGATGCATAAAGTGAAAAAAAAAAAAAAGTCAAATATTCCTTTAAATATCGTACCTGGGGGGTGTCTAAAGTATGCCTGTGAAGTGCCACGTGTTTCCCGTGTTTAGAACTGTCCCTGCACAAAATTACATTTCTAAAGGAAAAAAAGTCATTTAAAACTGCTTGCGGCTTTAATGTAATGTCTGGTCCCGGTAATATGGATGAAAATCTTTAAGAAAAATGGCATAGCTACCCCATCACACCCCCCCCCCCCACCCCAGCCCATTACCAGCCCCTTTGGGTCTTGTATGGATATTAAGGGGAACCCCGCACACAAAATAAAAAAGGCCCTATATACTCTGAACAGCCGTATACAGGCGGTGCATACAAGTAGGGATGGGCCCGGTGCTCGATTCGAACCCATGTTCGAATCGAGCACCGGGCGTTCGCTCGCTCGTCGAGCCCAGAACTATTTGGGCCGTTCGCATCACATTCGTGTGATGCGAGCGGCCCCGCAATGCATTGCGGCCGGCGCGGCCGGCGCAGTGCATTGCTGGCTGATGATTGGCCAAGCATGCACTGTGACCCCGCATGCTTGGCCAATCACAGCGCCCGAAACTCGGAGAGCAATAATTGGCTACAGGCAGGACGCCTGTAGCCAATTACAGCTCAGGGGCTTTAGTACACGCCCCACCATTTAAAAGGCCGCCACGCCATCGGCCCCGGTCACATGAGTTCCGGCTTTAGGAGAGATTAGTCTGCTGATTCTGTCTTTGCTTGATACTGAAAGATTTGCTCTTCTTTGCTAAACCATTGGCTATTTCTTTGCTAAACCATTGCTACCTAAGTCATTGATCGTTCATTGCTGCTGATTGCACAGTTAGTGTGTTATTAGCTGCTGCTGGGGATTAGTCTGGTGCGTGCTTACTGTTAGTACAGTATTGCAGTAGTACCAACCGCAGTGCTGTTAGCACAGCATTGCACCCCAACAGCACCCATAGGACTTCTAGTGTGTTAGTGGCAGCAAACAGAGCTCCTATATTTTCTTCTCAGCAGCACCCATAGGACTTCTAGTGTGTTAGTGGCAGCAAACAGAGCTCCTATATTTTCTTCTCAGCAGCACCCATAGGACTTCTAGTGTGTTAGTGGCATCACACAGAGCTCCTATATTTTCTTCTCAGCAGCACCCATAGGACTTCTAGTGTGTTAGTGGCAGCAAACAGAGCTCCTATATTTTCTTCTCAGCAGCACCCATAGGACTTCTAGTGTGTTAGTGGCATCACACAGAGCTCCTATATTTTCTTCTCAGCAGCACCCATAGGACTTCTAGTGTGTTAGTGGCAGCAAACAGAGCTCCTATATTTTCTTCTCAGCAGCACCCATAGGACTTCTAATGTGTTAGTGGCATCACACAGAGTTCCTATATTTTCATCTCAGAAGCACCCATAGGACTTCTAGTGTGTTAGTGGCATCACACAGAGCTCCTATATTTTCATCTCAGAAGCACCCATAGGACTTCTAGTGTGTTAGTGGCAGCAAACAGAGCTCCTATATTTTCTTCTCAGCAGCACCCATAGGACTTCTAATGTGTTAGTGGCATCACACAGAGTTCCTATATTTTCATCTCAGAAGCACCCATAGGACTTCTAGTGTGTTAGTGGCATCACACAGAGCTCCTATATTTTCTTCTCAGAAGCACCCATAGGACTTCTAGTGTGTTAGTGGCAGCAAACAGAGCTCCTATATTTTCTTCTTAGCAGCACCCATAGGACTTCTAATGTGTTAGTGGCATCACACAGAGTTCCTATATTTTCATCTCGGAAGCACCCATAGGACTTCTAGTGTGTTAGTGGCATCACACAGAGCTCCTATATTTTCTTCTCAGAAGCACCCATAGGACTTCTAGTGTGTTAGTGGCAGCAAACAGAGCTCCTATATTTTCTTCTCAGCAGCACCCATAGGACTTCTAGTGTGTTAGTGGCATCACACAGAGTTCCTATATTTTCATCTCAGAAGCACCCATAGGACTTCTAGTGTGTTAGTGGCATCACACAGAGCTCCTATATTTTCTTCTCAGCAGCACCCATAGGACTTCTAGTGTGTTAGTGGCATCACACAGAGCTCCTATATTTTCATCTCAGAAGCACCCATAGGACTTCTAGTGTGTTAGTGGCATCACACAGAGCTCCTATATTTTCTTCTCAGCAGCACCCATAGGACTTCTAGTGTGTTAGTGGCAGCAAACAGAGCTCCTATATTTTCTTCTCAGCAGCACCCATAGGACTTCTAATGTGTTAGTGGCATCACACAGAGTTCCTATATTTTCATCTCAGAAGCACCCATAGGACTTCTAGTGTGTTAGTGGCATCACACAGAGCTCCTATATTTTCTTCTCAGCAGCACCCATAGGACTTCTAGTGTGTTAGTGGCATCACACAGAGCTCCTATATTTTCATCTCAGAAGCACCCATAGGACTTCTAGTGTGTTAGTGGCATCACACAGAGCTCCTATATTTTCTTCTCAGCAGCACCCATAGGACTTCTAGTGTGTTAGTGGCAGCAAACAGAGCTCCTATATTTTCTTCTTAGCAGCACCCATAGGACTTCTAATGTGTTAGTGGCATCACACAGAGTTCCTATATTTTCATCTCAGAAGCACCCATAGGACTTCTAGTGTGTTAGTGGCATCACACAGAGCTCCTATATTTTCTTCTCAGCAGCACCCATAGGACTTCTAGTGTGTTAGTGGCAGCAAACAGAGCTCCTATATTTTCTTCTCAGCAGCACCCATAGGACTTCTAATGTGTTAGTGGCATCACACAGAGTTCCTATATTTTCATCTCAGAAGCACCCATAGGACTTCTAGTGTGTTAGTGGCATCACACAGAGCTCCTATATTTTCTTCTCAGAAGCACCCATAGGACTTCTAGTGTGTTAGTGGCAGCAAACAGAGCTCCTATATTTTCTTCTTAGCAGCACCCATAGGACTTCTAATGTGTTAGTGGCATCACACAGAGTTCCTATATTTTCATCTCAGCAGCACCCATAGGACTTCTAGTGTGTTAGTGGCAGCAAACAGAGCTCCTATATTTTCTTCTCAGCAGCACCCATAGGACTTCTAATGTGTTAGTGGCATCACACAGAGTTCCTATATTTTCATCTCAGAAGCACCCATAGGACTTCTAGTGTGTTAGTGGCATCACACAGAGCTCCTATATTTTCTTCTCAGAAGCACCCATAGGACTTCTAGTGTGTTAGTGGCAGCAAACAGAGCTCCTATATTTTCTTCTTAGCAGCACCCATAGGACTTCTAATGTGTTAGTGGCATCACACAGAGTTCCTATATTTTCATCTCAGAAGCACCCATAGGACTTCTAGTGTGTTAGTGGCATCACACAGAGCTCCTATATTTTCTTCTCAGAAGCACCCATAGGACTTCTAGTGTGTTAGTGGCAGCAAACAGAGCTCCTATATTTTCTTCTCAGCAGCACCCATAGGACTTCTAGTGTGTTAGTGGCATCACACAGAGTTCCTATATTTTCATCTCAGAAGCACCCATAGGACTTCTAGTGTGTTAGTGGCATCACACAGAGCTCCTATATTTTCTTCTCAGCAGCACCCATAGGACTTCTAGTGTGTTAGTGGCATCACACAGAGCTCCTATATTTTCATCTCAGAAGCACCCATAGGACTTCTAGTGTGTTAGTGGCATCACACAGAGCTCCTATATTTTCTTCTCAGCAGCACCCATAGGACTTCTAGTGTGTTAGTGGCAGCAAACAGAGCTCCTATATTTTCTTCTCAGCAGCACCCATAGGACTTCTAATGTGTTAGTGGCATCACACAGGGTTCCTATATTTTCATCTCAGAAGCACCCATAGGACTTCTAGTGTGTTAGTGGCATCACACAGAGCTCCTATATTTTCTTCTCAGAAGCACCCATAGGACTTCTAGTGTGTTAGTGGCAGCAAACAGAGCTCCTATATTTTCTTCTCAGCAGCACCCATAGGACTTCTAGTGTGTTAGTGGCATCACACAGAGTTCCTATATTTTCATCTCAGAAGCACCCATAGGACTTCTAGTGTGTTAGTGGCATCACACAGAGCTCCTATATTTTCTTCTCAGCAGCACCCATAGGACTTCTAGTGTGTTAGTGGCATCACACAGAGCTCCTATATTTTCATCTCAGAAGCACCCAAAGAACTTCTAGTGTGTTAGTGGCATCACACAGAGCTCCTATATTTTCTTCTCAGCAGCACCCATAGGACTTCTAGTGTGTTAGTGGCAGCAAACAGAGCTCCTATATTTTCTTCTCAGCAGCACCCATAGGACTTCTAATGTGTTAGTGGCATCACACAGAGTTCCTATATTTTCATCTCAGAAGCACCCATAGGACTTCTAGTGTGTTAGTGGCATCACACAGAGCTCCTATATTTTCTTCTCAGCAGCACCCATAGGACTTCTAGTGTGTTAGTGGCATCACACAGAGCTCCTATATTTTCATCTCAGAAGCACCCATAGGACTTCTAGTGTGTTAGTGGCATCACACAGAGCTCCTATATTTTCTTCTCAGCAGCACCCATAGGACTTCTAGTGTGTTAGTGGCAGCAAACAGAGCTCCTATATTTTCTTCTTAGCAGCACCCATAGGACTTCTAATGTGTTAGTGGCATCACACAGAGTTCCTATATTTTCATCTCAGAAGCACCCATAGGACTTCTAGTGTGTTAGTGGCATCACACAGAGCTCCTATATTTTCTTCTCAGCAGCACCCATAGGACTTCTAGTGTGTTAGTGGCAGCAAACAGAGCTCCTATATTTTCTTCTCAGCAGCACCCATAGGACTTCTAATGTGTTAGTGGCATCACACAGAGTTCCTATATTTTCATCTCAGAAGCACCCATAGGACTTCTAGTGTGTTAGTGGCATCACACAGAGCTCCTATATTTTCTTCTCAGAAGCACCCATAGGACTTCTAGTGTGTTAGTGGCAGCAAACAGAGCTCCTATATTTTCTTCTTAGCAGCACCCATAGGACTTCTAATGTGTTAGTGGCATCACACAGAGTTCCTATATTTTCATCTCAGCAGCACCCATAGGACTTCTAGTGTGTTAGTGGCATCAAACAGAGCTCCTATATTTTCTTCTCAGCAGCACCCATAGGACTTCTAATGTGTTAGTGGCATCACACAGAGTTCCTATATTTTCATCTCAGAAGCACCCATAGGACTTCTAGTGTGTTAGTGGCATCACACAGAGCTCCTATATTTTCTTCTCAGAAGCACCCATAGGACTTCTAGTGTGTTAGTGGCAGCAAACAGAGCTCCTATATTTTCTTCTTAGCAGCACCCATAGGACTTCTAGTGTGTTAGTGGCATCACACAGAGTTCCTATATTTTCATCTCAGCAGCACCCATAGGACTTCTAGTGTGTTAGTGGCAGCAAACAGAGCTCCTATATTTTCATCTCAGAAGCACCCATAGGACTTCTAGTGTGTTAGTGGCATCACACAGAGCTCCTATATTTTCTTCTCAGAAGCACCCATAGGACTTCTAGTGTGTTAGTGGCATCACACAGAGCTCCTATATTTTCTTCTCAGAAGCACCCATAGGACTTCTAGTGTGTTAGTGGCAGCAAACAGAGCTCCTATATTTTCTTCTCAGCAGCACCCATAGGACTTCTAGTGTGTTAGTGGCATCACACAGAGCTCCTATATTTTCTTCTCAGCAGCACCCATAGGACTTCTAGTGTGTTAGTGGCAGCAAACAGAGCTCCTATATTTTCTTGTCAGCAGCACACATAGTACCTATAGTGTGTTAGTGTCAGCACCCATAGGACCTACAGTGTGTTGTGAGCACACATAGGAGTTCTATTTTTTATACTATATACACTACCGACTACAATGGCTGGAAGACCGCCAAGGAGAGGCAGAGCGTGCCGAGGCAAGAACACAGGGCAAGCAGGCTCTGTTTCTAGAGACAACAGTGCTGGCCGTGGACGTGGTCGTGCATCGTCATCAGCACGTGGCCATGGGACACGCTTGTCTTTGTTTTCGGCAGCTGGACATGTGGAGCCGCATCATGCCGAAGGCTTGGTAGAATGGATGACCAAGCCCTCCTCATCCTCCTCATCCTCTCTCACCCAGGCTCAGGGTACTGGCAGAGCAGCTGCCAATGCGTACTCAATGGCATCATCAGCCACCCCTTCCCTAGACCCACCATGTCCTCCTGAGGAGTCCCCCGAACTGTTTGAGCACAGTGTTGGGTACATGCTCCAGGAGGATGCCCAACGATTCGAAGGCTCGGATGATGATACCCAGCTTGAGGAAGTCAGTAGTGTGCGCGCAGAGAGAGGGGATGCTGAAGGACAGCAATCTGGCAGTAGTGTTCCACCAGCTGCAGCTTACTGCCAGGTTTGCTCTAGTGGTGAAGAGGGAGGGGATGATGAGGTCACTGACTCCACGTGGGTGCCTGAAGGGAGAGAGGAGGAGGAGGAGGAGGATGCAGCGTCACATGTCCAACGAGGCAGGATGCCCCCTGGAGGCCAGCTAGAGGCCAGCACAGCAACTGTACCACACCGCAGAGCTCCGCCTGTGCAGGGCGCTGCCTCTGCACGTTATCACAAAAGTTCTTTGGTGTGGGCCTTTTTTGAGACGAGTGCATCAGATCGCACCACTGCTATTTGCAATATTTGTCTCAAGCGTATCTCGCGTGGCCAAAACATCAGCCGCTTGGGCACCACAAGCATGAGCAGACATATGTCGACCTGCCATGCAGCTCGTTGGCAAGCACACATAAAAGACCCACACCAAAGAACAAAGCGGACCTCTCCTTGCTCCTCATCAGCTGGGATCTCCATCCCCACTATATCTTCAGTCCTCTCTGAAAGCTGCTCTGAGAGGACTGAAGGTGTAGAATTAGGTGTGTCACAACCAAGTACTTGCAGTACACCGACGTCCGATTGTAGCAGGCAAATTTCCCTGCCCCAGCTGCTGGACCGTCGAAAGAAGTATACTCCCAGCCATCCACATGCCCAGCGGTTGAATGCTAGCTTGGCTAAATTGCTAGCACTTCAACTGCTGCCTTTTCAGTTGATAGACTCGGCCCCCTTCCGTGAGTTTGTTCAATGTGCGGTTCCTCAGTGGCAGGTTCCCAAACGCCACTTTTTCTCACGGAAGGCGATTCCGTCTCTCTACTGGCATGTGGAAGGCAATGTCCATGCCTCGCTGGACAGGGCGGTCAGCGGTAAGGTGCATATTACCGCTGACTCATGGTCCAGCAGGCATGGACAGGGACGTTATCTTTCTTTCACGGCCCATTGGGTCACTCTATTGGCAGCTGGGAGGGATGCAGGACAAGGTGCAGTAGTGTTGGAGGTTGTTCCGCCACCACGCCTCCAAAATGCTACTACTGGTTGTGACACACCTCTCTCCTCCACCCCCTCCTCTTCTTCTTCCTCTATGTCCTCTTTGAGTGCTCTGTCCTCGGAACCAGCGGTGCTCCGTAGGCGTACAAGGGGCTACGCGAGTACGCAGGCAAAAAGATGCCATGCCGTGCTTGCGCTGGTGTGTTTGGGGGACAGGAGCCACACTGGGCCAGAGGTTCTGGCAGCTCTGCAGGGGCAGGCCGAGAGGTGGTTGACGCCACGCCAGCTTAAGCCAGGAATGGTCGTTTCTGATAATGGCACCAACCTCCTCTCCGCCCTGCGACAGGGGCAGCTCACCCATGTGCCCTGTATGGCTCACGTCCTCAACCTGGTGGTGCAGCGGTTCTTGGGCAGGTTCCCAGGCTTACAGGATGTCCTGAGGCAGGCCAGGAAAGTCTGTGTGCATTTCCGCCGATATTATAATGCCAGTGCTCGGCTGACTGAGCTGCAAAAGGAGCTGAACCTGCCCAAGAACCGCCTAATATGTGACATGCCCACCAGGTGGAACTCAACGTTGGCCATGCTGCAGCGACTGCACACGCAGCAGAGGGCCATCAATGAGTACCTTTGCGACTACGGCACCAGGACAGGGTCAGGGGAGCTTTGCTTTTTTTCCCCACGCCAGTGGAGCATGATCAGGGATGCATGCACTGTCCTCTCACCATTTGAGGAGGCCACGAGGATGGTGAGCAGTGACAGTGCATGCATCAGTGACACTGTACCTCTTGTCCACCTGTTGGAGCATACGCTGCGTGGGATAATGGACAGGGCACTTGAGGCAGAACAGAGGCAGGAAGAGGAGGACTTCCTTGTCTCTCAAGGCCCCCTTTATCCAGACAATGTTCCTTCTGTCCCACCCATCACACAGGAAGAGGAGGAGGAGGAGGATTGTGTGAGCATGGAGGTGGAGCCTGGCACTCAGCATCAGCAGCAGCAGTCTTTTAGGGATGATGTACAGTCCCAACAAACCAGTGGACTTGTACGTGGCTGGGAGGAGGTGGCTGGCGATCATGTCATCCTCAGTGACCCAGAAGACTCCGGACCGAATGCCTCAGCTAACCTACGCTGCATGGCCTCCCTGATCCTGCAAAGCCTGCGGAAGGATCCTCGTGTTCTTCGGATCAAGGAGAGTGACCATTACTGGCTGGCCACTCTCCTTGATCCACGGTACAAGGGTAAGGTTGCGGACCTTATCTTGCCGTCGCAGAGGGAGCAGAGGATGAGACATCTCAGGGAGGCCTTGCAGAAAGGTCTGTGCAACGCGTTCCCAGAAACTGGGAGGTTACAAACTCCTGGTCCTGGACGACGAGTTGCTGAGGCTTCGGTCAGTAGCAGAAGGAGCGGTGGGGAAGGTGGACGTCTGACCGATGCGTTCAGACAATTTTTTAGTCCGCAGCCCCAAGGTATGATCGGTTCCAGCAACCATCGCCAGCGTCTGATATACATGGTGCAGGAATACCTAGGGGCAAGGTCAGACTTGGACACCTTTCCCACCGAAAATCCTCTGGCTTACTGGGTCCTGAGGATGGATCACTGGCCAGAGCTTGCACAGTATGCAATTGAGCTACTGGCCTGTCCTGCATCCAGCGTTCTTTCCGAACGCACATTCAGTGCTGCTGGAGGATTTGTCACCGATCATAGGGTGCGCCTGTCCACCGACTCGGTTGATCGACTGACCTTCATAAAAATGAATCAGTCTTGGATCACCACCAGCTACCAGACACCTGAAGCGGATATAACGGAATAATTTATAATGTCACATCCCTTCAAGACTGCCTATGCTGATGCTGAGTGACTGTCCTGTTATGTTCACTGACTATCCTCTTCCTCCTCCTCAATGATCCATGCCACCACACCAGTGCCTAAGGCACAATTTTTCAGCCCCTGTATAACAGGGGCGTGTAATTACAATTTTTTAAAAAGATGCTTCGCAACAGGTGTGACTGCTGTGCTCAGAGTACAGTATCTGTGAGGGGTTGCAGTGTTGTGGCACCAGCACCAGTGCCTAAGGCACAATTTTTCAGCCCCTGTTGGGGCGTGTAATTACAATTTTTAGGCAATGCTTTGCAACAGGTCTCATTGCTGTGCTCAGAGTACAGTATCTGTGAGGGGTTGCAGTGTTGTGGCACCAGCACCAGTGCCTAAGGCACAATTTTTCAGCCCCTGTATAACAGGGGCGTGTAATTACAATTTTTTAAAAAGATGCTTCGCAACAGGTGTGACTGCTGTGCTCCAAGTACAGTATCTGTGAGGGGTTGCAGTGTTGTGGCACCAGCACCAATGCCTAAGGCACAATTTTTCAGCCCCTGTTTAACAGGGGCGTGTAATTACAAATCTTGATCTAATAGTTCACAGCAGGGCCCATTCCTGCGCCCACCAAGAGTAACTATGAGGGCCTACAGTCTTGTGGCAACACCGTCCACCACCACCACCACCACCAAAGGCCCAATTTTTCTGCCCTGTTCAACAGGTGCATGCAATTACAAATCTTGATCTAATAACTCACAGCAGGGCCCATTCCTGCACCCACCAAGAGTAACTATGAGGGCCTACAGTCTTGTGGCAACACCGTCCACCACCACCACCACCACCAAAGGCCCAATTTTTCTGCCCTGTTCAACAGGTGCATGCAATTACAAATCTTGATCTAATAACTCACAGCAGGGCCCATTCCTGCACCCACCAAGAGTAACTGTGAGGGCTTACAGTCTTGTGGCAACACCGTCCACCACCACCACCACCACCACCAAAGGCCCAATTTTTCTGCCCGGTTCAACAGGTGCATGCAAGTACAAATCTTGATCTATTAACTCACAGCAGGGCCCATTCCTGTGCCCACCAGTCTTGTGGCTACACCAACATCTAATAGGGCAAATTTCTGCAGAGTATATACGGCAGGCCCCTACTTTCAAACATCCAACTTACAAACGACTCCTACTTGCAAACGGCAAGAGAAAACAGGAAGTGAGAGGAAATCTACCCCTAGGAAGGAAAATTCTATCCTGTTAGATTTAATTTGGGAAAAAGGTATCTCCTCTCTACTGATGCTTTATCACCAATCCTTGTTTCAATTAAAACCCCACTTTTCCAAAAACATTTGTCATTGGGACGGAAAGTGAGGTGACATGTTCTGAACAGATGTGCAAAGACAGCAAATGTTACAGGGGTGATAACCCCTCCCTATGTTCTCCAAAAAGCTTAAAAATTTATTTTTTTGGGATGTAGCTACACTTCATAATGTACCTGTTCAGATTCTACTTAAGAACAAACCTACAGTCCATGTCTTGTTTGCACCACCTATATACTGCTGTTCAGAGTATATAGGGTTGTAGGTATAGGGTTTTATTTTGGGTGCGGGGTCCCCCTTAGTATCCATACAAGACCCAAAGGGGCTGGGGTGGGGGGGGGGGGTGATGGGGTAGCCATGCCATTTTTCTCAAGGATTTTCAGCCATATGGCGGCCAGGACAAGACATGACATTAAAGCCGCAAGTGGTTTTAAATGGCTTCTTTTTTTCCTTTACAAATGTCATTTTGTGCAAGGACAGTTCTAAACACGGGAAACACATGCCACTTCACAGGCATACTTTAGACACCCCCCAGGTACCATATTTAAAGGAAAATTTCACTTTTTTTTTTTTCACTTTATGCATCATTAAAATGACTGCTCCCGAAAAAACTTTAGTTTTTAAAATTTCTTTTTGCATTGATATATGTCCCCTAGGGCAGGACCCGGGTCCCCAAACCTGTTTTATGACATTAACATGCATATTGGCCGTTGTAATTAGCAATTTTGATTTCGAACGTTCGCGTCCATTATAACGAATAGGGTTCGAAAATTCGCGCGAACTTTCGGTCCGTTCGAAGGTCCTGGTGCGAACCGAACCCGGGGGTGTTCGGCTCATCCCTACATACAAGACAGGGACTGTAGGTTTGTTCTTATGTAGAATCTGTTTGTAATTTTGAACAGGTACATTGTTTAAGTGTAGCTCCAGCCAAAAAATCAATTTTTAAGCTTTTTGGAAAACATAGGGAAGGGTTATCACCCCTGTAACATTTGTTTTGCTGTCTGTGCAGTGTGCACCTGTTCAGAACAGTTCACCTCACTTTCCGTCCCAATGACAAATGTTTTTTGAAAATTTGGGTTTTTTATTGAAACAAGAATTGGTGATAAAGCATCAGTGGAGAGGTGACACTTTTTTTTCCCATATTAACTCTTACAGGAGAGAATTTGCCTTCCTAGGGGTAGATTTCCTCTCACTTCCTGTTGTATCCTTCCGTTTGCAAAGAGGAGTCGTTTGTAAGTTGGATATTTGAAAGTAGGGGCCTGCCGTATATACTCAACTGAAATTTGCCCCTTACATGTTGGTGTTGCCACAACACTGTAAGGCCTCACAGTTACTCTTGGTGGGCGCAGGAATGGGCCCTGCTGTGAATTATTAGATCAAGAATTTTAATTACATGCCCCTGTTAAACAGGGGCTGAAAAATTGGATCTTAGCCACTTTTGCTGGTGCCACGACACTGCAACCTCTCCCAGATACTCTAGTTGGAGTGCAGGAATGAGCCCTGCTGCAAAGCATTGCATAAAAAATTGTAATTACATGCCCCTGTTAAACGGGGGCTGAAAAATTGGGCCTTAGCCACTGGTGGCGGCACCCAGAAACAAAAATGTTCTTCCAAGCTATCATCATCAATCGGATCATTGAGGAGGAGGAGGATAGTCAGTCAACATAACAGGACAGTCTCTCAGCATCAGTCTTGAAGGGATGTGACATTTGAAAATAAATTAGTCTGTTATATCAGCTTCAGGTGTTTGGTAGCTGGTGGTGATCCAAGACTGGTTCATCTTTATGAAGGTCAGTCGATCAACCGAGTCGGTGGACAGGCGCACCCTGTGATCCGTGACAAATCCTCCAGCAGCACTGAATGTGCATTCTGAAAGAACGCTGGATGCAGGACAGGCCAGTAGCTCAATTGCATACTGTGCAAGCTCTGGCCAGTGATCCATCCTCAAGACCCAGTAAGCCAGAGGATTTTCGGTGGGGAAGGTGTCCAAGTCTGACCTTGCCCCTAGGTATTCCTGCACCATGTATATCAGACGCTGGCGATGGTTGCTGGAACCGATCATACCTTGGGGCTGCGGACTAAAGAATTGTCTGAACGCATCGGTCAGACGGCCACCTTCCCCACCGCTCCTTCTTTGACTGACCGAAGCCTCAGCAACTCGTTGTCCAGGACCAGGAGTTTGTAACCTCCCAGTCTCTGGGAACGCGTTGCACAGACCTTTCTGCAAGGCCTCCCGGAGTTGATCCGAAGAATACGAGGATCCTTCCGCAGACTTTGCAGGATCAGGGAGGCCATGCAGCGTAGGTTAGCTGAGGCATTCGGTCCGGAGTCCTCTGGGTCACTAAGGACGACATTATCCGCAGCCAAAGAAGGGTTGTACAGCTCTTTTAAGCTGTAGGGCTTTCAAAATGCTCCCGCCCTGATACTGGAACAGGTGCTGGCTCTGCACTGATGCATGGAAAAGAAAGGAGCCCTGGACTGCCGCACTCTGTATAAACAATTTATTTCCAAAATTTCAAAATAAAATCCATAGCTATGAGTAAGCATCTACTTTGATGTGAAACGCGTCAGCCATCCATCCCTGCATGTCAGTTTTCTGTTTTGCCTGTTTTTGGATTTTTTGAATTTATGGATTAATTTTGGATTTTATTTTGAAATTTTAGAAATAAATCGTTTATACAGAGTGCGGCAGTCCAGGACTCCTTTCTTTTCCATGATCCGCAGCCACCTCCTCCCAGCCACGTACAAGTCCACTGGTTTCTTGGGACTGTAAATCATCCCTAAAAGACTGCTGCTGATGATGCTGAGTGCCAGGCTCCACCTCCATGCTGACACAATCCTCCTCCTCCTCCTCTTCCTGTGCGATGGGTGGGACAGAAGGAACACTGTCTGGGTAAAGGGGGCCTTGAGAGGCAAGGAAGTCCTCCTCTTCCTGCCTCTGTTCTGCCTCTGTTCTGCCTCAAGTGCCCTGTCCATTATTCCACGCAGCGTATGTTCCAACAGGTGGACAAGAGGTACAGTGTCACTGATGCATGCACTGTCACTGCTCACCATCCTCGTGGCCTCCTCAAATGGTGCCAGGACAGTGCATGCATCCCTGATCATGCCCCACTGGCGTGGTGAAAAAAACCCGAGCTCCCCTGACCCTGTCCTGGTGCCGTAGTCGCACAGGTACTCATTGATGGCCCTCTGCTGCGTGTGCAGCCGCTGCAGCATGGCCAACGTTGAGTTCCACCTGGTGGGCATGTCACATATAAGGCGGTTCTTGGGCAGGTTCAACTCCTTTTGCAGCTCAGCCAGGCGAGCACTGGCATTGTAAGATCTGCGGAAATGCACACAGACGTTCCTGGCCTGCCTCAGGACATCCTGTAAGCCCGGGTACCTGCCCAACAACCGCTGCACCACCAGGTTAAGGACGTGAGCCACACAGGGCACATGGGTCAGTTGTCCCTGTCGGAGGGCGGAGAGGAGGTTGGTGCCATTGTCGCAAACCACCATTCCTGGCTTAAGCTGGCGTGGCATCAACCACCTCTCAGCCTGCCCCTGCAGAGCAGACAGAACCTCTGCCCCAGTGTGGCTCCTGTCCCCCAAACACACCAGCGCAAGCACGGCATGGCATCTTTTTGCCTGCGTACTTGCGTAGCCCCTTGAACGCCTACGGAGCACCGCTGGTTCCGAGGACAAAGCACAGGAAGAGGCCATGGAGGAAGAAGAAGAGGAGGGGGTGGAGGACAGAGGTGTGTCACAACCAGTAGTAGCATTTTGGAGGTGTGGCGGTGGAACAACCTCCAACACTACTGCACCTTGTCCTGCATCCTTCCCAGCTGCCAAAAGAGTGACCCAATGGGCCGTGAAAGAAAGGTAACGTCCCTGTCCATGCCTGCTGGACCATGAGTCAGCGGTAATATGCACCTTATCGCTGACCGCCCTGTCCAGCGAGGCCAAGACATTGCCTTCCACATGCCGGTAGAGAGCCGGAATCGCCTTCCGTGAGAAAAAGTGGCGTTTGGGAACTTGCCACTGAGGAACCGCACATTGCACAAACTCACGGAAGGGGGCCGAGTCTACCAACTGAAAAGGCAGCAGTTGAAGCGCTAGCAATTTAGCCAAGCTAGCATTCAACTGCTGGGCATGTGGATGGCTGGGAGTGAACTTCTTTCGACGGTCCAGCAGCTGGGGCAGGGAAATTTGGCTGCTAGAATCGGACGTCGGTGTACTGCTAGCAGAGTGCCCGCAAGTACTTGGCTGTGACACACCTAATTCTACACCTTCATTCCTCTCAGTGCAGGTTTCAGAGAGGACTGATGGTATAGTGGGGTTGGAGATCCCAGCTGATGCGGTGCAAGGAGAGGTCCGCTTTGTTCTTTGGTGTGGGTCTTTAAGGAAGGCTTGCCAACGAGCTGCATGGCAGGTCAACATATGTCTGGTCAAGCATGTGGTGCCCAAGCGGGTGATGTTTTGGCCACGCGATATACGCTTGAGACATATGTTGAAAACAGCAGCTGTGCGATCTGATGCACTCGACTCAAAAAAGGTCCACACCAAAGAACTTCTTGAATAACGGGCAGAGGCAGCGCCCTGCACAGGCGGAGCTCTGCGGTGTGATTCCGTCTGTGTGCTGCCCTTACGCTGGCCCCCCGAGGGCATCCTGCCTCGTTGGAGATGTGCCTCCTCCTCCTCCTCCTCTCTCCTATTAGGCACCCACGTGGAGTCAGTGACCTCATCATCCCCTCCCTCCTCATCACTGGAGCCAATCTGGCAGTATGCTGCAGCTGCTGGAACATGACTGCCAGATTGGTGTCCTTCTTGAGCATCCCCTCTCTCTGCTCTCACGCTACTTCCTTCCTCTAGCTGGGTATCATCATCAGACCCTTCGAAACGCTGGGCATCCTCCTGGAGCATGTACCCAACACTGTGCTCAAACAGTTCGGGGGACTCCTCAGGAGGACATGGTGGGTCTAGGGAAGGAGTGACTGATGATGACCTTGATACCAGGGAAGAGGACGCTTTGGCAGCTGCTTTGCCAGTACCCTGAGCCTGGGTGAGAGAGGATGAGGAGGATGAGGAGGGCTTGGTCATCCACTCTACCAAGTCTTCGGCATGATGCGGCTCAACACGTCCAGCTGCCGAAAAGAAGGACAAGCGTGTCCCATGGCCACATGCTGATGGCGATGCACCGCGTCCACGACCAGCACTGTTGTCTCTAGACACAGAGCCTGCTTGCCCTCTTTTATTGGCTCCTGACTGTCTGCCTCTCCTTGTTTGCCTTCCAGACATTCTAATGGCCTGCAGGGAGATGGGAAAACCAGCAATAAGGCCTACCTTCAGGAGTATATTTTGCAGGAATCACACTACGCCTGCTGTAAGTGCTGCAAATGCCTGTTGGTGTAACACACCAGGAAAACACAGCAATACGGGCTAACTTCAGGTGTAATATGATCAGGAGGCACACTCCGCCCGCTGTAAGTGCTGCAAATGCCTGTTGGTGTAACACACCAGGAAAACACAGCAATACAGGCTAACTTCAGGTGTAATATGATCAGGAGGCACACTCCGCCCGCTGTAAGTGCTGCAAATGCCTGTTGGTGTAACACACCAGGAAACACAGCAATACGGGCTAACTTCAGGTGTATAATGTGCAGGAGGCACACTCCGCTCGCTGTAAGTGCTGCAAATGCCTGTTGGTGTAATACACCAGGAAAACACAGCAATACGGGCTAACTTCAGGTGTAATACGATCAGGAGGCACACTCCGCCCGCTGTAAGTGCTGCAAATGCCTGTTGGTGTAGCACACCTGGAAAACACAGCAATACGGGCTAACTTCAGGTGTATAATGTGCAGGAGGCACACTCCGCCCGCTGTAAGTGCTGCAAATGCCTGTTGGTGTAACACACCAGGAAAACACAGCAATACGGGCTAACTTCAGGTGTAATATGATCAGGAGGCACACTCCACCCGCTGTAAGTGCTGCAAATGCCTGTTGGTGTAACACACCAGGAAAACACAGCAATACGGGCTAACTTCAGGTGTATAATGTGCAGGAGGCACACTCCTAGGGTTGCCACCCCATCCCTTTAAACTCGAACACACATTAATTACACAGGTTCTGTGGCTGATTAAGGTGGTAATTAAACTCACTTGCTGCCTTATCTGCAGTAAATTAGCCTCAGAACCTGTGTAATTCATATGTGTTCGGGTTTAAAGGGATGAGGTGGCAACCCTACACACTCCTCCCGCTGTAAGTGCTGTAAATGCCTGTTGGTGTAACACACCAGGAAAACACAGCAATACGGGCTAACTTCAGGTGTATAATGTGCAGGAGGCACACTCCGCCCGCTGTAAGTGCTGCAAATGCCTGTTGGTGTAACACACCAGGAAAACACAGCAATACGGGCTAACTTCAGGTGTAATATGATCAGGAGGCACACTCCGCCCGCTGTAAGTGCTGCAAATGCCTGTTGGTGTAACACACCAGGAAAACACAGCAATACGGGCTAACTTTAGGTGTATAATGTGCAGGAGGCACACTCCGCCCGCTGTAAGTGCTGCAAATGCCTGTTGGTGTAACACACCAGGAAAACACAGCAATACGGGCTAACTTCAGGTGTAATATGATCAGGAGGCACACTCCGCCCGCTGTAAGTGCTGCAAATGCCTGTTGGTGTACCACACCGGGAAAACACAGCAATACGGGCTAACTTCAGGTGTATAATGTGCAGGAGGCACACTCCGCCCGCTGTAAGTGCTGCAAATGCCTGTTGGTGTAACACACCAGGAAAACACAGCAATACGGGCTAACTTCAGGTGTAATATGATCAGGAGGCACACTCCGCCCGCTGTAAGTGCTGCAAATGCCTGTTGGTGTAACATACCAGGAAAACACAGCAATACGGGCTAACTTCAGGTGTATAATGTGCAGGAGGCACACTCCTAGGGTTGCCACCCCATCCCTTTAAACCCGAACACACATTAATTACACAGGTTCTGTGGCTGATTAAGGTGGTAATTAAACTCACTTGGTGCCTTATCTGCAGTAAATTAGCCTCAGAACCTGTGTAATTCATATGTGTTCGGGTTTAAAGGGATGAGGTGGCAACCCTACACACTCCGCCCGCTGTAAGTGCTGCAAATGCCTGTTGGTGTAACACACCAGGAAAACACAGCAATACGGGCTAACTTCAGGTGTATAATGTGCAGGAGGCACACTCCGCCCGCTGTAAGTGCTGCAAATGCCTGTTGGTGTAACACACCAGGAAAACACAGCAATACGGGCTAACTTCAGGTGTAATATGATCAGGAGGCACACTCCGCCCGCTGTAAGTGCTGCAAATGCCTGTTGGTGTAACACACCAGGAAAACACAGCAATACGGGCTAACTTCAGGTGTATAATGTGCAGGAGGCACACTCCGCCCACTGTAAGTGCTGCAAATGCCTGTTGGTGTAACACACCAGGAAAACACAGCAATACGGGCTAACTTCAGGTGTAATATGATCAGGAGGCACACTCCGCCCGCTGTAAGTGCTGCAAATGCCTGTTGGTGTAACACACCAGGAAAACACAGCAATACAGGCTAACTTCAGGTGTATAATGTGCAGGAGGCACACTCCGCCCGCTGTAAGTGCTGCAAATGCCTGTTGGTGTAACACGCCAGGAAAACACAGCAATACGGGCTAACTTCAGGTGTATAATGTGCAGGAGGCACACTCCGCCCGCTGTAAGTGCTGCAAATGCCTGTTGGTTTAACACACCAGGAAAACACAGCAATACGGGCTAACTTCAGGTGTATAATGTGCAGGAGGCTTAGCAACAATGACACTGACACTGTCCCCTGCCTATCCTTCTCTCTCCCTGCACACAAGGTTTATCAAAGAATATTACACTGACACTCTCCCTGCCTATCCTTCTCTCTCCCTGCACACAAGGTTTAGTAAAGAATATGACACTGACACTGTCCCCTGCCTATCCTTCTCTCTCCCTGCACACAAGGTTTAGTAAAGAATATGACACTGACACTGTTCCCTGCCTATCCTTCTCTCTCCCTGCACACAAGGTTTAGCAAAGAATATGACACTGACACTCTCCCTGCCTATCCTTCTCTCTCCCTGCACACAAGAATAGCACAAAGAATATCAACACTGTCCCTGCCTATCCTTCTCTTTCCCTGCGCCGGAACACACTACACAAGGCCGCCGCGCTGGCGGCCTTTTATAGTGTGGGGCGTGTGCTAAACCCCCTGAGCTGTAATTGGCCACAGGCAACCTCATCGCTCAGCCCCCAACAGGAAGCTTCGGTCGCCGCCCCAATTCTGAAAGAATGGGAGGAATAATCAGCAGCATTGAACCCCCCGGCCCCCAGGCAACGTTTGAACACCGCACCAAACTAATACCTGGACAGGGGCTTCCCAGTTTCGTGAACCAGCAGAGGATTCACTCCAGGAGGGCGCAACACCAACCACTCCCGGAGCACCTGCACCAGGCATAAACCCAGCCCGGACACACTACCCAGCACCACATTAGTCCCTTTTCCCAACTGGTCGGTTTTCGACTTCTGAATAACCAACGTGACAGAGTCCCCATGCCCCTTCACATCCGTGACATCCAAACCCCCAGCCACTGACTTAGAAGGGCTAACCAATTCACCCACCCTCAATGCCCCAAAAAACGCTACCACAAAAGCCGTGCAAAACAACTGAACCTCGAACATAGAAACGCACACACGGGGCAACACCCCCACTAGCACTTCCAACATTGCCAAGGACACCTAGAATCAGGCTTCACGTGCCCCTTACGAGAACCCCGCAAAGCCTTGCGCACCACAAAAGTCTTTGTGACATCCTCCACCCCCCCAAGCGGAACAAGAACGCTAAACCCGCCATTTTGACGTTCAAAGATGCCACTGATGGAACGGGGCGTGGCCGGATGCAGGAGGGAGAGAGAGGGTTTGAGCGTGTGAGGGTGTGAAGCTCCGCTCCATACCCCCCCTCAGACTAAAAAGCATGCCCAGTTGACCTAACCACAAAGTGCCCTGCTAACCCCCGATTCTCCCGCTACCTCTGCGGTGTCCTCCATGCCGGGATGGCCGTGTGCAGCTTTGCTTCGGCTCCCCCTCGTCCTCCTCCTCACCTGTGCTGATGCTGGTGCTTGCGCTGACATGGATGTGTGCTGTGATGCTGACGCGCTGTGAGGGGGAGACCAGTAGCCGGGAACGCCAGAGACACGAAATCCCGCGAGATTGTGTGCGGGAGCGAGAGAGGAACAGCAGAGCGAGAGCAGAGTGAGAGGAGCAAATTGAGGAGGGGAGAGAGGAGAGTGGAGAAGAAAGGAGCCTAGCGTGCCGGAAAAACAAGCCTACAAGCCTGCAACACTAGAAGGGATCCACAAAGAAGCTGGGATTGACTGGAAGACACCCCGGGGACCGTCTAAGGGTATGTGCTACCTAAGAGGTATAATTTATGAACTGTGGGGGTGCAAACAGGCTGGATATGAATAGCACAACAGGACATGCAGTAGCAGGACTGGAGGGGAGTGAGAACTTTACCCTGTAAGACAAGACTGTCATTTAAGAATATTAACAGGTGAGGCACTGGTACAATTGCTCCTGTCAAAACCCCCTTACTCTTTCTTTTAATTAAAAAGGAGACCCCTCATGCGCTGGCATTTCTACTGGCATTTCTACTGTCTGATTTGGCTTGGTTTGTCTCGTCTGGCATGTAGAGTTGTGAGAGCTGGAACTTGATGGAACAACAGTAACAAACCGGAAGGCTGAAAAACCCCGATAAACCCGGCCAAAGAACCTCTCTGAAATTGACTGCATACTGAACATTTGAAATAGTCTTATCTTTCCATTCAACTGGAGTCAGTATAGTCTAAATGTGGCTGGCCTGGCAGGGCTGGTGGGGGGTGGTAAAACAGGAGGAATAGAAAAGCGTAAGAAGCAAGTAAACACCTAACCGACAAGCTACTATTCAGGGTGGTTTCTCAGTGATTAGTGATCAGTCACCACCCTGGGGTGGGGATAGTTCCTATACAAAAAATCTTTTTTATTTTATTTATTTTTTGGCACGGTCCCAGAAGCGGCCTTGGAGTGGGGCGGAGGGCCCAACAAGCTTAAGGATTAATTTCTCACCAAGCAACCTAAAAGCTGGGACATTCTATTATGTCCGGAAAGCGGGAGCAGAGGAGCAGACAAACCAACAGCAGGAAGGAGCTCAGATTACACGCTCTGCAAAGAGCCAAGCGAATCAAGCAAAGGCTGCAGCGGCAGCAGCAGCGGCAGCAGCAGCGGCAGCGGTAGCAGCAGCAGCAAAGTTGGAGCGATTCGCACGAAACACCATCTCACCAGCAAAACCCCAACAACTAGCCCAAGCAGGAACCTCGGCAGCCAGGAAAAGTCTAGGCAGTCTAGGCAGTGGCCAGGTATCGATACCAGTGAACCAGGCAGTAACATCAAACACAAAAGTAACAAGTAGTAAAGAGCAGGGGGCAGGAAAGGTAAATGCAACGAACGTAGCTGTAAAGGCATCAAGTAACACTAATATAGTAGAGCCGAATATGGTGGAAGGTACAGGAGGAAGTGAGGCAGAGCCCACAATGAGAGACCTCCTGCATGCAATCAACGCCTGCAGGGAGTCAGTAACCGGCTTGGAGGTACAACTGAAAGGAATAAAAGAGGAGTTGGTTGCAATGGGGAGCAAATTAAAAGAAACAATCAAAAGAACTACGGAACTAGAAGAAAGGCTAAGCGCAGTTGAAGACGTACTACACCCTCTTAGGCAAGACATAGGGGAGATGAAAAAGAAAATGGACTGGCAGGCCATTAAAATAGATGAACTAGAAAATAGGAATCGGAGAGGTAACATCAGAATAATAGGCATGCCCGAACGAAGTGAGGGAGCTGACCCCATATCATTCCTGGAGGGGTGGTTCAAAGAGACATTTGGGGCAAGCTTTTTTTCACCTTTTTTTGGCATTGAACGCGCCCACCGTGTCCCTTTTAAACCCCGCCAGGGAAGTGAGCACCTAAGACCGAGACCATTAATTATAAAAATGATTAACTATAGGGATAAAGAGATTATACTTCGGAAGGCCAGAGAAATGGGGGAAGTCCAATATAAGGGGACAAGAATCTCATTCTATCAAGACTTCTCCCCAGAACTTCAAAGAAAGCGGGCGGCCTTTACGCCGATTAAGCGGGTATTGCAGGAACACAATTTGGACTATGCACTTCTATACCCTGCCCGCCTGCGGGTATCAGCGCTGAATGGCATACACTTCTTTGACTCTCCAATGAGTGTAAAGAGGTGGCTGGAAGATAATGGGAAGCCTCCACAGAAGACGGCAGGACAAGAGATAAGAGACTAAGGGGACGTTGAGGGGGCCTTCACCCCTTTCACCCCCCCTCCCCCCTTTATTTATTTATTTTTTAATTTTTTTTAATTTTTTTTCCCTTTTTCTTAATTTTTTTTTTTCCTCATGTTGTTCTTGGGAAGGGGGGAAAAGGGGAGGAAAAGAGAAAATATATATATATATACGTTGGTTTTTTTTTCTTCTGCACTTAGATGGGAAATACTAGAGGAGAGAGAGGGGAGGGAATGGGGGAGGAGGGGGGAGAGGAGGGAAAGAAAAGAGAAAATGGGGGAAAAAAAAGCACCAGTAATAACACCAGTCAATGGGAGGGAAGGGAGAAGGGAAGGGAATGAGAAGGGAGAATATTTTTGGGAGGAAACGGGGTAGTATGGATAAAATTAACACAACAAAGGGCACAAACACAAAAACACTGGGAAAAATATATTGTATACATATTAAAAAAAAGAAAAAAAAGAGATAAAAAGTTTGAGGGGGGAGGGGGCAAGAGATTAGTAGAGTAGGGGCATATAGTGATGTATGAAAGAGGGGTGGTGAGAGGGGATGAGTGTAGAGAGGAGGCCATCGGCAAAACCCCAGGGGTAGGCCCAGCAGGGCAGGGAGGGGGGGGGGAGGGAAGGGAGGGAGGGGAGGGGGGAGGAAGAGGCTAAAAGGGGAGGGGGGACAGGGAAGGGGGGTAAAGGGAAGAAAGGGAGGGGAGGGAGAGGGAGCTACATCACACAGGAATATGGGAAAATATTACCAAAAAATAACACAAAAAAGATCGCAAACACAAGACTCACTATACAGATCACACAAAGATAAGGACATTTTTATAGAAGTACACTTCGAAGTACACCTAGGCACTGGGTAGATTATTAGTATTTCGTAAGGGACAGACTAAAAGTAGAAGGGTAAAATGAAACGGGAACTTTCATCATTATTTCCTTTTTTTATTTTTTTTCTATTATATATATATATATATATATATATATATATATATATATGTATATATATGTTTATCATCTAAGTAAGCACAAAGGTTAATATGAACAATAAGGGCATAGTTCTAATGACTTGGAATGTCAGGGGTCTGGGGGAAAAGACTAAAAGAAAAGCACTGTTTAAATACTTTGATAGAATGAAACCCCAGATAATCTGTCTACAGGAAACACACATGCAACCCCACTCTGTCCACCTGTTGCAGTCACGCAGATACCTGATACAATTCCATTCGATGTACACCTCATACTCCAGGGGAGTGAGTGTAATGGTCTCTGTGGATATCTCTTTTGAATGTATCCAGCAGAGGGTGGACAGAGAGGGTAGATAAGTTTTTTTGCTTTGTAAGCTTAATGGGCTAGTATGTATCATTGCCTCGATCTATGTTCCTCCACCGTTTTCGACGACCCCTCTTAGAAGCCTAGCACAATTTATGGCCCTGTCTCCGGATCTTCCGGTACTGGCATTGGGGGATTTCAACAATACGTTGGATAACTCCCTGGACAGAATGTCCTTAGCCCCGAGGGGGGTGAGGCGGATGCCTGGAAGGACGGCCTTTGCCTCGCTACTCTCGACGCTGGGACTCCGAGATGTCTGGCGAGAGAGGCATGCAGAGGACAGGAGTTATTCATGCCACTCAGCCACACACGACGGACTCTCACGTATTGATATGGGCCTAGGGAATGAGGCACTCATGGAGCGGGTGAGGGAGTCAGCATATGAGCCACGGGTATTGTCTGATCACTCCCCATTTTGGGTACGGCTGGATGATATGGTGATGTCAGACCGTTTACCATGGAAAGTGAACCCTTTTTGGCTAACTCTGATTCCTTCACTGGATAAAACTAAGAGGGCAATACGGGAATTTTTGGACTTTAATAGGGGGTCGGCTAGCGCAGCGACGGTATGGGATACACTTAAGGCCTTCCTAAGGGGGTGCCTAATTGCAGAGATATCGGGAATTAAAACCCGTGCCAGGGAATGGGAAAACAGGGTACGGGAAAAAATGAAAAGGAGAGAACGGGCCCTGATAGCGGACCCATCTCAGTCTAACCAGGATTCCTGGAAGGAGGCGCAATCTATGTATAACTCGGTTCTGTTGACGGCGGCGGAGAAAAGGAGTTATTTTCAGCAACAGAGTTACTTTGAGGAGGGGGAAAAAACTGGTCGACTCCTAGCTCTTATAGCGAGGGAGCAGCGGGAATCCGCCAGTATCTTAGCGATTAAACAGAAGACGGGGAGACACATACCCTTAGTACCGACATTTTAGATAACTTCCAGAGGTTTTATAAGGACCTATACTCGTCTAAAACTAGTTATACTCCAACAGACCTGGCTATGTTTTTACAAACATGCTCAATTCCACAGCTATCTGAGGCTGATAGGGAAATGCTAAACTCCCCAATAACAGTGAAAGAACTTTCAGAGGCATTGGAGGGGACACCACACCATAAGTCACCAGGACCGGACGGGTTGCCGGTTGAGGTGTACCTACACTATGGGGAGGAACTTCTCCCCCCTCTGCTACAAGCGATAGAGGAGGCGATGGAAGTGGGCTCCTTGCCAGACAGTATGCAGGAGGCAATAATAATAGTACTCCCAAAACCGGGGAAGGACAAGCTTTTGTTGGACTCATACCGCCCAATCTCTCTATTGAATGTAGATGTGAAGCTTCTGGCCGGCATTTTGGCTAAGAGGCTATCTCTGGTAATTGGCAAACTGGTACACTATGACCAGTCTGGTTTTATACCCACACGTTCCACTGCGGATAATATCAGGCGATTATATATGAATCTACAGACGCCGGTGGACAATCCGGGGGGTAGGGCCATTCTGTCACTGGACGCCGCAAAGGCGTTTGACAGTGTGGAGTGGCCCTACCTACTGGAGATCCCGGATAGATTTGGACTGGGGAACGGGTTCATAAAATGGGTAAAGGTGCTATACTCCAGACCCAGGGCTAGAGTCCGAATTAACAACAAAATATCCCCCCCATTTGAGTTAGATAGAGGTACCCGCCAGGGGTGCCCATTGTCTCCACTGCTGTTCGCCTTGGCGGTAGAACCTTTGGCTATATTGATCCGGAAATGATAGGATTCCGTAGGGGCCAGAGGGAAGAAAAAATATCCCTATATGCGGACGATGCGCTTATTTATTTAGGAGACACTGCCGCCTCGTTGCGAGCAGCGATGCGGACAATCAAGGACTTCGGAGGCTTTTCAGGGTTCACCATCAACTGGTCAAAATCTATTTTAATGCCTATAGATAAGGGGGTGGAGCAGTTGCCAGAGGGGGCGGAACAAATAGTCATAGCAAAAAGCTTTAAATACCTGGGAGTGGTGGTAACACCGGAACCAGCGGAGTATATTCAGTTAAATCTGGGCCCACTGTTGGAAAGACAGAAAGTGAAATGCAATAGTTGGAGTAAGCTTCCACTGTCAGTAGTGGGACGGGCAAATTTAATAAAAATGGTGTGGGCCCAGGGCCGTCGGAACAGGAGAGGCAAACCAAGCAACTGCTTGGGGCCCCCAGCTGGCCTGGGGCCCCAGAAGAGCGGCCCCCCTCCTGAGATCGGCGGCCCCCCCACCCATGATTGGCGGCCCCCCTCCCACGATCGGCGGCCCCTCCACCCGCGATCGGCAGCCCCCCTCCCGCGATCGGCGGCCCCCCCACCCGCGATCGGCGCCCCCCCTCCCGCGATCGGCGGCCCCCCCCACCCGCGATCGGCAGCCCCCCCTCCCGCGATTGGTGGCCCCCCTCCCGCGATCGGCGGCCCCCCTACCCGCGATCGGCGGCCCCCCCACCCGTGATTGGCGGCCCCCACCCGCGATTGGCGCCCCCTCCCGCGATTGGCGCCCCCCCTCCCGCGATCGGCGGCCCCCCCTCCCGCGATCGGCGGCCCCCCCCACCCGCGATTGCCGCCCCCCTCCCGCGATTGGCAGCCCCCCTCCCGCGATCGGTGGCCCCCTCCTCCCGCGATCGGCAGCCCCCCCACCCGCGATTGGCGACCCCCCTCTTGTGATCCGCGGCCCCCCCGCGATCCGCGCCCCCCCCCCTGCCGCGATCGGCAGGCCCCCCCTCCCGCGATTGGCGGCCCCCCCTCATGTGATCCGCGCCCCCCCCTGCCGCGATCGGTGCCCCCCGATCGGTGGTCCCCCTCCCGCGAACGGCGGCCCCTCTTCCCGCGATCAATGTCCCGCGTTAGCACCCCCCTTCTAAATTAAAACCAAAAATCAGTAGAAATCTCAGTAGCACCCCTCCGCAAAATCTAAAAAAATTGTGTAGCAGCCCAAACCCCCCCCCCCCCGCTTCTCAAAAAAAAATCAGTAGCCCCCCCCCCCGCTTGGGGGCCCCAAATTCTCAATCTGCTTGGGGCCCCCAAATTCCTTCAAACGGCCCTGTGTGGGCCCCACAGTTATCGTACGTATTCCACAACTCCCCTATGTGGATCACTAATAAGTGGTTCAAAAAGATTGATACATTGATGAGGGAGCTAATATGGAAAAAAAAAACAGCCAGGATTAGCCTAGCTACCCTGCAATACGGGAAGGAGAGAGGAGGATTGGCAATACCCCACTCCAAAATGTACTTTCTGGCCTCACAGCTCCAGCAGTTGACAGGATGGGGACGGGTGGGGAAGGAAGACCCGATTAGTAAAATGGTGACTGCCTCGGACCCAACATTGGTAGCGGCCTCCCATATGGAAATGGATCTGCCGAGTATACCGGACTCGGCACCCATATGTGTTCTTCTTAAAAGAGTGTGGGGGGAGATCCGAAAAGCCATGAAGATAAAAGGCGTGCTGCCCTTCACCCCGATATGGTGCAATCAGAGATACCCAGAGGTGCAGAAATTACAGGGATTCACCCCATGGAGAGAGAGAGGGATTCGGTTCTTTACACAACTATATGAAGGGGGGGAGATGAAGACCTATGAACAGCTGAGTCAGGAATTTCAGTTAAGCCCCAAGGGATTTTATCAATATCTCCAGTTGCACCATGCTCTACAGATACAACAAACAACACAATCTATGATAGTGGAATCATCATCTATGCTGCGGGAAGTCCTTGGGGCAGACACCCGGAAGGGATTAATCTCTAAAATATACGGGGAATTGTTGTCCTCGGTCCAGGACCACACCTCATTGAGAAGCCGAAGTAAATGGGTAGAAGACATCGGGGACATAGACGGGAATCAGTGGGAAATGGCACTCAACTTCATCCCAGTGGTATCGGTATCGGCATCACAGAGACTATCACAACTATTTATCCTGCACAGGGCATACAGAACAACAGAGCAGCTATATAGATGGGGAGGAAGAGATTCCCCTCTGTGCCCGAAATGTAAAGTACAGAGGGGGGATTTCATACATCTAATATGGAAATGCCCAAAACTCCATAGGTATTGGGAGGAAGTCTCCCAATGCATTACGAGAGTAGCTCAGGTACCCGTGCCCCTAAACCCCCTAGTATATTTGTTGGGAGCCATTGATACAGAAATGTTCCAAAGAGGAACATACTGTATGCTGACCAGACTAATGTATATGGCTAGAAAACTCATTGCAAAATACTGGATGGCCCCAGAGGTGCCCACGGGGAAGCAGTGGATTTCAGCTGTAAATTCAACGCTCCTAAGGGAACGGTTGTCGTACAGTCGAAGGGGAGAAGTGGGCAAATTCGATACTATATGGAAAACATGGCTGGGGGACATCAATCTAGCGCCACCTCAACTAGTTGTGGAAAGACTCCAGATATAAAAAATAGAGGGGTGGCAAGAGAGGAGGGAAGGGGTAAAAGGAAAAAAAGGGAAGGGAGAAAGAGAAAGAGGAAAGGAAATGAACGTTGGTAACGGTGGAGGAAATGTGCTGAGAAGAGCAGATACAAGGCGGAAAGGGGTAAAGATGTAGCGGGGGGGGGGGGGGGGTGGGGGGATGGGAAAAAGGGAAAAAAAAAAGAAAGAATATAGTAAAGAGCTACAGTAGTTACAATAGTATTTATATGTGGATAGGCAACTAAAGGAAAGAGGAAGGAAAACAAGGAGAAAAAGAAAATTGTATTATGTCTCACCGGATAAAATGTAATAAGTGTTTGTAATGTATGAATAACTTTTTTTTTTTCTAAATAAAAAGAAGCAACAAAAAAAAAAAGACGCCACTGACATCCCTTGCTCACAATTACGCCACAGAAAATACAACAACACATGGAGCCTGTCCTCTGCCGAGGTACCGACCCCAAGAACACTCACCAGTTCGTACCACTCCCGTCACACACGCTCATACGACCGCCAGGTAGATTCCGCAACAGACCTCCGAACCAACGCCATCACCGTTCCAACATGAGATCCCACAATCCACCCGGGCACGGAACCACGCACTGCTCCGCCTCCGGAGCCAGCAGCCGAAATATGTCCCACTGTAAACGAGAGAGCGCATCAGCCACCTCGTTGACCACCCCAGGGATATGCACAGCACACACCACAATGTTAAATTCTAAACACCTAAGCACTAAATAGCGCAACAAACGCACCACTGGCAGTAATGATGCCATCAAAGAGTTGATAGCCTGCACCACCCCCATGTTATCACAATGAAAACGAACCCTCCGGTTCTGCAACTCTCCCCCCCACAGCTCTGCTGCCAACACTATAGGGAACAACTCCAGCAGCATCAAATTCCTGATCAACACCGGCTCCGCCAATGCCTCCGGCCACCTGTCAGCACACCATCTCCCCTGGAAATAAGCCCCAAAACCCACCGACCCTGCCGCGTCAGTAAAGAGCTCCAATTCCTTCGCCTGTACCACCGGTGCCATCCAAAATGACCGCCCATTATATTTCTCCAAAAACGTATCCGACAGCCGCAAATCGTCCCTGTGTTCCCGGCCCAAGCGAATGAAATGATGCGGGCCCTTACCCCAGCAGTGGCAGCCGCCAAACGCCTGCAGAACACCCTACCCATAGGCATAATCCTGCAAGCAAAGTTGAGCTTACCCAACACCGATTGCAACTCCTTCAACTGCACCTTCGAACTACGGGCTACAGACGCCACCGACTCCCGGAGATCAGCCAACTTGTCCTCCGGAAGCCTGCATTCCATCCTAACCGTATCAATAACTATGCCCAAAAATTTTAACACTGTAACAGGCCCCTCAGTCTTGTCCTGCGCAAGTGGAACGCCAAAAACCTTGAAAATATGCTGAATGGTGGACAACAAAATAAGACAGGCCCGGTCATCCGACAGACCTATCACCAGGAAATCATCCAAATAATGCAAAATCGAGCCCAGGCCCGACAAATCCTTGACCACCCATTCCAAAAAAGAACTGAACAATTCGAAATAAGAACAGGAAATTACGCAACCTATAGGCAAACATCTGTCCACAAAATAAGCCCCCTCCCAGCAACATCCCAACAGTCTGATACTATCCGGGTGTACTGGCAGCAGGCGAAACGCTGACTCAATGTCAGTTTTTGCCATGAGCGTACCCCTCCCAAACCACTGCACCCAGCACACAGCCTCGTCAAAGGACACATACGACACTGTGCACAGGGCAGGATCGATCGCATCATTCACCGAACCACCCTTCGGGTGAGACAAGTGATGAATGAGCATAAACTGATTTGGTTCCCGCTTGGGCACCACCCCCAACCGCGAAACCACCAGGTCCCCCATCGGCAGATCCGAAAACGGACCCACCATCCTACCCAAACTCACTTCCTTCTGTAGTTTACCAGAAACCACCTCCTCATATGCTGAACGTAGGTTGGCCGTGACAGGGGGGACCGTAGTCAATTCACTAGGAATCACGAACCCCTCCTTAAAGCCCAACCACAGTGCCCGTGCCGCCCCCCGATTCGGATACCTACTTAGATAGGGCGCCATTTTTTCCACTCTCACCGGCAGCCAGCGGAGGAACCACGCCCACCCCTGTACCCCCAGTCACAGTAACCGGAACGGGAGTAGGAACAGTCCCGGGAGCCCCCCGAGGCTGCTGCAGCCCAACCTGTACCCCCCCAGTTGAAACCGGCAGGGACGGAGCACCCGCCTGCCCACCGCCCCCCACCAGCCACGCCGTCACCGGCGGCACCGCAGAAGCCGGGGGAACCACAACAGCTCCCCCACCTGCCATGTCCCTACAGCCTTGAAACAGAGACGCCACCAGCTGCTGTAGAAAAATCGCACCAGCACCCGGGGCCCCCACCCCCGACATCAAACCCAAACCCACCCCCAACCGCATACCCAGACACTGCTGCAAGGGGGAGGGGGAGGGGGAGGCACAGACAAAACGGGAACCGGAGCAGATACAGTGAAAGGAAAAGAAGGTAACTTACCCGGCTGCCCAGGGGAAACCGACTGACCAGCCGCCCCACCGGATCCACACTGAAGCCCTGACGGGCCCGCCACTCCATCAGGACCATCCGAGTCTGTGTCCGACAGCTCTCCCTCAGAACGCTGGTCTCCCTGATCGACAGGGGACGCTATAGCCACCGACCGGGCCGGGGGTCCTCCGGCCGCGACATCACCCGGGGGCCCGACCATCTTCCCGTCTCTCAATCGCCATCTGCCCACGCGGGGCGCGCTGCTTGCCTGCAGATGCCGCACTGGAGCCGACGACATCACCCCCAACAGAACCTCCGCTTCTCCCCGGGTCGACCACAGCCGCCCTGGAGGAGGGGCCCGTGGCCGCTCTGGCTGATCTCCCACGCTGGGTGGCCCCCTGCCGGGCGGAAGGCCCAGCACGCGCCACCGCCTGGTCACTATCCACCGCTGCAGGCCTGGGAGGGAAGGAGACATCACCCTCCCGGCCGGGTCCCCGGCTAGGACAGGGATTCCTCCCGGTGCCCCCAGCCGACCCGGACACAGGTCGCTTGCCACTGGGACCCGGAGGCTCCGGAACCGGGCTCCCTGTTCGGCGGCACACCCTGGATGCGACCTCCGGACTGTATCGCACTGGAGGCCGCGATCTCCGCGCACGCTGGGGCGAAGGGGGGGTCAGCAGACCTACCTTCCCTCGTCCCCGGGCAGAATCTCAGCAAGCTGCTCGGAGAACCATTGTGGCCCATGCTCAAGGGCTTCAGAGCGCAACCGCTCAAGCAGGCCGTCCAGAATCTCCATAGCAGGGGGAAATCACACAGAAAATGTGCACTGTGTGTCCCTGTCCTGCTTACCGTGCCAGAATGCCAGGCACCGCCCCCCCTGCAATATATAGGCTCCCAGCATGGTGACCAAAACCCCACCCCCTGTGCAGGGCTAATACTGCACCCGGCCCTACATCGTTTCCTGTGCACCATTTCACAGCGTACCCCCAGTCATGTGTTCCTGCACTGAGGTTCCCTTTTAGCTCCGGGACTTTCTGTGTTCCCTGTTAACCTTGTCATTGCCTAGTTCCTGACCCTGTCTCCTAGCATCTCTGATTCACTCACTGTACTTTAGCCTAAATAATGTAAATAGTCATAACTACTAGAAAATATTAAAAAATCCTTTGCTTGTTCTGTTTCCCTGACACCTGCCTTAATTTCAGCAAGGCAATATCAACCACTACTTGAACTGATTTACCTAAGGCAGGGGTGCCCAACCTTTTGAAGCGCGAGGGCCACTTACCGTATATACTCGAGTATAAGCCGAGTTTTTAAGCACAATTTTTTGTGCTGAAAATGCCCCCCTCGGCTTATACTCGAGTCACCCTTTTGCGCCTGATCTCTGTTATGGATGACATGTTTCTTTAAATACAACTCTATGGTGCATCTCTGTTGTACTTCTTCCTGTGTTGTGTTTCCTGTTTCCTGCTGGTTCTCTCAGTAAACATGGCTTATGTACAGTAATGGTTTGTGCTGTCTCTCTACATATATCACGACAAACATGGTGTCAGAAGATTTGGATCCATGCTCTTTCTACACATTTGATGCTGAGAGCCTGCCAGCCTTCATGTGAGTGTTCTTGGAAATGATTGTGCCTCCTGACAATTGCAGCCCTGTCCTGGATGCTGAGTGTTTGCAGCAAGGAAAACAGCATCATGGCAGCTAACAGCATTCCACTGCCTGAGGCAATGAGGGTGAGTGGAGATGTTGGCAGTAACTGGGACAATTTCAGGGCTGAGTTTCAGGACTATTCCCTAGCCACAGGGTTAAATGAGAAGTCTGCAGCAGTGCAAGCAGCCACGCTGAGAAGGATAATGGGCAGTGAATGCCTCCATGTTTACAAGCATAATCTGAACCTCACAGAGGAGCAAAAGAGTGACACCAAAACCATTCTGGATGCATTAGAAGCTTTCTTCAGACCGTCTAAAAATGTCATCTATAAAAGATATATATTTGGCTGCTGTAAGCAAGAAGACTGTGAATCAATAGACAGGTTTGTCACACGGCTAAGAGAAAAAGCTGCAAGCTGTGAGTATGGCTCTCTGAGAGATGAACTTATTCGTGATAAAATAGTTTTGGGTATCACCAGTGAAAGCACACGCCGCCACCTATTGAGGAAACATGATTTAGATCTACAAACAGCAATTGAGATATGTCGCACTGCTGAACTTACTGACAAACATATGAAAGCTATGGAGCAGGATAAACTGATTGACAATATCAATGCAGCCTCTAAACAACAGCAAAACTTCAAAAACCACCAGCATAAGTTTCAGCACAAGGGTCACCTACACAACTCACCTGGGAGGAAGCCTGCATCATGCAAGTATTGCGGCAATGTGCATGTACGAGAGAAAGAAAAGTGTCCTGCATATGGGAAAATCTGTACTGCATGTGGTAAACCAAATCACTTTGCAAGAGTGTGTCTCTCCAGTAAAATGGAACCAAGGAAGCTGCACACAATTGAGCAAATGTCAGATCCGGAGAATGCACACCTGCTTAGCACTGATATGGTTTACTCCTCAGAATGCATTGGTGCTGTAAACACAAAGGGCAAAAAATGGTTTGTAAACCTCAGATTAAACAATATAATCCAACCCTGCCAGCTGGACTCGGGTGCAACGTGTGATGTCATGAGTATAAAGGACAAAATGAAACTGGCACCCAGAGCACCCCTTCAGCCTAGTAGCACCAAACTAAAGTTGCATTCAGGGGAACTAATGGAATCATTGGGGCTATTCCAAACAGAATGCAGCATACGTGATTGTATACACAAACTGAACTTTGAGATTGTTGATGCCGATCAGAAACCGCTATTATCAGGTTCAACATGTGAGCGCCTTGGACTGATGCTGTTCACCATTCCTGCTGAGCTACATAATGTTGATAATCAGCCTGCAAAATCTCTGACTAGGCCACTGACAAAACAGCAAATTCTTCACACCTACAGTGATGTGTTTGAGGGCCCGATAGTCTCTGTTCCAGGAGAGGTTCGTTTTGAACTTGATCCTACCATTCAACCTGTACAATGTGCCCCACGCAATGTGCCTATCGCCATTAAGCCACTGGTTAAAGCTCAACTAGATAAATATGAAGCTGAAGGACATCTAACTTCAGTAACAGAGCCTACAGATTGGATCAGTAACATGGTTGTTATCCGAAAGCCTGAGAAGATCAGAATATGCATTGATCCCAAGTTTCTGAATATGGCCCTGAAACGGTCACACTACTTAATGCCAACACTCGATGATATTTTGCACAAACTACCTAAAGCACGTGTCTTCACACTTGTGGATGCTAGAGATGCCTTTTTACAGTGCAAACTGGATGAAAAGAGTAGCTACATGACCACGTTCTGGACTCCTTGGGGCAGAAAGAGATGGCTCAAACTACCATTTGGAGTCTCTGTAGCACCGGAGGTATACCAGCGAAAGCAGCATGAACTATTAGGTGGTCTTGACGGAATTGAGCCAATAGCTGATGACATTCTTATAGTTGGCTGCGGCAATACAGATGAGGAAGCTGAGCAAGACCATGATGAAAAGTTAATAGCGCTACTGGATCGTTGTAGGCAGGTGATGCTGAGGCTTAGTGTGAAGAAATTGCAGTTCAAGGTGGAAGAAGTCCGTTTCCATGGACATATCCTGTCTTCACAAGGCTTAAAAGCTGACCCGGATAAGATTAAAGCCATTGTGGACATGCCACAACCTGCTGATGCCAAAGCGGTACAGAGATTTATTGGCTTTGTTACATACCTAGCAAAATTCCTGCCACACTTATCTGAGGTGTGTGAGCCACTAAGACGACTTCTGGACAAAGATGCAGTTTGGCACTGGCTTCCCAAGCATGACCGGGCAGTAGAGGATATAAAACACTTGGTCACCTCTGCCCCAGTGTTGAAATACTATGATGTCACAAAGCCTGTTACCATACAAAGTGACTCCAGTAAAAATGGTCTAGGCTGTTGCCTTTTGCAGAAAGGTCAGCCAGTTGCATATGCGTCCAGAGCTCTTTCATCAGCTGAGCAAAATTATGCTCAAATTGAGAAGTAATGTTTAAGCATTGTATTTGCTTGCCAGCGTTTCCATCATTATCTTTATGGACGGGATTCAATTACAGCTGAAACTGATCACAAACCTTTGATAGCCATATTCAAAAAGCCCCTTTTGTGTGCTCCCAAGCGTTTGCAGAGCATGATGCTTACATTGCAGCATTACAACCTCAATGTTGTCTACAAGCCAGGATGTGAAATGTATATCAGCGATACCCTGAGCAGAGCTACGTCAGATAATGTGGCACCTGGAGGTGAGCATGAGCATCGTACAATTTGTCTGCTGGAACAGGAACAAAATTTCTTTGCTGATATCAATCAAGCAGACTATCTTAATGTCACAGATCAACGACTACATCAACTCATACAGCACACTGACAGTGATGCAACTTTACAAGCTTTGAAGTCTATTGTTTTGAGTGGGTGGCCAGATGAAAAAGATGCAGTACCTGGAATTGTAAGGGAATACTGGTCCTTTAGAGATGAGATCAGCATACAAAATGGTATCTTGTACAAAGGTCCAAGGGTCATCGTACCGAAGTCACTGAGAGCAGAGATGTTATTACGCATACACTCCAGCCATATTGGTGGTGAAGCATGCTACAGGCAAGCTCGTGATACTCTTTACTGGCCCAACATGCATGGTGAAATCAAAGACTTTGTCAGTAATTGTCCCACCTGCAATGAATATGCCCATCTGCAACAGAAAGAAAACATGATGTCACATAAGATACCTACACGTCCGTGGCAGATTATCAGTATGGACTTATTCAACTACGCAGGCAAGGAATACCTGCTTTTAGTCGATCATTATTCAGACTTCTGGGAAATAGACCTTCTTCCCGACTTATCCACTGAAGCTACAATTAAGAGGTGCAAGGCTCAGTTTGCACGTCATGGCCAACCAGATACAGTGATCTCCGACAATGGCCCTCAGTTTGCAAGCCTACAATTCAGAAAATTTGCCCACTGAATGGGAGTTTGAGCATGTTACTTCCTCACCACGTCATCCACAGGCTTATGGCAAAGCTGAATTAGCTGTAAAGATTCTTAAAAATTTATGCAAGAAAGCACAAAGTGATGGTAAAGACCCATGGAAGGCCATTTTACATTGGAGAAACACTCCGACTGAAGGCATGGATAGTAGCCCGGCACAAAGACTGATGTCAAGGAGATTAAAGACCTCCTTACCAGTATCAAATAGGCTGCTTGAACCCTCTGTTATACAAGGTGTTCCAGAAAAGATAAGGATTAAGAGACAAGTGTCAAATAGGGATGAGCTTCGTGTTCGAGTCGAACATACGTTCGACTCGAACATCGGCTGTTCGATCGTTCGACGAAGATCGAACGATTTGGGCCGTTCGCGCCAAATTCGAGTGACGCGAACGGCCCACAATGCACTACGCCATCGCAGTGTCATCCAGGCGCTGTGATTGGCCAAGCATGCACTGTGACCCCGCATGCTTGGCCAATCACAGCGCCGGCAGCGAGGAGAGCAATGATTGGCCACAGGCAGAATGCCTGTGGCCAATTATTGCTGAGGGTGTTTAGTACACGCCCCACACTATAAAAGGCCGCCAGCACGGCGGCCTAGTGTAGTGTGTTCCGGAGCAGGGAAAGAGCAGCATAGGCAGGGACAGTGACATTTATTTCTTTCTTGCTTAACCTGGATTCCTTTAGTTTAGGGAAAGAGAAGGATAGGTAGGGAGAGTGTCAGTGTGTTTTACTGTGCGAATCCTTGTTTCTAGGGACAGGGAAGGACAGTGAGGGAATTCTCCTTGTGCTATAGTGTGCTTTAAAAAAACATTTTTTCTAGGGACAGAAAACTCTAGGTAGGGAGAGTGTCAGTGTCTTTTACTGTGCGAATCCTTGTTTCTAGGGACAGGGAAGGACAGTGAGGGAATTCTCCTTGTGCTATAGTGTGCTTTAAAAAAACATTTTTTCTAGGGACAGAAAACTCTAGGTAGGGAGAGTGTCAGTTTCTTTCACTGTGATAATCCTTGTTTCTAGGGACAAAGAAGGAAAGTGAGGGAAATTCTCCTTGTGCTATAGTGTGCTTTAAAAAAACATTTTTTCTAGGGACAGAAAACTCTAGGTAGGGAGAGTGTCAGTTTCTTTCACTGTGATAATCCTTGTTTCTAGGGACAAAGAAGGAAAGTGAGGGAAATTCTCCTTGTGCTATAGTGTGCTTTAAAAAAACATTTTTTCTAGGGACAGAAAACTCTAGGTAGGGAGAGTGTCAGTGTCTTTTACTGTGCGAATCCTTGTTTCTAGGGACAGGGAAGGACAGTGAGGGAATTCTCCTTGTGCTATAGTGTGCTTTAAAAAAACATTTTTTCTAGGGACAGAAAACTCTAGGTAGGGAGAGTGTCAGTGTCTTTTACTGTGTGAATCCTTGTTTCTAGGGACAGGGAAGGACAGTGAGGGAATTCTCCTTGTGCTATAGTGTGCTTTAAAAAAAAATTTTTTCTAGGGACAGAAAACTCTAGGTAGGGAGAGTGTCAGTTTCTTTCACTGTGATAATCCTTGTTTCTAGGGACAAAGAAGGAAAGTGAGGGAAATTCTCCTTGTGCTATAGTGTGCTTTAAAAAAACATTTTTTCTAGGGACAGAAAACTCTAGGTAGGGAGAGTGTCAGTTTCTTTCACTGTGATAATCCTTGTTTCTAGGGACAAAGAAGGAAAGTGAGGGAAATTCTCCTTGTGCTATAGTGTGCTTTAAAAAAACATTTTTTCTAGGGACAGAAAACTCTAGGTAGGGAGAGTGTCAGTGTCTTTTACTGTGCGAATCCTTGTTTCTAGGGACAGGGAAGGACAGTGAGGGAATTCTCCTTGTGCTATAGTGTGCTTTAAAAAAACATTTTTTCTAGGGACAGAAAACTCTAGGTAGGGAGAGTGTCAGTGTCTTTTACTGTGCGAATCCTTGTTTCTAGGGACAGGGAAGGACAGTGAGGGAATTCTCCTTGTGCTATAGTGTGCTTTAAAAAAACATTTTTTCTAGGGACAGAAAACTCTAGGTAGGGAGAGTGTCAGTTTCTTTCACTGTGATAATCCTTGTTTCTAGGGACAAAGAAGGAAAGTGAGGGAAATTCTCCTTGTGCTATAGTGTGCTTTAAAAAAAAAAAATTCTAGGGACAGAAAACTCTAGGTAGGGAGAGTGTCAGTTTCTTTCACTGTGATAATCCTTGTTTCTAGGGACAAAGAAGGAAAGTGAGGGAAATTCTCCTTGTGCTATAGTGTGCTTTAAAAAAACATTTTTTCTAGGGACAGAAAACTCTAGGTAGGGAGAGTGTCAGTTTATTTCACTGTGATAATCCTTGTTTCTAGGGACAAAGAAGGAAAGTGAGGGAAATTCTCCTTGTGCTATAGTGTGCTTTAAAAAAACATTTTTTCTAGGGACAGAAAACTCTAGGTAGGGAGAGTGTCAGTGTCTTTTACTGTGCGAATCCTTGTTTCTAGGGACAGGGAAGGACAGTGAGGGAATTCTCCTTGTGCTATAGTGTGCTTTAAAAAAACATTTTTTCTAGGGACAGAAAACTCTAGGTAGGGAGAGTGTCAGTGTCTTTTACTGTGCGAATCCTTGTTTCTAGGGACAGGGAAGGACAGTGAGGGAATTCTCCTTGTGCTATAGTGTGCTTTAAAAAAACATTTTTTCTAGGGACAGAAAACTCTAGGTAGGGAGAGTGTCAGTTTCTTTCACTGTGATAATCCTTGTTTCTAGGGACAAAGAAGGAAAGTGAGGGAAATTCTCCTTGTGCTATAGCGTGCTTTAAAAAAAACATTTTTTCTAGGGACAGAAAACTCTAGGTAGGGAGAGTGTCAGTTTCTTTCACTGTGATAATCCTTGTTTCTAGGGACAAAGAAGGAAAGTGAGGGAAATTCTCCTTGTGCTATAGTGTGCTTTAAAAAAACATTTTTTCTAGGGACAGAAAACTCTAGGTAGGGAGAGTGTCAGTGTGTTTTACTGTGCGAATCCTTGTTTCTAGGGACAGGGAAGGACAGTGAGGGAATTCTCCTTGTGCTATAGTGTGCTTTAAAAAAACATTTTTTCTAGGGACAGAAAACTCTAGGTAGGGAGAGTGTCAGTTTCTTTCACTGTGATAATCCTTGTTTCTAGGGACAAAGAAGGAAAGTGAGGGAAATTCTCCTTGTGCTATAGTGTGCTTTAAAAAAACATTTTTTCTAGGGACAGAAAACTCTAGGTAGGGAGAGTGTCAGTGTCTTTTACTGTGTGAATCCTTGTTTCTAGGGACAGGGAAGGACAGTGAGGGAATTCTCCTTGTGCTATAGTGTGCTTTAAAAAAACATTTTTTCTAGGGACAGAAAACTCTAGGTAGGGAGAGTGTCAGTTTCTTTCACTGTGATAATCCTTGTTTCTAGGGACAAAGAAGGAAAGTGAGGGAAATTCTCCTTGTGCTATAGTGTGCTTTAAAAAAACATTTTTTCTAGGGACAGAAAACTCTAGGTAGGGAGAGTGTCAGTGTGTTTTACTGTGCGAATCCTTGTTTCTAGGGACAGGGAAGGACAGTGAGGGAATTCTTCTTGTGCTATAGTGTGCTTTAAAAAAACATTTTTTCTAGGGACAGAAAACTCTAGGTAGGGAGAGTGTCAGTGTCTTTTACTGTGTGAATCCTTGTTTCTAGGGACAGGGAAGGACAGTGAGGGAATTCTCCTTGTGCTATAGTGTGATTTAAAAAAACATTTTTTCTAGGGACAGAAAACTCTAGGTAGGGAGAGTGTCAGTTTCTTTCACTGTGATAATCGTTGTTTCTAGGGACAAAGAAGGAAAGTGAGGGAAATTCTCCTTGTGCTATAGTGTGCTTTAAAAAAACATTTTTTCTAGGGACAGAAAACTCTAGGTAGGGAGAGTGTCAGTGTCTTTTACTGTGCGAATCCTTGTTTCTAGGGACAGGGAAGGACAGTGAGGGAATTCTCCTTGTGCTATAGTGTGCTTTAAAAAAACATTTTTTCTAGGGACAGAAAACTCTAGGTAGGGAGAGTGTCAGTTTCTTTCACTGTGATAATCCTTGTTTCTAGGGACAAAGAAGGAAAGTGAGGGAAATTCTCCTTGTGCTATAGTGTGCTTTAAAAAAACATTTTTTCTAGGGACAGAAAACTCTAGGTAGGGAGAGTGTCAGTGTCTTTTACTGTGCGAATCCTTGTTTCTAGGGACAGGGAAGGACAGTGAGGGAATTCTCCTTGTGCTATAGTGTGCTTTAAAAAAACATTTTTTCTAGGGACAGAAAACTCTAGGTAGGGAGAGTGTCAGTTTCTTTCACTGTGATAATCCTTGTTTCTAGGGACAAAGAAGGAAAGTGAGGGAAATTCTCCTTGTGCTATAGTGTGCTTTAAAAAAAAAAAATTCTAGGGACAGAAAACTCTAGGTAGGGAGAGTGTCAGTTTCTTTCACTGTGATAATCCTTGTTTCTAGGGACAAAGAAGGAAAGTGAGGGAAATTCTCCTTGTGCTATAGTGTGCTTTAAAAAAACATTTTTTCTAGGGACAGAAAACTCTAGGTAGGGAGAGTGTCAGTTTATTTCACTGTGATAATCCTTGTTTCTAGGGACAAAGAAGGAAAGTGAGGGAAATTCTCCTTGTGCTATAGTGTGCTTTAAAAAAACATTTTTTCTAGGGACAGAAAACTCTAGGTAGGGAGAGTGTCAGTGTCTTTTACTGTGCGAATCCTTGTTTCTAGGGACAGGGAAGGACAGTGAGGGAATTCTCCTTGTGCTATAGTGTGCTTTAAAAAAACATTTTTTCTAGGGACAGAAAACTCTAGGTAGGGAGAGTGTCAGTGTCTTTTACTGTGCGAATCCTTGTTTCTAGGGACAGGGAAGGACAGTGAGGGAATTCTCCTTGTGCTATAGTGTGCTTTAAAAAAACATTTTTTCTAGGGACAGAAAACTCTAGGTAGGGAGAGTGTCAGTGTCTTTTACTGTGCGAATCCTTGTTTCTAGGGACAGGGAAGGACAGTGAGGGAATTCTCCTTGTGCTATAGTGTGCTTTAAAAAAACATTTTTTCTAGGGACAGAAAACTCTAGGTAGGGAGAGTGTCAGTTTCTTTCACTGTGATAATCCTTGTTTCTAGGGACAAAGAAGGAAAGTGAGGGAAATTCTCCTTGTGCTATAGTGTGCTTTAAAAAAAAAAAATTCTAGGGACAGAAAACTCTAGGTAGGGAGAGTGTCAGTTTCTTTCACTGTGATAATCCTTGTTTCTAGGGACAAAGAAGGAAAGTGAGGGAAATTCTCCTTGTGCTATAGTGTGCTTTAAAAAAACATTTTTTCTAGGGACAGAAAACTCTAGGTAGGGAGAGTGTCAGTTTATTTCACTGTGATAATCCTTGTTTCTAGGGACAAAGAAGGAAAGTGAGGGAAATTCTCCTTGTGCTATAGTGTGCTTTAAAAAAACATTTTTTCTAGGGACAGAAAACTCTAGGTAGGGAGAGTGTCAGTGTCTTTTACTGTGCGAATCCTTGTTTCTAGGGACAGGGAAGGACAGTGAGGGAATTCTCCTTGTGCTATAGTGTGCTTTAAAAAAACATTTTTTCTAGGGACAGAAAACTCTAGGTAGGGAGAGTGTCAGTGTCTTTTACTGTGCGAATCCTTGTTTCTAGGGACAGGGAAGGACAGTGAGGGAATTCTCCTTGTGCTATAGTGTGCTTTAAAAAAACATTTTTTCTAGGGACAGAAAACTCTAGGTAGGGAGAGTGTCAGTTTCTTTCACTGTGATAATCCTTGTTTCTAGGGACAAAGAAGGAAAGTGAGGGAAATTCTCCTTGTGCTATAGTGTGCTTTAAAAAAAACATTTTTTCTAGGGACAGAAAACTCTAGGTAGGGAGAGTGTCAGTTTCTTTCACTGTGATAATCCTTGTTTCTAGGGACAAAGAAGGAAAGTGAGGGAAATTCTCCTTGTGCTATAGTGTGCTTTAAAAAAACATTTTTTCTAGGGACAGAAAACTCTAGGTAGGGAGAGTGTCAGTGTGTTTTACTGTGCGAATCCTTGTTTCTAGGGACAGGGAAGGACAGTGAGGGAATTCTCCTTGTGCTATAGTGTGCTTTAAAAAAACATTTTTTCTAGGGACAGAAAACTCTAGGTAGGGAGAGTGTCAGTTTCTTTCACTGTGATAATCCTTGTTTCTAGGGACAAAGAAGGAAAGTGAGGGAAATTCTCCTTGTGCTATAGTGTGCTTTAAAAAAACATTTTTTCTAGGGACAGAAAACTCTAGGTAGGGAGAGTGTCAGTGTCTTTTACTGTGTGAATCCTTGTTTCTAGGGACAGGGAAGGACAGTGAGGGAATTCTCCTTGTGCTATAGTGTGCTTTAAAAAAACATTTTTTCTAGGGACAGAAATCTCTAGGTAGGGAGAGTGTCAGTTTCTTTCACTGTGATAATCCTTGTTTCTAGGGACAAAGAAGGAAAGTGAGGGAAATTCTCCTTGTGCTATAGTGTGCTTTAAAAAAACATTTTTTCTAGGGACAGAAAACTCTAGGTAGGGAGAGTGTCAGTGTGTTTTACTGTGCGAATCCTTGTTTCTAGGGACAGGGAAGGACAGTGAGGGAATTCTCCTTGTGCTATAGTGTGCTTTAAAAAAACATTTTTTCTAGGGACAGAAAACTCTAGGTAGGGAGAGTGTCAGTGTCTTTTACTGTGTGAATCCTTGTTTCTAGGGACAGGGAAGGACAGTGAGGGAATTCTCCTTGTGCTATAGTGTGATTTAAAAAAACATTTTTTCTAGGGACAGAAAACTCTAGGTAGGGAGAGTGTCAGTTTCTTTCACTGTGATAATCGTTGTTTCTAGGGACAAAGAAGGAAAGTGAGGGAAATTCTCCTTGTGCTATAGTGTGCTTTAAAAAAACATTTTTTCTAGGGACAGAAAACTCTAGGTAGGGAGAGTGTCAGTGTCTTTTACTGTGCGAATCCTTGTTTCTAGGGACAGGGAAGGACAGTGAGGGAATTCTCCTTGTGCTATAGTGTGCTTTAAAAAAACATTTTTTCTAGGGACAGAAAACTCTAGGTAGGGAGAGTGTCAGTTTCTTTCACTGTGATAATCCTTGTTTCTAGGGACAAAGAAGGAAAGTGAGGGAAATTCTCCTTGTGCTATAGTGTGCTTTAAAAAAACATTTTTTCTAGGGACAGAAAACTCTAGGTAGGGAGAGTGTCAGTGTCTTTTACTGTGCGAATCCTTGTTTCTAGGGACAGGGAAGGACAGTGAGGGAATTCTCCTTGTGCTATAGTGTGCTTTAAAAAAACATTTTTTCTAGGGACAGAAAACTCTAGGTAGGGAGAGTGTCAGTTTCTTTCACTGTGATAATCCTTGTTTCTAGGGACAAAGAAGGAAAGTGAGGGAAATTCTCCTTGTGCTATAGTGTGCTTTAAAAAAAAAAAATTCTAGGGACAGAAAACTCTAGGTAGGGAGAGTGTCAGTTTCTTTCACTGTGATAATCCTTGTTTCTAGGGACAAAGAAGGAAAGTGAGGGAAATTCTCCTTGTGCTATAGTGTGCTTTAAAAAAACATTTTTTCTAGGGACAGAAAACTCTAGGTAGGGAGAGTGTCAGTTTATTTCACTGTGATAATCCTTGTTTCTAGGGACAAAGAAGGAAAGTGAGGGAAATTCTCCTTGTGCTATAGTGTGCTTTAAAAAAACATTTTTTCTAGGGACAGAAAACTCTAGGTAGGGAGAGTGTCAGTGTCTTTTACTGTGTGAATCCTTGTTTCTAGGGACAGGGAAGGACAGTGAGGGAATTCTCCTTGTGCTATAGTGTGCTTTAAAAAAACATTTTTTCTAGGGACAGAAAACTCTAGGTAGGGAGAGTGTCAGTGTCTTTTACTGTGCGAATCCTTGTTTCTAGGGACAGGGAAGGACAGTGAGGGAATTCTCCTTGTGCTATAGTGTGCTTTAAAAAAACATTTTTTCTAGGGACAGAAAACTCTAGGTAGGGAGAGTGTCAGTTTCTTTCACTGTGATAATCCTTGTTTCTAGGGACAAAGAAGGAAAGTGAGGGAAATTCTCCTTGTGCTATAGTGTGCTTTAAAAAAAACATTTTTTCTAGGGACAGAAAACTCTAGGTAGTGAGAGTGTCAGTTTCTTTCACTGTGATAATCCTTGTTTCTAGGGACAAAGAAGGAAAGTGAGGGAAATTCTCCTTGTGCTATAGTGTGCTTTAAAAAAACATTTTTTCTAGGGACAGAAAACTCTAGGTAGGGAGAGTGTCAGTGTGTTTTACTGTGCGAATCCTTGTTTCTAGGGACAGGGAAGGACAGTGAGGGAATTCTCCTTGTGCTATAGTGTGCTTTAAAAAAACATTTTTTCTAGGGACAGAAAACTCTAGGTAGGGAGAGTGTCAGTTTCTTTCACTGTGATAATCCTTGTTTCTAGGGACAAAGAAGGAAAGTGAGGGAAATTCTCCTTGTGCTATAGTGTGCTTTAAAAAAACATTTTTTCTAGGGACAGAAAACTCTAGGTAGGGAGAGTGTCAGTGTCTTTTACTGTGTGAATCCTTGTTTCTAGGGACAGGGAAGGACAGTGAGGGAATTCTCCTTGTGCTATAGTGTGCTTTAAAAAAACATTTTTTCTAGGGACAGAAAACTCTAGGTAGGGAGAGTGTCAGTTTCTTTCACTGTGATAATCCTTGTTTCTAGGGACAAAGAAGGAAAGTGAGGGAAATTCTCCTTGTGCTATAGTGTGCTTTAAAAAAACATTTTTTCTAGGGACAGAAAACTCTAGGTAGGGAGAGTGTCAGTGTGTTTTACTGTGCGAATCCTTGTTTCTAGGGACAGGGAAGGACAGTGAGGGAATTCTCCTTGTGCTATAGTGTGCTTTAAAAAAACATTTTTTCTAGGGACAGAAAACTCTAGGTAGGGAGAGTGTCAGTGTCTTTTACTGTGTGAATCCTTGTTTCTAGGGACAGGGAAGGACAGTGAGGGAATTCTCCTTGTGCTATAGTGTGATTTAAAAAAACATTTTTTCTAGGGACAGAAAACTCTAGGTAGGGAGAGTGTCAGTTTCTTTCACTGTGATAATCGTTGTTTCTAGGGACAAAGAAGGAAAGTGAGGGAAATTCTCCTTGTGCTATAGTGTGCTTTAAAAAAACATTTTTTCTAGGGACAGAAAACTCTAGGTAGGGAGAGTGTCAGTGTCTTTTACTGTGCGAATCCTTGTTTCTAGGGACAGGGAAGGACAGTGAGGGAATTCTCCTTGTGCTATAGTGTGCTTTAAAAAAACATTTTTTCTAGGGACAGAAAACTCTAGGTAGGGAGAGTGTCAGTTTCTTTCACTGTGATAATCCTTGTTTCTAGGGACAAAGAAGGAAAGTGAGGGAAATTCTCCTTGTGCTATAGTGTGCTTTAAAAAAACATTTTTTCTAGGGACAGAAAACTCTAGGTAGGGAGAGTGTCAGTGTCTTTTACTGTGCGAATCCTTGTTTCTAGGGACAGGGAAGGACAGTGAGGGAATTCTCCTTGTGCTATAGTGTGCTTCAAAAAAACATTTTTTCTAGGGACAGAAAACTCTAGGTAGGGAGAGTGTAAGTTTCTTTCACTGTGATAATCCTTGTTTCTAGGGACAAAGAAGGAAAGTGAGGGAAATTCTCCTTGTGCTATAGTGTGCTTTAAAAAAACATTTTTTCTAGGGATAGAAAACTCTAGGTAGGGAGAGTGTCAGTGTCTTTTACTGTGCGAATCCTTGTTTCTAGGGACAGGGAAGGACAGTGAGGGAATTCTCCTTGTGCTATAGTGTGCTTTAAAAAAAAATTTTTCTAGGGACAGAAAACTCTAGGTAGGGAGAGTGTCAGTTTCTTTCACTGTGATAATCCTTGTTTCTAGGGACAAAGAAGGAAAGTGAGGGAAATTCTCCTTGTGCTATAGTGTACTTTAAAAAAACATTTTTTCTAGGGACAGAAAACTCTAGGTAGGGAGAGTGTCAGTGTCTTTTACTGTGCGAATCCTTGTTTCTAGGGACAGGGAAGGACAGTGAGGGAATTCTCCTTGTGCTATAGTGTGCTTTAAAAAAACATTTTTTCTAGGGACAGAAAACTCTAGGTAGGGAGAGTGTCAGTTTCTTTCACTGTGATAATCCTTGTTTCTAGGGACAAAGAAGGAAAGTGAGGGAAATTCTCCTTGTGCTATAGTGTGCTAAAGCATTCCTCATCAACCATCTTTGAAATCCTTGTTTTTTGGACAGTCAGGGAAATTGTCGTTGTGCTATTCTGTGCAAAAGCAATCATCCTCAACCATATTTAGAAATCCTTAAGTAAAGGGACAGAGAAGGACACCTGAAGGTAGCCCTTATTGCTTTTTTCCCATCTCCCTGCAGGCCATCTATTAGAATGTCTGGAAGGCAAACAAGGAGAGGCAGACAGTCAGGAGGCAATAAAAGAGGGCAAGCAGGCTCTGTGTCTGGGGGCAACAGTGCTGGTCGTGGACGCGGTGCATTGTCATCAGCACATGGCCATGGGACACGCTTGTCCTTCTTTTCGGCAGCTGGACATGTTGAGCCACATCATGCCGAAGACTTGGTAGAGTGGATGACCAAGCCCCCCTCCTCCTCCTCATCCTCTCTCACCCAGGCTCAGGGTACTGGCAAAGCAGCTGCCAAAGCGTCCTCTTCCCTGGTATCAATGTCAGACTCATCATCAGTCACTCCTTCCCTAGACCCACCATGTCCTCCTCCTGAGGAGTCCCCCGAACTGTTTGAGCACAGTGTTGGGTACATGCTCCAGGAGGATGCCCAGCGTTTCGAAGGGTCTGATGATGAAACCCAGCTACAGGAAGGCAGTAGCGTGAGAGCAGACAGAGGGGATGCTCAAGAAGGACACCAATCTGGCAGTCATGTTCCAGCAGCTGCAGCATACTGCCAGATTGGCTCCAGTGATGAGGAGGGAGGGGATGATGAGGTCACTGACTCCACGTGGGTGCCTAATAGGAGAGAGGAGGAGGAGGATGAGGAGGAGGCACATCTCCAACGAGGCAGGATGCCCTTTGGTGGCCAGCGTAAGGGCAGTACACCGACGGAATCACACCGCAGAGCTCCGCCTGTGCAGGGCGCTGCCTCTGCCCGTCATTCAAAAAGTTCTTTGGTGTGGGCCTTTTTTGAGGCTAGTGCATCAGATCGCACAGCTGCTGTTTGCAACATATGTCTCAAGCGTATATCGCGTGGCCAAAACATCAGCCGCTTGGGTACCACATGCCTGACCAGACATATGTTGACCTGCCATGCAGCTCGTTGGCAAGCCTACCTCAAAGACCCACACCAAAGAACAAAGCGGACCTCTCCTTGCACCGCATCAGCTGGGATCTCCAACCCCACTATAACTTCAGTCCTCTCTGAAACATGCACTGAGAGGAATGAAGGTGTAGAATTATTTGTGTCACAGCCAAGTACTTGCGGCCACTCTGCTAGCAGTACACCGACGTCCGATTCTAGCAGGCAAATTTCCCTGCCCCAGCTGCTGGACCGTCGAAAGAAGTTCACTCCCAGCCATCCACATGCCCAGCGGTTGAATGCTAGCTTGGCTAAATTGCTAGCGCTTCAACTGCTGCCTTTTCAGTTGGTAGACTCGGCCCCCTTCCGTGAGTTTGTGCAATGTGCGGTTCCTCAGTGGCAGGTTCCCAAACGCCACTTTTTCTCACGGAAGGCTATTCCGGCTCTCTACCGGCATGTGGAAGGCAATGTCTTGGCCTCGCTGGACAGGGCGGTCAGCGGTAAGGTGCATATTACCGCTGACTCATGGTCCAGCAGGCATGGACAGGGACGTTACCTTTCTTTCACGGCCCATTGGGTCACTCTTTTGGCAGCTGGGAAGGATGCAGGACAAGGTGCAGTAGTGTTGGAGGTTGTTCCACCGCCACGCCTCCAAAATGCTACTACTGGTTGTGACACACCTCTCTCCTCCACCCCCTCCTCTTCTTCTTCCTCCATGGCCTCTTCCTGTGGTTTGTCCTATGAACCAGCGGTGCTCCGTAGCCGTTCACGGGGCTACGCAAGTACGCAGGCAAAAAGATGCCATGCCGTGCTTGCGCTGGTGTGTTTGGGGGACAGAAGCCACACTGGGGCAGAGGTCCTGTCTGCTCTGCAGGGCCAGGCCGAGAGGTGGTTGACGCCACGCCAGCTTAAGCCAGGAATGGTGGTTTGCGACAATGGCACCAACCTCCTCTCCGCCCTCCGACAGGGACAACTGACCCATGTGCCCTGTGTGGCTCACGTCCTTAACCTGGTGGTGCAGCGGTTCTTGGGCAGGTACCCGGGCTTACAGGATGTCCTGAGGCAGGCCAGGAAAGTCTGTGTGCATTTCCGCAGATCTTATAATGCCAGTGCTCGCCTGGCTGAGCTGCAAAAGGAGTTGAACCTGCCCAAGAACCGCCTTATATGTGACATGCCCACCAGGTGGAACTCAACGTTGGCCATGCTGCAGCGGCTGCACACGCAGCAGAGGGCCATCAATGAGTACCTGTGCGACTACGGCACCAGGACAGGGTCAGGGGAGCTTGGTTTTTTTTCTCCACGCCAGTGGGGCATGATCAGGGATGCATGCACTGTCCTGGCACCATTTGAGGAGGCCACGAGGATGGTGAGCAGTGACAGTGCATGCATCAGTGACACTGTACCTCTTGTCCACCTGTTGGAGCACACGCTGCGTGGAATAATGGACAGGGCACTTGAGGCAGAACAGAGGCAGGAAGAGGAGGACTTCCTTGCCTCTCAAGGCCCCCTTTACCCAGACAGTGTTCCTTCTGTCCCACCCATCGCACAGGAAGAGGAGGAGGAGGAGGAGGAGGAGGAGGATTGTGTCAGCATGGAGGTGGAGGCTGGCACTCAGCATCATCAGCAGCAGTCTTTTAGGGATGATTTACAGTCCCAAGAAACCAGTGGACTTGTACGTGGCTGGGAGGAGGTGGCTGCGGATCATGTCGTCCTTAGTGACCCAGAGGACTCCGGAGCGAATGCCTCAGCAAACCTACGCTGCATGGCCTCCCTGATCCTGCAAAGTCTGCGGAAGGATCCTCGTATTCTTCGGATCAAGGAGAGGGACCATTACTGGCTGGCCACTCTCCTTGATCCACGGTACAAGGGTAAGGTTGCGGACCTTATGTTACTGTCGCAGAGGGAGCAGAGGATGAGACAACTCCGGGAGGCCTTGCAGAAAGGTCTGTGCAACGCGTTCCCAGAGACTGGGAGGTTACAAACTCCTGGTCCTGGACAACGAGTTGCTGAGGCTTCGGCCAGTCAAAGAAGGAGCGGTGGGGAAGGTAGACGTCTGACCGATGCGTTCAGACAATTCTTTAGTCCGCAGCCCCAAAGTATGATCGGTTCCAGCAACCATCGCCAGCGTCTGATAAACATGGTGCAGGAATATCTAGGGGCAAGGTCAGACTTGGACACCTTCCCCACCGAAAATCCTCTGGCTTACTGGGTCTTGAGGATGGATCACTGGCCAGAGCTTGCACAGTATGCAATTGAGCTACTGGCCTGTCCTGCATCCAGCGTTCTTTCGGAACGCACATTCAGTGCTGCTGGAGGATTTGTCACGGATCACAGGGTGCGCCTGTCCACCGACTCGGTTGATCGACTGACTTTCATCAAGATGAACCAGTCTTGGATCACCACCAGCTACCACACACCTGATGCTGATATAACAGACTAATTGATTTTAACATGTCACATCCCTTCAAGACTGATGCTGATGCTGAGTGCCTGTGCTGTTATGTTGACTGGCTATCCTCCTCCTCCGAGTCCTCAATGATACGATTGATGATGATAGCTTGGAAGATCATTTTTGTTTATGGGTGCCGCCACCAGTGGCTAAGGCCCAATTTTTCAGCCCCTGTTTTACAGGGGCGTGTAATTACAATTTTTTTTATCAATAATTTGCCATAGGGCTCATTGCTGTGCTCCAAGTACAGTATCTGTGAGGAGTTGGAGTGTTGTGGCACCAGTGCCTAAGGCCCAATTTTTCAGCCCCTGTTTAACAGGGGCGTGTCATTACAATTTTTGAAGCAATACTTTGCAACACGGCTCATTGCTGTGCTCCAAGTACAGTATCTGTGAGGGGTTGTAGTGTTGTGCCACCAGTGCCTAAGGCCCAATTTTTCAGCCCCTGTTTAACAGGGGCGTGTCATTACAATTTTTGAAGCAATACTTTGCAACAGGGCTCATTGCTGTGCTCCAAGTACAGTATCTGTGAGGGGTTGTAGTGTTGTGCCACCAGTGCCTAAGGCCCAATTTTTCAGCCCCTGTTTAACAGGGGCGTGTCATTACAATTTTTGAAGCAATACTTTGCAACAGGGCTCATTGCTGTGCTCCAAGTACAGTATCTGTGAGGGGTTGTAGTGTTGTGCCACCAGTGCCTAAGGCCCAATTTTTCAGCCCCTGTTCAACAGGGGCATGCAATTACAATTCTTGATCTAATAATTCACAGCAGGGCCCATTGCTGCACACACCAAGAGTAACTCTGAGGGCTTACAGTGTTGTGGCAACGCCACCACCACCACCACCACGAAAGGCCCAATTTTTCAGCCCCTGTTCAAAAGGGGCATGTAATTACAATTCTTGATCTAATAATTCACAGCAGGGCCCATTCCTGCACCCACCAAGAGTAACTCTGAGGGCTTACAGTGTTGTGGCAACGCCACCACCACCACCACCACGAAAGGCCCAATTTTTCAGCCCCTGTTCAAAAGGGGCATGTAATTACAATTCTTGATCTAATAATTCACAGCAGGGCCCATTGCTGCACCCACCAAGAGTAACTCTGAGGGCTTACAGTGTTGTGGCAACGCCACCACCACCACCACCACGAAAGGCCCAATTTTTCAGCCCCTGTTCAAAAGGGGCATGTAATTACAATTCTTGATCTAATAATTCACAGCAGGGCCCATTCCTGCACCCACCAAGAGTAACTTTGAGGGCTTACAGTGTTGTGGCAACGCCACCACCACCACCACCACGAAAGGCCCAATTTTTCAGCCCCTGTTCAAAAGGGGCATGTAATTACAATTCTTGATCTAATAATTCACAGCAGGGCCCATTCCTGCACCCACCAAGAGTAACTCTGAGGGCTTACAGTGTTGTGGCAACACCACCACCACCACCACCACCACGAAAGGCCCAATTTTTCAGCCCCTGTTCAACAGGGGCATGCAATTACAATTCTTGATCTAATAATTCACAGCAGGGCCCATTGCTGCACCCACCAAGAGTAACTGTCAGGGCTTACAGTGTTGTGGCACCAGCACCACCATCAAAGGCCCAATTTTTACTACCACTGTTCAACAATTATATGTAATTAAAATTCCTGATATAATAGTTGACAGCAGGGCGTTCCAGCACCAACCAAGAGTAACTGTGAGTGCTTACAGTGTTGTGCCAACACCAACAACTAAGGGGCCTATTTCTGCAGAGTATATACGGCAGGTCCCTACTTTCAAACATCCAACTTACAAACGACTCCTACTTGCAAACGCAAGAAGACAACAGGAAGTGAGAGGAAATCTACCACTAGGAAGGAAAATTCTCTCCTGTAAGAATAAATATGGGAGAAAGGTGTCTCCTCTGTACTGATGCTTTATCAGCAATCCTTGTTTCAAGAAAAACACCACATTTCAAAAACAGTTGTCATTGGGACGGAAAGTGAGGTGAAATGTTCTGAACAGGGGCACAGACAGCAAAACAAATGTTACAGGGGTGATAACCCTTACCTATGTTTTCCAAAAAGTTTAAAAATAGATTTTTGGTCTGGAGCTACACTTCAACAATGTACCTGTTCAAAATTACAAACAGATTCTACATAAGAACAAACCTACAGTCCCTGTCTTGTATGCACCGCCTGTATACGGCTGTTCAGAGTATATAGGGCCTTTTTTATTTTATGTGCGGGGTTCCCCTTAATATCCATACAAGACCCAAAGGGGCTGGTAATGGGCTGGGGTAGGGGGGGGGGTCATGGGGTAGCTATGCCATTTTTCTTAAAGAATTTCATCCATATTACCGGGACCAGACATTACATTAAAGCCGCAAGCAGTTTTAAATGGCTTTTTTTTCCTTTAGAAGTGTCATTTTGTGCAGGGACAGTTCTAAACACGGGAAACACGTGGCACTTCACAGGCATACTTTAGACACCCCCCAGGTACGATATTTAAAGGAATATTTGACTTTTTTTTTTTCACTTTATGCATCATTAAAATGACTGCTCCCGAAAAACGACCGTTTTTAAAACTTATTTTTGCATTGATACATGTCCCCTGGTGCAGAACCCGGGTTCCCAAACCCTTTTTAGGACAATAACATGCATAATAGTTGTTATAATTAGCACTTTAGAATTCGAACGTTCGCATCCATTGTATTTAATAGGGTTCTAATGTTCGTACGAACTTTCGGTCCGTTCGCGGGTTCTGGTGCGAACCGAACCCGGGGGTGTTCGGCTCATCACTAGTGTCAAAGGCACGATATGACACATCGGCCAGAGATTTGCCAGAATTAAATATTGGAGAACGAATCCGTATAAAACCATTACCTGGAGATCGAACAGGCCGTTGGAGAATAGGTACTTGTCTGCAAAAGGTTGCACCACGCTCCTATCTTGTGGACGTTGAAGGAACTCTCTATCGCCGCAATCGAGTGGATTTGAGAGTGGCAGAGCAGCCTGATTCTCAGTATCCCATTGATAGATCAGACTCACCCATTGACAGTGAGGCATGTACAGAGGGAATGCCTCATACCAACGGCAATGACAGTTCTGGGCAAGCAAGTATACCCGACAGCTGTCAAGCGCAGAGCATGCCAGTACGTGATGAGAGGAGCCCAGTAACTTCAGAAAGGGCTAAAGGAATCCTTGCACAAGGGCCAGTCTTCACCCGTAGTGGTAGATGTTCAAAACCACCTATGAGACTTAACCTGTAGAATGTGTTATTGCTTTGTCTCTTTTAAATTTCACAATGTTCTTTTATTAACACTAAAAGGGGGAGATGTTATGGATGACATGTTTCTTTAAATGCAACTCTATGGTGCATCTCTGTTGTACTTCTTCCTGTGTTGTGTTTCCTGTTTCCTGCTGGTTCTCTCAGTAAACATGGCTTATGTACAGTAATGGTTTGTGCTGTCTCTCTACATATATCACAACAAACAATCTCCCGGATTTGGGGAGCCGGTACCGGCCGGCTATAGGTCCCCTGGACTCCAAACTTGGCACACATATAGCCCCACTCTTCCTCTACAAGTGTGCAAAGTTTCTTGTCCGGGGGACCTACGCCTGGGGAGCACCGATTTTTCAAAGCCGGGCACCCCTTCCATAGACTCCAATGTTAAACGTCAGTCTAGTCATGGACACAGTGAGGCATGGACACAGTAAGGCCCCTTTCACACTGGGGCATTTTTCATGCGGTTTAGCGCTAATAATAGCGCTATTATACCGCATGAAAAATTCCTGCCCTGTAGCCTTCAATGTGAAAGCCCGAAGGCTTTCACACTGAAGCGGTGCGCTAGCAGGACCGCTCCAAAAGTCCTGCTAGCCGCTTCTTTACAGCGGTAAAGGAGCGGTGTGTTCACCGCTTCTTTACCGCGGCTGCCCATTGAAATCAGTGGGACAGCGCGGTAATATCGCCCGCAAACCGCGGCAATAGCCGCGGTTTGCGGGCGGTATTAACCCCTTTTCGGCCGCTAGCGGGGGTTAAATTCACCCCCCCCTAGCGACCGCATACCGCGGTAAGAACGACGGTATAGCAGCGCTGCAAATCGCACTGCTATACCGCCACCGCTCCTGCCCGCCCCAGTGTGAAAGGGGCCTAAGGCAAAGTGAGGCACACCCTAGGCTTATACTCGAGTCAATAAGTTTTCCCAGTTTTTGTGGTAAAATTAGGTGCCTCGGCTTATATTCGGGTCGGCTTATACTCGAGTATATACGGTAAGTGACTTGGTAACTGGTCACGGGCCACAATAAACAGAGCAGGCGGATGGCAGGTTCATGTCTGCTCTGCAAATGCAGAGCGGACACGGACACAACCCACTATACTCTTTTTTTTTTTAGCGGATCAGATTGAAGGTAGGACACAAGTTAGTTTACATCTGCCACTCCTTAGAGGTGAATGGAGGGTCCAATTGGGTCGGACTGACCGTGTGAAAGGGGCCCATAGGTGTGTGCAGGGGGTGTGCCAGGTGTGCCTGGACACACCCTAATTACTCTGTGTTGTGCTGATTCCCCGTACTGCTTAAGCTTTCCCCCATGTTGTGCACCCACATGTTTCAGGATGGAGAGTGGGGAAGGGGCCAATCAATATGTCATTGACTGGCCCCTTCCTTTTCTAAATGAACACAATGAACACCCCCCTAACTGTGTTCAATCATAATTGAAGCATAGTAAACTGTGTTTACTATGCTTCAGTTTGTGAATGACCGGGAAGCCTCTCAGCACATGGCATTTCCTATTCATTCACTGTCCAGTGCAGCTGAGGCTGCAGAGACAATCATGTGTGTTTGAGCTTTGGGGTGCACACCCTAATGCAATAGGCTGTGCACAACAATGAAGGTACCCAAGGCTGCTTTCACACTGATGCGCTGTGGTTTACCAACGCAGTGTACCTTTGGCTTTCCTGCACTTTGCAATAGACTTATATTATATTCTGCAGGTTTGGTGCACTTTCAGAAAGCTCACCAAACTCGCAGGTAATAACAGAAGTCTATGGCTCAGTGCAGGTAACCCGCAGGTGCGCTGCTCTGCATCTGCAGGTCAGTTTGAAAGCAGCCTAGTAACCACTGCAGAACAGATATGCCCATATATACACTGTGATTTTAGTAATAAACTGACCTTTAATAACAGTATTCTATTCCATCCCAGAGCAGGAGGTCGCGGGCCACATCAGAGGGCCCCCAGGCCACTGGTTGGGCACCCCTGACCTAAGGGAAGTAAATGTTGAAGTTTATTAATGGATGGACAATAATTATTTTATTATTCACAACGTTCTAGGAAAAAAAAATAAGCACACTGTCTCTTCCTCGCTGATTGGGACAACCTTGCTAAAAATAGGATTTTTATAACAGCTTACCTGTAAAATCCTTTTCTTGGAGTACATCACGGGACACAGAGCGACATAGTCATTACTAATGGGTTATATAGATACCTTCAGGTGCTGGCACTGGCAACTTCCAAAACCGGAAGTACCCTCCCCTATATAAGCCCCTCCCATCCGGGAGCACCTCAGTTTTGTAGCAAAGCAATAAGTGTCCCTAAAGAGGGGCGGGAGCTCTGTGTCCCGTGATGTACTCCAAGAAAAGGATTTTACAGGTAAGCTGTTATAAAAATCCTATTTTCTTTCTCGTACATCACGGGACACAGAGCGACATAGTCATTACTAATGGGATGTCCTAAAGCAATGCCCAACGAGGGGGGGATACACCATACATAAGCTGAGCGCTATCAGACATGAGGATCTTTTGCGGCCTGCAACACACTGCGCCCAAAGGCGACAACCTCCTGACTTCTAACGTCCACCTGGTAGAACCTAGTAAATGTGAAGAGCATGTTGCGGCCTTACAGATTTGAGCCAGGGAGGCCTGGTGATGCACTGCCCATGAAGTTCCAACTGCTCTCGTGGAGTGCGCTCTAACTTTGAACGGAGGCGGTCTCCTTCTCAAGCCATAGGCTTGCATTATGACCTGTCGAATCCACTTGGCTAAAGTAGATTTTGACGCTGCCTGACCCCTTCTGGGGCCTTCCGGCAGAATAAACAAAGTATCCGTTCTGCGAATCTGAGCAGTGGCTTTTAGATAAGCTTTAACTGCTCTTACTACATCCAAAGAATGTAATAACTTTTTCTTCTACTGAACTAGGTTTGGGGAAAAAAGAAGGAAGAACCACATCTTGGTTCAAATGAAACCTCGATACCACCTTAGGAAGAAAGGCTGGGTGAGGACGTAACACTACTCTATCCTTATGGATAACCAGATATGGCTCCTTACAGGACATAGCTGCTAATTCCGACACTCTTTTAGCCGAACAAATGGCTACTAGAAAAATCAATTTCCTGGTGAGAAGAACCAAAGAAATATGCTGTAATGGTTCAAATGGTTGTTTCTGTAGAACCGACAGAACCAAGTTTAGATCCCATGGTCATATGGGAATATTAACCGGAGGACTAATACGCATCACTCCTTGTATAAAGGCTTTGACTAGTGAATGCGAAGCCAAGGGCCTTTGAAAAAATATTGACAAGGCCGAAAACTGACCTTTGATAATACTCAAGGCAAGCTTCCTATCTACAGCCCACTGTAGGAAGTCCAGACTCCTACCTATTACGTACTTATGTGGATGCCATTTCTTGGCCTCACACCACGCGATGTACGCCTTCCAGATTCTATATTAGATCTGCCTGGATACCGGCTTCCTGGCATTGATCATGGTAGATACCACAGGATTAGAGAGCCCTCTCTTTTTTAGAATGTGGGCTTCCATAGCCAGGCCGTCAAACCTAGGGCTGGTAAGGAATGGTGGTATATCGGTCCTTGCGAAAGCAGGTCCGGACGACGTGGGAGAGTCCAAGGACTCCCCACTGACATTTTACAATCTCCGCGTACCACGCTCTTCGGGGCCACGCTGGAGCCACCAGAATCACTGGTTTCTTTTCTACCCTGATTCTGCGGAGTAATCGAGGTAACCATTGTGGCGGTGTGAATGCATATATCAGCTTGAACTGATCCCAAGGGAACACTAGGGCATCCGAGCCGCAAGCTAGGGGATCCCTTGTCCGAGAGACAAACCTGTCCACCTTTGCGTTGAATCTGGATGCTAGAAGATCTACATCCGATGTTCCCCACCGCTGACATATTGTCCAGAAAACCTCGGGGTGAAGGGACCCTTCCTCTGGGCATAATTGCTGGCGACTTAGAAAGTCCGCCTTCCAATTCTCCACTCCTGGAATGAATACCGCAGATATGGCTGGGACATATCTTTCTGCCCATTTCAGGATGTAATTTACTTCCCTCTGGGCTGCACGACTCCTGGTGCCCCCCTGATGATTGATATATGCCACTGCTGTGGCATTGTCTGATTGAATTCTGACAGGGGACCCTTGGAGTTTGGATGTCCATGCTACTAGGGCATACCGGGCTGCTCGTATCTCTAAGAGATTGATGGGCAGGGCCTTTTCTGCATCCGACCATCTGCCCTGGAGAGACCATTGCTCCAGTACTGCTCCCCAGCCTATAAGGCTGGCATCTGTAGTGACCACCTTCCAAGAAATCGGACTGAAGGATTTCCCTTTTTCCAGATTCTGGGGAACCAACCACCAACGGAGGCTCTTGCGAACGGAAGGGGACAAGGACATTGTAAGTCTAGGGCCTGAACTGTTTTGTTCCAGGCTGACAGTATGGCCCCTTGCAAATTCCTTGAATGGAATTGACCGTAGGGTACTGCTTCGAATGATGCCACCATTTTTCCCAGCAGCCTCATGCACAGGCGTATGGACGGCTGTCTTTTTTGTACCCACTAAGTGGATCAAATCTTTCAAAGACAACACCTTTCCTCGAGGCAAGAATATTTTTCTCTGGCCTGAATCCAACCTTAGCCCCAAGTATTCCAGACTTTTGACTGTTTTTTAGGGCTGACTTGTCTCGGTTGATAATCCAACCGTGAGATTCCAGATACTTGATTGTCTTGTGAACGACCACGTCTAGTTTTTTCACTGAGTGGTCTATCAGCAACAAGTCATCTAGATATGCCATTATCATTACAACTTGTGTTTTTAGATTGGCCAATAAAGGGCCAGAATTTTTGTAAACACTCGTGGTGCTGTGGCCAAACCGAAGGGTAAGGCTCTGCTGAAAATGGCGCCCTTCTACTGCAAAGCGTAGAAATTTTTGGTGGACTGGAAAGATGGGAATGTGCAAATAAGCATCTTTGATGTCGATCGCGGCTAACCAATCCTCCCCTTGTAGGGCAGTGGCCACCGATCGGATCGACTCCATCGGAAAGTCCTGATATACAGGAATTTGTATAGCCCTTTTAGAATTAATATGGGCCTCCCGTCCGCGTTTGCTTCGGGACTGTAAAGAGGTTTGAGTAAAACCCGAACCCTCATTCTTCCAGGGGAACCTCCATAATTACTCCTTGGAGCAATAGTTGTTCTAGTGCCAACAGGAGGGACTCTCTCTTCCGGGGATCCCTTGGCACATTTGACCTCAAAAATGGGAAGGAGGAGAGTCTTTTAACTCCAAACTGTATCCCCAACATACTGCGGAGAGCACCTATCTGTCTTGATCGTGTCCCGCCCGGTCTCTTGCGAACAACTGGAGTCCTCCCCCCACCCGACTGAGTGGGGGACCCTTCAATGAATTTAACTTTGGGGGAGGTTTTGTACCTCCCTTGACCCAGGGTTTCTCATTACCCTGCTATTGTCCCTGTTTTTTACCCCCGGGAATTGACCGAGGAGGCCGTCGGAACTGTTACACAGCCGATGCCCCAGGGACTGGAGAAGCAGGCCTCTTAAAGAGGGACCTCTAACTCTGTTTTTAACCGGCAAGAGCGTATTTTTACCGCTGGAAATTTTCTGGATATATTTGTCCAGGTTTTCCCTGAATAAGCGTTCACCATGAAATGGGACGCTAACCAGCCATTCTTTACAGGGAGCTTCAGCAGACCAGTTTTTGAGCCATAGAAGCCTACGCATATGTACTATAGACAGCGTAAGGCGGGAGGCCTGATGGACTGAATCCTTTATGGCGTCAACCGCAAAGCCTAAGGCTCTAGGTAGATCAGCTAGGGCAAGGCCTGCTGATCTGTCAAGTCCCTCAAGACCTGTTTCAACTGATCCTTCCCTGCTTAGCAGACCCCAATAGCTGCTACTGCTGGTTGTGTCACCAAGCTTGCTGTAGAAAGAAGCAGACTTTCATAAGGACTCCAATCTTTTATCTATTGGGTTCTTGAACATTTGGACATTATCCACTGGACATGTCAGTGATTTATACATACAAGAGATGGCTGCGTCCACTGTAGGGACCTTCCATTTTTTTGATGAACTTATCCTCCACGAGATAGACCACCGGAAATCTCTTGGGGGAATAAATATTTTCTCAGGACGTTCCCAATCCTGGTAAATAAGCCCTTTCAGTAAAGGGTGAAGTGGAAAAGAACAGACAGTCTGGGGGCTTCTAGCGACCCCAACGAGGATACAGTAGTGGTTGATGGTTCCGCAAGGTGCATTTTTAAATGCTGATCGGACCATGTTAGTCAGAGACTGAACCCATAATCTTTCAGCTTGAGATGCTGAGAAAAGGTTCCCCCACTGTTGATTCCTCTATAACAGAATCAACCTCATCCTGATCCCCTTCAGGCAGGTCGATCCCTGTATGGGACTGTTGCTCTGCTAACAGGCACTCTGAAGGAGGAGACGGAGATCGGCGTGCTTTCCCTGACAGGGAGGCAGCGATCAATGTTGACAATCTCTCTCTAATCCTCCCAGAGCTGAGGAAAAAACCTCCTCTGTTACATACACAGGAGCAGGTGAACTGAGGACAGCCACAGTACCAAGTACCCCTGCGGGGTCTCTACGGTCACTTACCTCTGAACTTCAGGGGAGACTGGTGCAGCAGAAGCATGCCCAAGATCCTCAGAGCCCGATGAGACCCCCTTCGCTTCCTGGAAGATTCAGTTCCGGAGCTTCTGGACGGCATATTCCTAAGCCTAAAGCTGAGGTATTCCAGCCGTAATACACCACTTTTACTGAGAATAGTCTAGCACAATTGCTGCTATATCACAGTTGGTGTCTACTACTGTGCCTTTCTATGGGGATGCCTGCATCAACCGCTTGTTGTATGCCTTTTTTTAAATGTTGCCAGCTCTGTCTCTGCACTCCATAGCCAGCTCACAACACATAATTGTGTTTTTTAACATGCTGGGACGCCCGCACATGTGCAGAAGCGCTGCGGCGCGCACAGAGCGTCATCCCCCAGGCTCCGCCCCCTTTCCCGGCTCACCTCTATATATAGAGGCGCGTGCACGCGCACACGCGCGGCCACGTGCGCCTTCGGCGCTAATTTCGAAAAGGGAAACTAGGGACAAGAGCCAGGGCCCCTTTTTGCCGCAGGCCGGGGGATGGACGAGCATTGCAACATGGCAGAGGAAGCAGTTTCCCACAAGAGAACTCACCATCTGCCTGGACTTGCTCTGACGAAAAGAAACTAGTCCACATGACAAGAAACGTTCCACAGCGGCCTCTAGTGGATAAACACAGGTACCGCAGTCTAATATATTAAATATATATATATATTTTTTTTTCTTGACCACTATTAAAATTATTACATTTTTTTAGTAGTTACAGGCATGCACAGATATTAGCGGGAATACCGTTAGGTAACAGACAGAAAGACAAATTAGGCTTGGGGGTCCCCCAATAGAACCAAGTTCCTGGGGGCCCCCACTTACCTGTTCCCCGCCGCAGGACTTTGTTTGGTCCACAGAAGCCCAAACTTCACCTATCACGGCAGGCATTGTAATTAAACCTTCAGGGACCGGGTTCCCAAGGATTCCACTCCCCTGGACCTGTATAGCACCCTGCACAGAAAACATCTTGGTCATGGGTATGACCAGAGCTCTGGATCCCAGGGTCCAGCTCTCCTAAGAGAAGCATTACAGGCAAAACCTTGCTCTTCTCTGCAAGGCCCGGGTACCGACCGTTTAGCTATGAAGCTTTTTTGGTCGGATCCGGAATAGCTTACTGAGGCCCAAAAGAACCTGTACGCAAGCTCAGTGAAAAACACATGTTTCTTCTTGGCCAACACCTTAGACACTGGCAAAAAACTGAGGTGCTCCCGGATGGGAGGGGCTTATATAGGGGAGGGTACTTCCGGTTTTGGAAGTTGCCAGTGCCAGCACCTGAAGGTATCTATATAACCCATTAGTAATGACTATGTCGCTCTGTGTCCCGTGATGTACGAGAAAGAAAACTTGTTCAAATGTTGAAGAAGCTAAAACAACTGTATATCTAAATTCAGTCCCACGGACTGCAATTCAAGGGCATTCCAATGATTCTAGCTTGGGCATTTACAATTCAAATGTGCTCATAACATTCCAGTTTTAATTTTAAATATTCTCTTTGATGATTGTGCCACAAAGTATTTTATCTGCAAATGTTCCACAGCACTATGTTACATGCTGAGGATACATTAATAAACATTACTAAGCAGAAGTAGCAGCTGGTTGGGGATATTCCAAACAATGCTAAAAAGTGTTATATATAGATAAGTGTCAATAATGCATATGTAGCGGGGTGCTAAATTTAGGGGAAGTGTTTGGGTGGTAGTTATACCCAAACACCCTAATTGTTAGAGTTCTTGCAACCATTTTTGTCTGCAGGGAGAGTATTGGTGTATAGTTCCCTGTGGCCTGCAGGTGGCGCTGCCATGGTAGGCCAGGGTCGAACCGCTAATCCAGTGCTGTACCTTGTGTGTCCCCTCTCAGCAGCCATACAGTGGGTGTGGTAGGCCTGTTGTGCATGCTGGGAGAGGATATAAAAGGGGCAGACGCTGCCTGTTCAGGGTTCGTTGTCAGGGGTCCTACCCCAGGGAGCGGTGTGTTCCTGTCCGTCCTGGGCACCTTTGGCCCAGGGGCGGAGGTCGGTGGATCAGTCCCAGGCACCTTTAGTCCTGGGGCTGCAACAGAGGCCTGGGCCCAGCACACTCGGCTGGAACCCACCAAGGATCGAGGAGTCTCAGGGTGCCGCCTTGCGAGGGGACCCATATCCTAGATGAGGAGGCCGGGGGAGGAACCGTTCTGAGGGACTGGTGCAGATGTCACGGTGAAGGAAGGGTCCCGGTAACTCTCTGGAGGGATGTCTTCTCCTTAACAAGAGGCCAAGTTCACCAGGTCTGTGGCAGAGACCAAGTTCACCAGGTCTGTGTCAGAGACCAAGTTCACCAGGTCTGTGGCAGAGACCAAGTTCACCGGGTCTGTGGCAGAGACTTTGGGTAAAGTTTGAGCACCATATCGGCTGCTAGTCCCAAGCTAGGGTGACTATCCGAATGGGCTGAGTCTGCTTGAGAATCGGAACAGTAAATTGGGTTACGTTTGTGCCTGGACCTCTTCCACACCTTAAGCTGTCCTGTTCTCCCTCCAACCTTTCCTGTCAGAGACTGTGTTTTATAAGAAAATAAACTCTACGTTGGAGTTGCAGCTGGTGTGGACATTCAAGTTACTGTGGGGATACAAGGACTTGTCTTTATTTAATATAGAGGTGAGAAGCATTCTCTGGCTGTCTGACTGTGGAGGACCCATCAACAACACCGCTCAACCTCTTCACACAGGAGGGTACGGGCTTGTAGTGCGGTGTGTCCCTCTATTCCTGCGAGGAGCCGAACAAGGCAGGTAGAGAGGGGTGGGTGCGCTATACGTGGGGGCTCGTCCGGGATTTCCACAGCAGGAGAAGCCCAAAGTTTGGACTTTGTTCCCCCTGCGGGGCTCCGTGGAGTTCCGCCATCTTTGAAGAAAGTAACTGCGCCACGAGGAGAGCTCAAGCTGCGTAGTTCGTGGGCGGCCCAAAGTGAGAAAGCCCGCGAACATTGCAGAAAAATGGGAGGAGCCTCGCCATGTGAAGAGTTGCACGTGGTGACTTTGGCGCCAGAGAGACAGTGTGCAATGGATCGGCGAGTGGGTAACATGGCATCTAATGCTGCATGGGTTCCGAGTTCAACTACCATGAACATTACCTCCTTTGCTGCTTCTGTGACCAATACGGGGATCCGACTGAAGCCTTGAGGTCGCTTCGCTCCCTTTGTCTGCAGAGAGGCAGAGGCCCTTGGAGTGGTTTGTCCCGGATGCCAGGGACTGGTGGTGCATCTTAGGCCCTTCGGAAGATGTGAGGAGTGCAAGGAATTTTTATTTGAGGTTGAGCAGCCTACTGAAAAGCCTCGGGCCTTCCGTTTGAACTGCCTTACAGGTGCCACCACTTTGGAAGAAGGAACCAGAGCTTCCGCAGTCACCCCTACGCGCACTGTTGAGACTTCGGAGGAAGTCGCGGTTGAAAGTGTTCCGGTTGTCGAGGAACAAGAGTCGGAGAGACCGGAGGATGCTGCTTCGGTCTTTACGGAGTCCTCGCTCCCACCGCCCAAGAGGAAGGTCGGCTATGTTACAGCTTCCTGTGGCCATGGTAGAGTCACACCCCAGCGCTTGCCCGGATCGGATGCATCCATAGGAAAAAGTTCCGGACATCCTGCTTCAGCTACAAGACGAGGTAAGCCGGGGAAAGGGACTTTGGCTAAGGTCCGAAGTGTCGGAAATGCGTGGGTCAGGGACCCCAGGGCCCTTGAACTTGTCAGAGGCAGTGATTCATCATCCACCCGGAGTTACCTGCCGGCGGAGGAATGTGATACCTCCGACCTGGAGTCAGTCTCCGACCCAGGGGATGATGTGGCCATAGACGAACTGTTTGAGCGGAAGGGTTGGGATAAGATGCCACTGTCCTCGTCCCATAGAAAAAGGGACTCACCCATAGTCACTGGGGATGCTACACCCCGGGTGGAGGCCCAGGTGCCTGAGGAGGAATCTGTCCCGTTGTCTGCCCTTCCACCACTTGAGATACCTGCACCTGTTGCCGGGATGGGAAGAGTATCATTGTGGGCCCCTATGTCTGGTCCGGAGGCAGTGAAAGTGCCTCAACACCCGGATATCATGATTCTACCAGGAATGGGAGATTGCGCAACCATGCCTCCGTTATCCAGGATGCAGCGGTTGTTCAACCAGAAAGTTGCGGCTGAGTATGGGTGGGAATACCCGTACTTGCCAAAGGAGTTATTGTTTGAAGTGGAGGCCTATAGATATCAGTGGTACGCGGACTTCCTTTGGACTTATTTAAAGGTACCCCAGGCCCGTAGGTATTACTCCTGTTCCGCCACAGTCACTAAGCGGTACAAAGAGTGTAGAGAGTCCTGGATGCTTGGCAGGCATATTCATGCTGACAGAGTGGTTATCCATCGGAAGGATAAGGACAATGTTGAGTATCATATAGACACTTTTGACAAAAACTGGATACCATTAGTGCTGCCGCATCCACAGTACTACCTTTAAGAGACTGAACTCTTTTGTGTTTGCCTTTGTTGTATTCCGGAGTATACTCTCCTGGAGCCCAAGAACTTTTGCCCTTACAGATGGGGTATTCTACTTGCTGGAAGAGCAGGAGCTGTTGTTTGTTCGTTTTTTCTCCTCTCACAGCGCCAAAAAGACAGTGACTTTAGGGGTAGTAATAGTTCAGGGCCACAGTCTGGTTCAAGAAAGAAGAGGATTCGTCTCCAAAAGAAAGAAAGAACGTTTTTTTTTTCCTGAACAAGTGTTTTGACGGTGGCACTTCCACTAGGTGGCAGTGTTGCAAAACATTTGCACTCCATTTGAAGTGTGTCTTACTTTTTAGAAGGAAAGGATTTTTCCTTCGGGGAGAATATTTTCTCTTCTAATCTATATAAGTTAGGATGTTAGAAATTATTGGTTGTGTGTTTTTTTTTCTCCCTCTGCAGGTGGACACCAAGCAAATCACTGAGTATGGGGTGGATTTAGCTATTGCAGAGGGGAGGGAAATGGAAATGTACATTGAAAATGTGGTTTATGTGACATTGAGAATGTGATGTGCACATGGGTTTCTCTGCTCTTCTTTCACTTCTGCATTTAACTCCCTTTCCCCATGTTCGGGTTTCGGCACAAACAAACTTTTTTAGAATTTTCCAAATAGTTTTTTTTAGATAGTTTCTGGAATAGGTCTATGTTGACTCAGGCTTGAGATACATAGGTTTGCTCCAGACACTGGGGACCAGTGTCTATTTAGTGGGGGGAGTATGTAGCGGGGTGCTAAATTTAGGGGAAGTGTTTGGGTGGTAGTTATACCCAAACACCCTAATTGTTAGAGTTCTTGCAACCATTTTTGTCTGCAGGGAGAGTATTGGTGTATTGTTCCCTGTGGCCTGCAGGTGGCGCTGCCATGGTAGGCCAGGGTCGAACCGCTAATCCAGTGCTGTACCTTGTGTGTCCCCTCTCAGCAGCCATACAGTGGGTGTGGTAGGCCTGTTGTGCATGCTGGGAGAGGATATAAAAGGGGCAGACGCTGCCTGTTCAGGGTTCGTTGTCAGGGGTCCTACCCCAGGGAGCGGTGTGTTCCTGTCCGTCCTGGGCACCTTTGGCCCAGGGGCGGAGGTCGGTGGATCAGTCCCAGGCACCTTTAGTCCTGGGGCTGCAACAGAGGCCTGGGCCCAGCACACTCGGCTGGAACCCACCAAGGATCGAGGAGTCTCAGGGTGCCGCCTTGCGAGGGGACCCATATCCTAGATGAGGAGGCCGGGGGAGGAACCGTTCCGAGGGACTGGTGCAGATGTCACGGTGAAGGAAGGGTCCCGGTAACTCTCTGGAGGGATGTCTTCTCCTTAACAAGAGGCCAAGTTCACCAGGTCTGTGTCAGAGACCAAGTTCACCAGGTCTGTGTCAGAGACCAAGTTCACCAGGTCTGTGGCAGAGACCAAGTTCACCGGGTCTGTGGCAGAGACTTTGGGTAAAGTTTGAGCACCATATCGGCTGCTAGTCCCAAGCTAGGGAGACTATCCGAATGGGCTGAGTCTGCTTGAGAATCGGAACAGTAAATTGGGTTACGTTTGTGCCTGGACCTCTTCCACACCTTAAGCTGTCCTGTTCTCCCTCCAACCTTTCCTGTCAGAGACTGTGTTTTATAAGAAAATAAACTCTACGTTGGAGTTGCAGCTGGTGTGGACATTCAAGTTACTGTGGGGATACAAGGACTTGTCTTTATTTAATATAGAGGTGAGAAGCATTCTCTGGCTGTCTGACTGTGGAGGACCCATCAACAACACCGCTCAACCTCTTCACACAGGAGGGTACGGGCTTGTAGTGCGGTGTGCCCCTCTATTCCTGCGAGGAGCCGAACAAGGCAGGTAGAGAGGGGTGGGTGTGCTATACGTGGGGGCTCGTCTGGGATTTCCACAGCAGGAGAAGCCCAAAGTTTGGACTTTGTTCCCCTGTGGGGCTCCGTGGAGTTCCGCCATCTTTGAAGAAAGTAACTGCGCCACGAGGAGAGCTCAAGCTGCGTAGTTCGTGGGCGGCCCAAAGTGAGAAAGCCCGCGAACATTGCAGAAAAATGGGAGGAGCCTCGCCATGTGAAGAGTTGCACGTGGTGACTTTGGCGCCAGAGAGACAGTGCGCAATGGATCGGCGAGTGGGTAACATGGCATCTAATGCCGCATGGGTTCCGAGTTCAACTACCATGAACATTACCTCCTTTGCTGCTTCTGTGACCAATACGGGGATCCGACTGAAGCCTTGAGGTCGCTTCGCTCCCTTTGTCTGCAGAGAGGCAGAGGCCCTTGGAGTGGTTTGTCCCGGATGCCAGGGACTGGTGGTGCATCTTAGGCCCTTCGGAAGATGTGAGGAGTGCAAGGAATTTTTATTTGAGGTTGAGCAGCCTACTGAAAAGCCTCGGGCCTTCCGTTTGAACTGCCTTACAGGTGCCACCACTTTGGAAGAAGGAACCAGAGCTTCCGCAGTCACCCCTACGCGCACTGTTGAGACTTCGGAGGAAGTCGCGGTTGAAAGTGTTCCGGTTGTCGAGGAACAAGAGTCAGAGAGACCGGAGGATGCTGCTTCGGTCTTTATGGAGTCCTCGCTCCCACCGCCCAAGAGGAAGGTCGGCTATGTTACAGCTTCCTGTGGCCATGGTAGAGTCACACCCCAGCGCTTGCTCGGATCTGATGCATCCATAGGAAAAAGTTCCGGACATCCTGCTTCAGCTACAAGACGAGGTAAGCCGGGGAAAGGGACTTTGGCTAAGGTCCGAAGTGTCGGGAATGCGTGGGTCAGGGACCCCAGGGCCCTTGAACTTGTCAGAGGCAGTGATTCATCATCCACCCGGAGTTACCTGCCGGCGGAGGAATGTGATACCTCCGACCTGGAGTCAATCTCCGACCCAGGGGATGATGTGGCCATAGACGAACTGTTTGAGCGGAAGGGTTGGGATAAGATGCCACTGTCCTCGTCCCATAGAAAAAGGGACTCACCCATAGTCACTGGGGATGCTACACCCCGGGTGGAGGCCCAGGTGCCTGAGGAGGAATCTGTCCCGTTGTCTGCCCTTCCACCACTTGAGATACCTGCACCTGTTGCCGGGATGGGACGAGTATCATTGTGGGCCCCTATGTCTGGTCCGGAGGCAGTGAAAGTGCCTCAACACCCGGATATCATAATTCTACCAGGAATGGGAGATTGCGCAACCATGCCTCCGTTATCCAGGATGCAGCGGTTGTTCAACCAGAAAGTTGCGGCTGAGTTTGGGTGGGAATACCCGTACTTGCCAAAGGAGTTATTGTTTGAAGTGGAGGCCTATAGATATCAGTGGTACGCGGACTTCCTTTGGACTTATTTAAAGGTACCCCAGGCCCGTAGGTAATACTCCTGTTCCGCCACAGTCACTAAGCGGTACAAAGAGTGTAGAGAGTCCTGGATGCTTGGCAGGCATATTCATGCTGACAGAGTGGTTACCCATCGGAAGGATAAGGACAATGTTGAGTATCATATAGACACTTTTGACAAAAACTGGATACCATTAGTGCTGCCGCATCCACAGTACTACCTTTAAGAGACTGAACTCTTTTGTGTTTGCCTTTGTTGTATTCCGGAGTATACTCTCCTGGAGCCCAAGAACTTTTGCCCTTACAGATGGGGTATTCTACTTGCTGGAAGAGCAGGAGCTGTTGTTTGTTTGTTTTTTCTCCTCTCACAGCGCCAAAAAGACAGTGACTTTTGGGGTAGTAATAGTTCAGGGCCACAGTCTGGTTCAAGAAAGAAGAGGATTCGTCTCCAAAAGAAAGAAAGAACGTTTTTTTTTCCTGGACAAGTGTTTTGACGGTGGCACTTCCACTAGGTGGCAGTGTTGCAAAACATTTGCACTCCATTTGAAGTGTGTCTTACTTTTTAGAAGGAAAGGATTTTTCCTTCGGGGAGAATATTTTCTCTTCTAATCTATATAAGTTAGGATGTTAGAAATTATTGGTTGTGTGTTTTTTTCTCCCTCTGCAGGTGGACACCAAGCAAATCACTGAGTATGGGGTGGATTTAGCTATTGCAGAGGGGAGGGAAATGGAAATGTACATTGAAAATGTGGTTTATGTGACATTGAGAATGTGATGTGCACATGGGTTTCTCTGCTCTTCTTTCACTTTTGCATTTAACTCCCTTTCCCCATGTTCGGGTTTCGGCACAAACAAACTTTTTTAGAATTTTCCAAATAGTTTTTTTTAGATAGTTTCTGGAATAGGTCTATGTTGACTCAGGCTTGAGATACATAGGTTTGCTCCAGACACTGGGGACCAGTGTCTATTTAGTGGGGGGAGTATGTAGCGGGGTGCTAAATTTAGGGGAAGTGTTTGGGTGGTAGTTATACCCAAACACCCTAATTGTTAGAGTTCTTGCAACTATTTTTGTCTGCAGGAAGAGTATTGGTGTATAGTTCCCTGTGGCCTGCAGGTGGCGCTGCCATGGTAGGCCAGGGTCGAACCGCTAATCCAGTGCTGTACCTTGTGTGTCCCCTCTCATCAGCCGTACGGTGGGTGTGGTAGGCCTGCTGTGCATGCTGGGAGAGGATATAAAAGGGGCAGACGCTGCCTGTTCAGGGTTCGTTGTTGGGGGTCCTACCCCAGGGAGTGGTGTGTTCCTGTCCGTCCTGGGCACCTTTGGCCCAGGGGCGGAGGTCGGTGGATCAGTCCCAGGCACCTTTAGTCCTGGGGCTGCAACAGAGGCCTGGGCCCAGCACCTTCGGCTAGAGCCCACCAAGGATCGAGGAGTCTCAGGGTGCCACCTTGCGAGGGGACGCGTATACTAGATGAGGAGGCCGGGGGAGGAACCGTTCCGAGGGACTGGTGCAGAAGTCACGGTGAAGGAAGGGTCCCGGTAACTCTCTGGAGGGATGTCTTCTCCTTAACAAGAGGCCAAGTTCACCAGGTCTGTGGCAGAGACCAAGTTCAGCAGGTCTGTGGCAGAGACCAAGTTCACCAGGTCTGTGGCAGAGACCAAGTTCACTGGTTCTGTGGCAGAGACTTTGGGTAAAGTTTGAGCACCATATCGGCTGCTAGTCCCAAGCTAGGGAGACTATCCGAATGGGCTGAGTCTTCTTGAGAATCGGAGCAGTGAATTGGGTTACGTTTGTGCCTGGACCTCTTCCACACCTTAAGCTGTCCTGTTCTCCCTCCAACCTTTCCTGTCAGAGACTGTGTTTTACAAGAAAATAAACTCTATGTTGGAGTTGCAGCTGGTGTGGACATTCAAGTTACTGTGGGGATACAAGGACTTGTCTTTATTTAATATAGAGGTGAGAAGCATTCTCTGGCTATCTGACTGTGGAGGACCCATCAATAACACCGCTCAACCTCTTCACACAGGAGGGTACGGGCTTGTAGTGCGGTGTGCCCCTCTATTCCTGCGAGGAGCCGAACAAGGCAGGTGGAAAGGGGTGGGTGTGCTATACATACTATGTGCAGGAGATGATGGAGGATATGACAGTGGGCAGAATCAGCAAGAGAGGAGTGTTCGTGGGCATTACAGTAAACAGAAAATAATGAAAAAAATATACAAAACCATATGTAGTTAATAAAATATTTTTAAACAAAAAGACATTTTATAAAAATAAACATGCCAATTTAAAATATACATATTACCCCTAAGTTTTTCATTGCACCTCCACCTAGACTGCCAAAATGTATTTATAAAAGGGCAAAAGCATTGAGAAACATGGTGGTAAACAAATTCTATTAACTAGATTCCTGGATGGTAAAGGTGTCAGAATTGCATAGCTTGTAGGACGAGCAAAAAGAAAGAAAAGAAGAGAACACACTTTCAATCCAACCAAAATAATAAAAATTATAAAATCAAATCATTTATCTCCTTTCGGAGTACCTATGTTACCTACATACTGGAGTGTCCTTGCAGTCTCCAGTATGTGGGAAGGACTACCAGACAGTTGAGTAAATTAATTAGTGAACACATCAGTAACTTTAAAAAAGGGTATGCAAAGCATAGCCTGTTAAAACATTTAAAAGAATACCATAATAAGAATGTAGGATTGGTTTACTATGGGATTGACAGAATAGAAGGGCATTGGAGAGAAATACATTTCACAAAATAAAACAAAATGCATTTACACTCTGGATACACTAACACAGTATGGATTAAAATATTGATATAAACTTGAACTGCTTTATTGCCAATTATTACAGAGTTTATGTGGCGGTGCAATATGTATTAAAATATACAGCATTATTAGTGTAGCGGGTGGTTACATTTAGGGGGAAGCATCTGAGTGGTAGCCAGGCTCAGATGTACCAATTGTTAGGTCTCATTGACCATTTCTATCCCTGGGAGATAGTACTGGTGGTTAAGTTCACTGGGGCCTATAGGTGGCGCTGTTGCCGTGGGTCCCGGGTTGAACTGCAGTACGAGGTTGTGTCCTTTTTGTCCACTCTCGGCAGCAGTACGGTTGGGCGGGGAACCTGCTGTGCCTGTCGGGAGAGGACATAAAAGGGGGCGGCCATCTTCGAGATGGGTCGTTGGTTCCGCGCTCAGGCACCTTAAGCCTGGGTGCGGGTGTGACGCCTCCGGGTGCCCTAGGCCCGGAGGCCTGTCGGGTGGTCTCTGGGTGCTCTAGGCCCAGAGATGGAGCTGCTGTTCCATCTCAGACACCTTCAGTCTGGGATGAGGTACTTCGAGAGAGGCCCGGGGCCCAGTACCTTCGACTGGGTCCCACAAGGGATCGAGGGCTCCTAGGGTGCCCCCTGGAAGTGAGTGCCCGAATCTAGGATGAGGATGCCAGGGAGGTGACCCTTCCCGAAGACCCGGTGCGGTATCGCTGGTGACGGTGGGGCCTCTGGTAACTCTCCGGATGGATGTCCTTTCCCTGAAAGGCGTCAATACTTTTAGAAGGTAATCCACGTTCTCATGGTCTGTGGCAGGGACTCATCGTGAATCTGGTTGGTGGCAGAGACCCAACAACCGGGCCTGTGGCAGAGGCCCTATTCACCTGGTCTGTGGCAGAGACCTCTCATGGTCGGTGGTAGCGACCGTGCGCCAAGCCTGTTAGTGCTATTCAGAACAGGAGAAACCCAAATTTAAGTTTGTGCCTGGACCTCCTCCCACCTTATCTGACCCGTGTTTGTTTCAAACCGTCTGCTCTAAAAGAGACTGTTTATTGTGCAAGAAGGAATAAACAAGTGTTGGACCTTTCAGTTGGTGTGGACAGTTGCTTACTGGGGAAAGTTAAAGACTTGTTCTGGTTACTGCAGAAACAAGGTCAGCACTGGAGGCCTTTTTTACACCAGTCGCAAGCAGGCTCGAGAAACTAACACCGCTCAACCTCCCTATTCAGGAGGGTACGGGCTTGTGGTGCGGTGTGCCTCATTCTTTTCCTGCGGAGGAGCCAAGCAGAAGAAAAGCAGGTAAAGTCTGGGGTTGGCGCGCTACATTAGCATAAAAAAAAAATATTTTACTGTCACACACAGTGCAGTCTCATCAGTGCAGCCTTGATCATCTACATCAGTACAACCTAATTAGTTCCCTGATCATCCACATCAGTGCAGCCTCATCAGTGCCGTGATCGAACACACCAGTGCAGCCATCTGTCAGTGCCCTGATTCAGCCACACCAGTGCAGGCATCCACTGTGTCCCTGATTGGAGCCGCATCTGTCCCAGTGTCACCATCACAGCAGTAAACTGTCACCAGAGCCAGCATACACCATCTCCAAAAAAAAAAAAAGCTACACCAGCGGGGAGGAATTTCAAATCTACAGCATGACGGACAACAGCAGATTTGGATTTGTAGTAAGAACCCATGAGTAGTAGCGGGTCATTAACCGAATCAGAGAAGGAAAGGATGCCTAAAAAAAAGGTAATGCATCCTGGAAAGGAGCAGGCATCCACCAGCAGCACTGTATATCATCCTGGTGAAGACATGAACACCAGCAGCTTAGTACACCTGGATGAAAGGTCAGATGTGGGGAGTCATGTCAGCCACAAAGGTTTAGGGCCCATACCAGTCTCCGAGAGGCACTTGCAAACCCAGGATCAGCTGGTATCCACCCATTTACCACACACCCAGGTTTTCAGGCCACCACAGATATCTTTACCAATTTTTTTTACAGATGATTTATTCTGTTTAATTGTGGACCAGTACAACCTTTATGCAACACATCAAGACACTGTCACTGTGAGGAAAGCCTAAATATTTTTGTGCTTCACACATGGGACTTACAAAAAATAAATAAAAAATTAAGTACATACTTACTGGTCCACCCATCCCATTCATCATATGCTCATATATTCAGCCATTATGCCAAGGACACATAATGATGATGTGGCTCCTCCTCATCAGCGATAATACACAGTGCCCTCCACAAAATCACTCTTGAAATGATAAAAATGTATAAAATTTGGCCACTTATAAATGTTTTCTCAAAAAAAAAAGTTGTATATTCCTTACAAACACATCTGTGCTGACGAGTCCCTTGTCTATTTTACTGGAAGGCTGGGAATCAAGCAGGACATCCCCAGTAAAAAGGGCCAGATAAGGGGTAAAGCTGTACAAACTGTGTAAAAGGGTCACCGAGTACATATATGCCTTCTGCGTGTACAAAGTAAAGGACACCCAGCTGCAGCCCTGACTGCCCAACCCATATGGGGAGCAGTGGAAAAGCTGTTTGGGACCTTGAAAATCCACTATCCAATAAGGGGTATTACCTGTACGTGAATAACTATTACACCAGCCTGCCCCTTTTCCGCCATTTTTATTTGAAGCAAACTGGCATATGGCACAGTGAGAGCAAATAGGAAAGGCTTCCCACAAAGGCTGGTGAATACAAAGCTACAATAGGAGGGGAGTCAGTGAGTTTACGCAACAAATAATTTTTGTCCCTGAAGTAGAGAGATAAACAAGAGTCCAGCATGGTCCAGTCCAGAAACCTGATTGTACATGAGATAACCAGTTCATGTGGGGGGGGGGGGGGGTTGATTTTAAATGATCAAATGGTGCAGCTCAATCTTGCAAAAGGAGGATCCCATCATTGGTATAAATAAAGTTTCCATTTACCTCTACCATTTGGCAATCTATAATTCCTATAAATCTTTTGAAAGTCCACTGAAAGAACCAGATCTTTTCACAAATAACAATAGAATATGGTCACTGTCTTTGTGTATCAGGAAGGCCCTTCATAAGAAAACATTTGCTGTGATGCAGTGAGCAGATTGCACAAAAGACATTTCCCAGATATAATCCTTCTCACCGAAACAGGACGAAAACCACAAAACAAATGTGGGGTATGCACCAGGGATGGAGTAAGACATGAAAAGGTAACCCATATGTATACTGGCCTATTATACCCTTTTACAAGACCCCCCTATTGTACCTCCCGCTATACCTTCCAGAAATTAGACTGACACCAATAGGTTGGGTAAAACTGGCCGTTGAACGGCCCCTTTTATTAAAGTAAAATTATTTAACAATATAACCAAAAACAAGGCATAATCTTTTGACTGCCGATCCTTGAAGGCATTAACTGTAAAATCTTTTTAACCTTACAGTATATATGCTTAAACACTACCCTGGTCCCTGCCGCATTGCACCGACTCGGGGGCCACCACCTTCAGCAGATATACCATACACTTCCCAGTTAATCCACCATAACTGTTATTCACGGGGACCCATACCTCAGATGTGTCCCCACACATCAAATTCCAGAAGTCTGTTTAACAATGCCTCCAAAGACCCAACCGCCACCGCGAAAAGTGTGAAGCCTCACACCTTTGCGCCCCGCCAAAAACCAACCGCTCTTTGAATGCCCTCCTGCAAGCCCAGGGACCACAAGTCAGTGCCCACAGAATTAAGGTGGACCCCGTCACCGCGGAGGTACCGCCAGGTGTCAACCTCCAGCTCCCGATGCCGGACTACCAACCTCCCGCTGCGAGACACGAACTTCCCAACCTCCTTATTGGCCTTAACCCGGGCCTTGTTGAGCTTGGACACCGACCTGGCTTGACGCCAGGTGGTGCGAGCCACCATGTCAGACCACACCAACACGGTGTCGAGAAATGCAGCCTGCAACTGAAGCACGTCGAACTTGACGTCCCGGATGAGGTGTCTGCTGGACCGTACCCCCAGGTCGTTGCCACCCGCATGTAAAACCAGAACATCGGGGGGCCTATCCCATCTGGCAGCCCTATTGACTTCCGGGACCACCCTGCCCCATAGAAGCCCTGGCAAGCCTATCCACCTGATGCTGACCTCAGACCTGGGAAAGCCCAACTGACGGGCATCAGGCCTGACATCTGCCCTCTTAGCCCCCCCAGTGTACAAACGAGTGCCCCAAGATCCACACGAGGCAAGCACGATCTGAAAGAAAAAATGTGCACACATAACACACCCACACCTCAGTGACACACAACAGCCAGTAACAGGAAATGTGGGAAAGCATACAAACAACACTAAGAAGCCCCACACAGCAACCCCCCATGCCCTAAACCAGATGGGGGCGGACATAAAGCTTGAATCTGTCCGACTCCCACCTGCCATTGCGCTTGACAACTGAAGCATCCAAACCCCACCGGGCCGCTTCCGTGGCCGCCCCTATCCGAAAAGAATGCGAGGAAAAGCTGCAAGCAGCGATACCCGCCTCCGAGAGGCAGCGCAGCATGACAGACACAAACTGACAGGTTGACAATGCCGAGCCATTGGCATGTACCAAAAAGGAACCCGTGCTGCCACGGCGGACACCCACCGTAGCCACCGGGCATATGTCAAAGCCCGGGACCCGTAGCAAGTACACCTGCGCCCCCTTACCAACCTGATCCGTCTTGGACCGCCGGATGAACAACCTGACCATCTCCCCCTCCCAGCGAACATCCGTTGCCGACAACCCCCCATGGGCCATCTTTGACGGACTAACCAATTCCCCAACTCTGAGGGCTCCATAAAAGGCAAGGGTAAAAGCCGCCTTGAACAGCAAAGCCTCAAAAACGGACGTGCAGACCACGGACGTCTGGCAAACCAACGTCCGCAAAATATCAAAAGTGATAGGTCGGCGGCCGTCCGGCCGCCGGGCCCCCTTCCGATAACCCCTCAGGGCCTGTTTCACCAAGAAGTCCTTGGTGTAATCCGGCATGCCCCTGATCTTGAACCAAAAAGCCAAGCCGGACAACTTGCGGCGCATGGCTGAAAGAGACGTCCCATCTAAAAAAAACAAACATACATAATATATAACCAGCTGGCAACACTCCCCGCTGCCGCCCTCCGAACCTACCCGCTGTGTCAACGCCCCCCACTCCCTCCAGACCTTAGCGTAGAAGGACCATGTCGACTCAGTCAAGGAGTTCCGAATCAAACAGGAGGCGATTCCAACGCAACCCGCCACAGATGAGGAGGACAAGAGGTTCTGTGCTGCTCCACTCCCGGTGCCAACTCCCGAAACCTGTCCAACTGAAACCGGGAAAGGGCGCCAGCCACCGTATTCGCCACCCCAGGAATATGCACAGCGTACAGGAAAACATTGTGACGAAGACACGCTAAAACCCAGATGCTGCAACAACCGGATAACCGGGGGGGGGACCCCAACAGAGAGTTGAGAACTTGAACCAACCCCAGGTTGTCACAGTGGAGATGAACCTTTTTGTTGCTAAAAGCCGTACCCCAGAGCTCCAAAGTGACCACCACCGGAAAAAGTTCCAGCAGCACCAGATTTTTTAAGAAGCCCGCCTCGCTCCACTCAGCGGGCCAGCGCTCCACACTCCACTGACCCCCAAGAATGCGCCGTATCCCATAGACCCGGCCGCGTCCGTAAAAAGCTCCAGGTCATAGTTGCTGACCGGCCCCTCCATCCAGATGGACCTGCCATTGAAGTTATCCAAGAAAACCCGCCACACCCGTAAATCAGCCCTGTGTTCCTTGTTCAGCCGAATTAAATGCCTAGGAGAAGTGACCCCAGCCGTGGAAGCCGACAGCCGTCGCCAGAATACTCTGCCCATAGGCATAATACGGCAAGCAAAATTGAGCTTGCCAAGCAGGGACTCCAAGTCCCGTAACTGGATCTTGAATTTGTCTGCCGCCAAACTATCCTCCTCCTTCAACGCCCAAAATTTATCGTCAGGCAGACGACATTCCATGGCTCCCGAATCTATCTCAATCCCCAAAAATTTGATCACCTCCGCAGGGCCTTCGGTCTTGTCAACCACAAGAGGAACACCAAACCGCTCCATGATGTGTTGCACCGTTGTCAACAGCACACCGCACAACCTGGATGTGGGGGGGCCAATGCAGAGAAAATCATCGAGATAATGAATCACTGAGTTGACTCCCGCCACGTCCCGCACCACCCACTCCAAAAAGGAGCTAATTCTTCAAACAATGAGCACGAAATAGAGCAGCCCATAGGCAAGAATCAATCCACATAAAACGCCCCCAACCATTTGCAACCCAAAAGGTGAAAACTACACGGGTGAACTGGTAGTAGGCGAAAGGCCGCCTCTATGTCAGTCTTGGCCATAAGGGCCCCCTTTCCGTAGCGCCGAACCCAAAACACAGCAGCATCAAAAGAGGTATATGACACTGCACATGCCTCAGGATCAATGGCATCATTGACTGAGCCGCCTTTCGGTAACGAAAGATGGTGGATAAGCCGAAATTTATTGGGCTCCTTCTTCGGAACGACGCCCAACGGTGACACCACCAAATCCTCCAAGGGGGGGTACTGAAAAGTGCCGCACATGCGGCCCAAAGACACTTCCTTGGCCAGCTTTTCAGAAACCACGTCGGCGTGTAACAAGGCGGACCGAAGGTTGCCCGCCGCAGGAGGAATACGCGTGAGGGAACAAGGAATCAAAATACCCGTACGCGAAACCCTCCCGTAACAACCTAGCCACAGGACGATCCGGATACTTATCTAGAAAGGGGGACATCCTGTCCACCCTCACCGGAGTCCGGCCTTTTTCCTGCAGCGTCACCGATACGGGATTTCCCAGCCTTAAAGCAACGAGAGAGGGGGTGAGCCCCCCCACAGTGCGAGCATTCATGTTTGTACCGGCAGCTAGTACCGAACTTACAAGAACCCTCGTTGAACTGCCAACACTGACCCCGCTTCCTTGTGGCCGATTGTCCAGGGGTGGTAGGACTCCCGGCCCCCATTGGAAAAAACGACGTCGATGCACGCGGGGAGGACATAAGCTTCATCCACAAACTGATGTCCTTATGATCCCACCGCAGCGCCAGGCATATGGCCTTGTGTTGACAAAATTGTTTGTCGTACCGCATCCATGCCACACCACTATACACTCTCTGGGCCTCGCCAATGGAGTCCAGGTAGCAAAACAGCGGGGAACAATTTTCCGGTTGCTTCTCACCAATAACACTCGCCAAAATGGCAAATGCCTGCAAACAGTTACTAAACGTACGGGGAATCAACCGATAGCGACGCTTCTCCTCGTCCTCCTTCTTGGATTCCTCCAGCTTCACCCTGTCCAAGTTAAATTTTTCGAGAGGGAGCAACGTGAAAATCTCCACATACTCCCCCCGCCAAATCTTCTCCCGCACCTCTGGTTTAAGGTACGCACTCAGAGGACCCTCGAAGCATACGTAGACCTTGCACTTAGTGGAATCCGCCAGTCGAACCAGGTCTGCGTTCTTACCCGCAACCTTTTCAGCCCCTGACGTGGAAGCGGCACCCGCTCCCTTGTCAGCCACTGCCAGGGCCCCAACTGTCGCAGCCCCTGGCACGGCCATCACAGGGGCCGCCACACCGGCCTCCCGCCCCCGACTACCCAACACCCAAGCCGACACTGGCGATGAGCCGGTCAGGGCGCCCACATCAAACTGTTGTACCAAGGACCGCAGCCCGACCAGCAGGTCACGCACAGCCGCAGCATCACCCAATGGGACCGAAGAAGTGGCCCCCCCAGATCCCGCTGCGGGAACCCCAACACCCGTGGCCTGCCCCCCCCCACTGCAGACACACATGTAGAAGGAAGCATAAATGAAGAAGAAGATTTAGACATGGACTTACCGGGCCGACCAGGACGAGATCCCGCAGCCGCCAATCCAGAATCCACCGTGGCCCTCCGCCTCGGAGCGATATCCTCGATCTCACTGGAAAGTTCACCCTCAGAGCCGGACGATTCCTGGATACTGCCGCTAGACTGGGCTGGGGATGTACAGCCCGCCGAAGGCCCTGGCTGCTCCTCGTCAGATCGTCGCCTCCGATCCGCAGGACTGCTGGACCCGGCCGTGGCGGTGTGGCCCCTCTTCACCCCCCCACAACTGGGAGGGGCCTTGCTTCTCACCTCAGGTGCTGCAACCCTTGAAACCCGACTGGGCCCAGGTGTGCAGGGGTCGCCGGCCATTGTGGGAGACATGCCCGGACCCGCTGTGCGACTCCTCCCCCGCTGAGCCACCATAACCGGCGCAACACACACCGGAGATGGCGCCACATTCCCGCCAGTCGTCCTGCGATCCGAGACCGGGGGTGGGGAAGGACTGTGTCCCCGTCCCGCAGGGCTCCGCCTCAGTCGGGGATTCCTCCCGGCTCCCGCACCCACTCCCGGCAAAGGAGGTTGTGCCGACAGAGCCCGAGGGTCCGCATCCAGGCTCCCAAAGTGGCGCTAAAACCCTAGGTGAAGTGGGGGGACTGTAGCGCTCCAGCGGCTGAGACCGCCGAGCACGTTGCCCCCGAGAGCGGGTGTTCCCCATGGCGGCCGCACCTTGGATGGCTGCAATCTGATTCTGCAGCCAATCCGTTCCCATTCTGTCCGCCATGGCCTGGAGCTGCTCCACCAGGTCCCGGGAGTCCACCATTACTGTACGAGGAGAGAGCAGGCAGCTAGGTCAGCACACTAACGTTTCTCCTCCTCGTGTGCTGAGTGCTGACCAGAAGCTGCTGCGTGCGCTGTGACCCCACACTGCCCAGCCTCCCTGTGCTAAACCGGCCAATCCCGCTCCACCCCTCCTCTGCCTGCAGTAAAAGTTAACCCCCGGTAGCCCAGTCTGACTGGGCACCTTCTCATGCCGCCCTGCGCTCATTGGTTCTTTTTTTCTTTGCTTCGGGCTTACTTGACACCCAATATTATTTTCCCTCCCAACCAGGCCCTATGCATAGGAGACTGCTTCTGTCATTACCATACTTCACTATGATATTAGTGAAGCATTGTGAACGTATTTCTGACAAACTGCCATTTCCCCAAATCTATTGTCCTCTGTGCTGACCATGGCCTGTTAATCGACCATGCCTCTGCCTACTGCCTGAACTGCCCCTGGTCTGTTAGTCAAACATGGGCTGTGCTGACCATGTTTCTGCTTGCTGCCTGTACAGACCCTGGAGTGTTTATGGACCATGTTCCTGCCTGCAACCTAGATGTCAGCCTGCTGCCTGTGCCAACCCTGGTGTCAGGAGTCAGTAGCTGGGATGACCATATATACAGTGGAACCTCGGATTGCGAGTAACACGGTGTGACAGCAGGAAGGTAAAGTCACCTGGTTGCATCCAGGGGGGTAGATATATTTCTCCCAGATTCAGGCTTTATGCTGACTTATACAACTAGGGTGGAGAGTTGTATAAGCCCAGCTGAGGCTAGTAGGCTCATGGATGACTCTTACCTCTAGGGAGAGTGTGGGGCGTCGTGCAGACAGAGTTGATGAGGCCAGCTGAAGCTTGTCAGCTCATTTAGGCCTCTATAAAAAACTCCCAGATTCATTAGATGTTAGCTCATGCCTGGAACCAGACCTGTGTGGACTGTCTAGGGAGAGTGAACACCTGTGCGGTGAGGCAAAGCCTGTGTGGCTATTTGTTTGGACTTTTACTAAACCAGGGACTTAGGGACTAGGACAGCACCAGGCTGATCCCAGTTGTTAGTTTAGGAAACCTGCATGTTTAGTCAGAGGTCAAACTGACCAGGATTTATTTTGTTTGTTTCTTTTTGGCTTTGCTGTGTTTTTGTCACTGTACATAGAGAAATAAACCGCACCTTTTGATTTTGAAAACCACAACCTCCGTCTGCTGGCCCTGTTTTTGTGTGGGGAGCCCAACCAGGGGGTCACCCACACCCGCTACCGAGTTAACCCCCTCACAGTTGGTGGAGAACCAGTGGCAGTTTTTTTTAAGCCAGCATGGAGGAGATACTGAAACAGCTGGCTCTAGCAAATGCCAATCAACAGCAGACAAATGCAGGTTTGCAAAGGAGCCTTGCAGCCCAGCAGCAAGCTCATCAACAAGCCCAGCAGCAATCTGAGGCCCGCTTCATAGACCTGTTACAGAAGCAAGAGCAGAGACTACAACAAATGGAAGCAGTAATGCAGCAACGTCCGCAGACCAGTGAGGAAAGCCGTCCCACTAATACCGCGTCCTTTGGGGTGAGTCGTTTATTGACAAAAATGACTGGAGAGGATGATCCAGAGGTATTTTTGACCACATTTGAAAGGACTGCTGAAAGAGAAAAGTAGCCTGAGGAGCAGTGGGCTGGACTGGTGGCTCCTCTGTTAACTGGTGAATCGCAGAAGGCTTACTATGACCTAGAGCCTGACCAAGCAAAAGACTATGTGATGCTAAAAGCTGAAATATTGGCAAGGCTGGGTGTCACCCTGGCTGTCCGGGCTCAGCGTGTGCATAACTGGACTTTCCAGCTTGGAAAACCCCCCAGGTCTCAAATGTATGATCTCATTCACCTGAGCAGGAAGTGGCTACAGCCAGAGACTTTGTCCGCACCGGAGATTGTGGAACGTGTTGTGATGGATCGTTTCTTGAGAGCTCTTCCTACCGCCATTCAAAAGTGGGTAAGCCATGGAGACCCAGAAACGGCCGGTAAACTTGTGGATCGTGTAGAGAGATACTTGGCTACAGAGAACCTGACAGCCTCTTCCAGAGACTCTCGGACTTTCCACCCTAAGACCAGACCATCCCCAGGGGCGGATAAGAGGATTCCAAGGGGTGAGGGTGGAGAGAGTGAGAGGGTGGGAGCTCTACCCCAAGTTTGGCGAGAACAGCCTGGGAAATCAGCGGCTCAAGAGGCCGCAAGAAGGATCGTTTGCTACCGCTGCCGGCAAGCGGGACATATTGCAGCAAATTGCCCGGTTGTGGAGGAACCCATGCAATGTGACTTTCTGATGGACAGACGTCAGTCGCTGTGTGCGACAGTCGCATGCACTGCCATTCGGGGAACTGAGAAACATTTATGCAAAATGTGTATTAATGGTAGAAATGTTGTGGTATTGCTGGATTCAGGTAGCCTTGTGACCCTGATAAAGGCTGAATTAGTTAAAACAGAGGTCTCTGGGAATAGCAAGGTAGCTGTTATTTGTGTGCATGGGGACACCCGAGAGTATCCAGTGACTACAGTGTGTTTCGAGACCCCCAAAGGTACCCTCTCTCATCCAGTGGGGTTAGTATCTCAATTACCGCATGATGCCATTGTGGGAAGGGATTTTCCGAAGTTCTGGGAACTGTGGGATGATCCTGAGCCCCCCACTGGTGCCCCTATGTACCAGGAATGTGATAGCCAGAACTCCTCTGAGAGTGGGGAGGACTCTCCAGAATTTCCCTTGTCAGTATTGGCAGGGGAGACTCAAGAAACTGGAGAGGAGCCCACCTCCTCAGACGAAAACCTACCGTCTGTGGAGTTTTCTGATCTGGAGGTTCACAGGGAAAATTTTGCCACAGAACAGTTAAAAGACCCCGCCCTAATAAAGGCACGGGAAAACGTAGTGGAAATAGATGGCGAGTTAGTGAACCCAGATATTACCTGCACTTACCCATACTTCAGCGTAGAGAAGGACCTACTGTATCGGGTGGCAAAAAGGGCAGAAGAAACCGTTGAGCAGCTGGTGGTGCCCAAACCTTACAGGAAGTTGGTGTTGGAGTTGGCCCATGGGCACATTCTTGGAGGTCATCTGGGGACAGAGAAAACCCGAGAGAGGGTATTACAGAGATTCTATTGGCCTGGGGTGATGAAGGACATAGAAAATTATTGTTCCTCCTGCCCTGTGTGTCAGAGGTCGGCCCCGATGCCACATTTCCGTAGCCCGCTGGTCCCTCTACCCATCATTGAGGTCCCGTTTGAGAGAATCGCAATGGATTTGGTAGGTCCTATAATCAAGTCCGCTAGGGGGCACCAGTACATATTGGTTATTATGGACTATGCCACCCGTTATCCAGAAGCGATCCCTCTCAGAAATACCTCGGCCAAAACCATAGCCAAAGAGCTATCTCTTGTTTTTAGCCGGGTGGGTATTTGTAAAGAACTGCTTACGGACCAAGGTACACCCTTTATGTCCCGGGTTATGAAAGAGCTGTGTAAATTGTTCAAAGTGACGCAATTGCGTACATCTGTGTATCACCCCCAAACCGATGGGCTGGTTGAAAGATTCAACAAAACCCTAAAACAAATGTTGAAGAAAGTGGTGGATAGAGATGGAAAGGATTGGGACTGTCTACTTCCTTATTTGATGTTTGCTATTAGGGAGGTGCCCCAATCCTCTACGGGATTCTCCCCCTTTGAGTTACTGTATGGGAGACACCCAAGAGGGCTGTTGGATATTGCCAAGGAAACTTGGGAAAGTGAGAGTTCTCCCCACAGGAGTGTGATTGAGCATGTCGCCCTGATGCAAGATCGAATTGCACAGGTAATGCCCATCGTGAAGGAACATTTGGCCCAAGCGCAGTTGGCACAGCAGAGAGTGTACAACCGTGGAGCAAAGACCCGTACCTTTTCCCCGGGGGATAGGATATTGGTACTTGTCCCTACGGTTGAAAGTAAATTCCTTGCCAAATGGCAAGGCCCCTACGAGATAATGGAAAAAGTGAGCGAAGTGAATTACAAGGTCAGACAACCAGGAAGGCGAAAGCCCGAACAGATATATCACGTTAATCTGTTGAAAGCCTGGAGGGATAGAGAGTCCCTAGTCGCAGAAACTTGGTCACCAGCTCAAACTGGTTGCGTGATTCCGGAGGTTGGAATAGCAGCCACCTTGTCACAACCCCAACAACAGGAGGTTAAGGAGTTTGTGCTTCGCAACAAGGAGGTGTTCTCTGAGCTGCCGGGACAAACATCTGGGGTAGAGCATGATATTATTACCCCGCCCGGTGAAAGGGTGAAGTTAAAACCCTATCGGATCCCAGAGGCCCGACGGGAGGCAATACGGGAGGAAGTACAGAAAATGCTGAACTTAGGGGTGATAGAGGAGTCCCAAAGTGATTGGTCTAGTCCCATTGTGTTGGTGCCTAAACCGGATGGGAGCTGGCGATTTTGTAACGATTTTCGTCAGTTGAACAAAGTTACAAAATTTGACACCTACCCCATGCCACGTATAGATGAGTTGATCGACCGGCTGGGAACAGCCCGATACATGACGACTCTTGACCTCACAAAAGGGTATTGGCAAATTCCCCTGGCCAAGTCGGCCAAAGAGAAAACCGCATTTGTAACCCCAGACGGGGCGTTCCAATATAAGAGAATGCCGTTCGGGTTACAGAATGCGCCGGCCACATTCCAGCGGAAAATGGACCAGATACTGAGGCCCCATCGGAAGTATGCTGCGGCTTACCTGGATGACGTAATTGTCCATAGCACAGATTGGGCCTCACATCTGCCAAAAGTGCAAGCAGTCCTAGACTCTATCCGGGAAGCGGGGTTTACGGCTAACCCCAAGAAGTGTACCATTGGGCAGGAGGAGGCCAAATATCTTGGGTACACCATTGGCAGGGGAGTGATAAAACCCCAACTCAACAAAGTCGAGGCCATCCAGAGTTGGCCACGTCCCAACAGCAAGAAGCAGGTACGGGCCTTTCTGGGAATCGCGGGTTATTATCGGCGCTTCATTCCCCACTTTGCTTCTAAGGCTGTGCCCCTAACCAACCTGACGAAAGGGAAAGGGTCGGTCATGATTAAATGGACCCCCGAGGCTGAGGCAGCATTCCAATTCTTGAAACAAGCCTTATGTAGCCAGCCAGTGTTGTACTCACCCGACTTCTCTAAAGACTTTGTCGTACAAAGTGATGCGTCAGATGTGGGGTTAGGAGCAGTATTGTCCCAGGTCTGGAACGGGGAAGAGCACCCAGTCATTTACCTCAGCAGGAAGTTGAAGTCCCATGAGGTAAATTACGCCACGGTTGAAAAGGAGTGTTTAGCGGTGAAGTGGGCTCTAGATTCCCTTCGGTACTATCTGCTAGGTAGGCACTTTGACATGGTTACGGATCACGCTCCGTTAAAGTGGATGGCTCAAAACAAGGAGACAAATAGAAGAGTGAATAGGTGGTTCCTGGCCCTACAGGAATTCAACTTCACAGTAAAGCATCGCCCTGGCGTTCAAATGGGGAATGTGGATGCTTTGTCTCGAGTACATGAATGCCTGATTGCTGGTGTTCCAACCCCAAGGTTAAAACAAGAGGGGGGGGTATGTGACAGCAGGAAGGTAAAGTCACCTGGTTGCATCCAGGGGGGTAGATATATTTCTCCCAGATTCAGGCTTTATGCTGACTTATACAACTAGGGTGGAGAGTTGTATAAGCCCAGCTGAGGCTAGTAGGCTCATGGATGACTCTTACCTCTAGGGAGAGTGTGGGGCGTCGTGCAGACAGAGTTGATGAGGCCAGCTGAAGCTTGTCAGCTCATTTAGGCCTCTATAAAAAACTCCCAGATTCATTAGATGTTAGCTCATGCCTGGAACCAGACCTGTGTGGACTGTCTAGGGAGAGTGAACACCTGTGCGGTGAGGCAAAGCCTGTGTGGCTATTTGTTTGGACTTTTACTAAACCAGGGACTTAGGGACTAGGACAGCACCAGGCTGATCCCAGTTGTTAGTTTAGGAAACCTGCATGTTTAGTCAGAGGTCAAACTGACCAGGATTTATTTTGTTTGTTTCTTTTTGGCTTTGCTGTGTTTTTGTCACTGTACATAGAGAAATAAACCGCACCTTTTGATTTTGAAAACCACAACCTCCGTCTGCTGGCCCTGTTTTTGTGTGGGGAGCCCAACCAGGGGGTCACCCACACCCGCTACCGAGTTAACCCCCTCACAACGGTTAACGAGCGTTTCCCAATACAAGCAATTATTTAAAAAAAATCCTGACTCAATTTGCGAGTGTTGTCTCACAAAACAAGCAGGATTCAAGCTCCTGCGGTGTGCAGTACCGCATTTGGTTAGAGGTGCGGGGGCACCGGTGACACTCGGAGCCGTTAGGAAATACTTGGAAACACTCGGAAATACTCCATTCCTGCGTGTTTCCAAGGGTTTCTGAGTGCAGCCGAGCGGTCTCCGAGTATTTCCGTGTCTCTCCGGTGCCCCCACACCTCTGGCCACATGCCATAGAAGTCAATGTGGAACGAGTTATCTTAGTTTCCATTGACTTCTATGGGGAAACTTGTGTGCTTTGGATTACATGCATTCTCCTGGAACGAATTATGCTTGTAATCCAATGTTCCACTGTATGTAGCTACACCAAGAAACTGGGACCAGACCATATGTCTACATCTTTAAAGTGAGTGAAAAATGGAGGGGGAGAAAACAATGGGTGCACTAGGCACCCTGGGACTTTAAACTACGGTGCTTGGTAGAGAATAACACTGAGATTAAATAGTAAAAAATATAGTTTTATTACAATAAAGAATACAAAAGAGCATAAAAAAACATCCTTGCAGATGTATGGCTAGATGGCCATATGTGCGGATCACTGCTAGGTTGCCATTCGACTAGTTTCGCTACACAGAGCTTACTCAGGAGTGATTGAAACTATAGCAGGTTACACTGAAAGCACACAATACATGAAATTAGCATAAGGATCGGTTGGATAATAAATGCATTGCAATTGCTTTATAGGAAAATATACGAGGAATGCAGTTCAAGCAAATCCTAGTTCTAATAGCACGATTTTATTCTTTTTCTTTTAAAAAAAATTTTATTCAATTTTTTCTACATAAATGTAGCTTTCATTACATTTCCAATAATCATAACAATAAAAAAATAAAAAAAATAAATCACATTTAAAATAAACACATCATCACATTTACAACAACAACAACAACAACAACAATTCAATAGGTCTATCCTGCATCGTCCTGACTCCTAATTTTTCTTCTCTCTATTACCTCGGCCTTTCCCTATACCCCCCGTAGGGAAGAAACACATGATTTTATTCTAAAGGGGAATATTGATATGCGTCATATACCAAGACCCACACTGGACATAAGTCACACTCACCAAACTACTGGATTTTTGACACATCACAGAAGCAAAGACTGAAAGATTCTTTCCAGACCAATGAATTATAGAAGACGGCATTTCCCATCAGTCAATTAGTCTCCTATGCATTTATTATCCAACCGATCCTTATGCTAATTTCATGTATTGTGTGCTTTCAGTGTAACCTGCTATAGTTTCAATCACTCCTGAGGAAGCTCTGTGTAGCGAAACTAGTCGAGTGGCAACCTAGCAGTGATCCGCACATATGGCCATCTAGCCATACATCTGCAAGGATGTTTTTTTATGCTCTTTTGTATTCTGTATTGTAATAAAACTATATTTTTTATTATTTAATCTCAGTGTTATTCTCTACCAAGCACCGTAGTTTAAAGTCCCAGGGTGCCTAGTGCATCCATTGTTTTCTCCCCCTCCATTTTTCACTTCCATTAACCGGGATGTGGTGCTTTCAAATTTGACCGAGCATGCCCAAGCCAATATTTTCCAATTCCTGGGTGTTACCCACCCTTCCTTTTCATTTTGGGCATTCTTGTATGTTGTCAAATTACTTCCCAAACTGACCTAATATATTATCTGTTTTATGAGCTGGATACTGACAATATTATTTTTGCCAATTCTCTTTATGTAAATGTATTGTTGCAAGATTAGCTTTTTTTTTTCCTTTTTCCCTTTTTTCTTTTTCTTTTCAATGTACAGTGGTGTTGTTATATAGTGGCTGTTTCTCACCCTATATCCACCTCTACTTCGGGCAGCATGTCCAGCTATTGCGGCAATGCTTTTGAGGGATACATGGATCAAATCCACAAGGCTCAAAACACAACCAGTGGGGGTTTGTCCATGGATCGCTTTATTCTGAGACTCCAGCGGATGCTGGAAAGAAAAGCGAGGCTGTTTTGGAACAGATGGTATTTCTTGAAATACATAGAGGATAATGTGGTCCCATGGGGTCTTAGAATTCAGATATTCCCGACCCTCAATCAAATTGAGCCTGACTTTAAAGTGGAATGGGAGAGAAATCTTCAAACATGCTTGTGACAGAACCCACTGTCACTGTGTGCTTTGGAAGGGACTGAGGGCGGGCCTCCTACCCACAGATTATGGCCCAGAAGAGACTGGAGACTCGGGGAGAAGCTGGCATTGAGATAATGTAATGTAATGCTACATCGCTTCTCCCCCATCCCCCCCCCTCTTGTTGCTGTGTTTAGCTGTGTTGAGTCATGGCACATAGACAATGGTCTGGACTGCAGACATCTCTCCGCAGGGGATGTGTATTGAGGGGTTGCCTGCTTACCATAATCCCTTTATGTTTATCTGTAGTCTCTGTTTCAATGTACAAGGGTTCAGTTCCCATTGGTTCTTCCTTGTCCCCTACCCCCCCCTCTATGACAAGGCTAAGGGGAGTGTCCCTAACTGTGTGTAAAAGTGTATGTTTTGGATTTAATAAACTGTTGATGCTCTGCATGTTTAACCCTCAACACCTGTGTGGATTGTCTCGTGATTGAGGGGTTAAGGGCTGGTTATGGCGAATCTGCAGGCTGCGGGTGCGTTTGGAGGACAGGAGACACAGGTCTGGCTGATGTGCCCACCTGGGGTATCTGAGATCCATCACAGTGGTGGCAGCAGTGGGAAGTCTCCTGCAGTCCGGGACATCCAAACCACCACCAGGATTCAAGATCCGGGCAGCCGCCGAGGGGCGATACGGGGACCGGCCAGCATGAGAGCAGAGTATGGGAGGAGGCTGCAAGGCATGCGGAAGCAACATCGGGGACCAGCGACAGAGCGCACCATGCTCGGCTGGGAGGATGTGATCCGCTGGCAACTCTGGCATGAGACACTAAGCCACGAGCGGCACCATCAGGGGAAGATCCTTCCCTCCTCCACAGAGATGTACTGGACGCAGTACCGTGCGCGAGAGGTGTTCCTGAGGGAACGACCGCGAGATGAGTGTAAGATGGAGCTCGGAAGATTGGTCCAGGAGGAGATGAGGCTGGACGCCAGCTACAGAGCCCCCGGTGGTTCGCGGCTCAACTGTGGCCAAGTACAGCAGATGGCAGCCCGACAGAAGGCATTGGCTACGGCAGCGTGGGGCTGCTCCATCAAATGATGTACGGAGACCCAGACTTTGGGAGCGACGAAGAGTGGCGGCTGGAAGACATCCTGGACTTTCGAGATGAGGTGCTGGACCTTCCCGAAGAGGCGTGTGGCCTGGAGGAATTGGAGTTCCTGGTTGAGCAGGAATGGGAGCTCGAGATTGCCTACAAGCGGCTGTTTGACGGTGATCAGCAGCCTGGCATGGCTCCCGTTGCCTGGGACTGTCCTGGAGAAATAGCGGACAGTCACGAAGATGCGGAGCAAATGGGGCCAGGAGTGCCCCTACGTTTTCCCGTCCTAACCGCAATGGAAGAAGCGGCGATGATACAGAGGGCACTGCGAGTGCTAGAATGCCGGAACGCACCGGAGGTTCCCCAAGCAGAGAGACAAGATAATAGCATAAAGGTCTCAGAAGGGGAAGTTGAGACTGGCGCTGGAAGGCTGGTAAATGGTGATCAGCAGCAAGTCGAGAGTATCGCATCCAGTGCCCCAGCAGAAGCGCTGGCTACAGGGCAGAGTGCCACTAGCCTCTGCCCAGCATCAGAAAAAGAGTTGGATCCGGAGAGTCTGAGAGATGATTTTCGTGAGCCGTTTCCCCAACAGCAGATATCCCCAACGGGAGTGGAGGAAGCAATTCTCCCTCCCCAGCAATTGGACATTACCCCAATGTTCATCCCCCCAGCAGAAGCGCTGACTGCAGGGCAGAGTGCCGCTGGCCTCTGCCCACCCTCAGAGTTGGATCCAGGGAGTCCGAGGGATGACCTCAGTGAGCTGTTTCCCCAGCACTTGGACACTACCCCAGTGTTCATCCCCCCAGCAGAAGCGCTGGCTACGGGGCAGAGTGCCGCGGGCCTCTGCCCACCCTCAGAGTTAGATCCAGGGAGTCCGAGGGATGACCTCAGTGAGCTGGCTGCCCAGCACTTGGACACTACCCCAGTGTATATCCCCCCAGCAGAAGCACTGGCTGCATGGCAGAGTGTCACAGGCCCCGACCCAGCCCTCAGTAGATTTTTGGAGGGTTTGGGAGACAGCCCCTGTCAGAAGTCGCCTCAGAAGCTGGTCACAGAACCAGGAGGGGAGAAAATCCTTGCCCCTCTTCAGCGGCTGAACTCTACCATTGTATATGTCCCCCTAGCAGAAGCACTGGCTACGGGGCAGAGCGATGTTGGCCTCTGCCCAGCATCAGAAAAAGAGATGGAGAGTCCGGGAGACAGTCCCTGCAAGATACCTCCTCAGCGGCTGTTAGCTACTCCAGGAGAAAAGCAAGAACCTTTTCCTCCCCAACTGCATAGCACTGCCAGCCTATGTTCCCTACAAGCTGAAGCGCTGGCATCGGGGCAGAGGATTATTCAGCTCCCCTCAATATCTGCAACCCAGCCCCGGATCACGGGAGTGCGGACAGCTGTTCCCACTCTGCAGCGGCTGTTTTTATTCACGGGAGACCGTATGTGCAATTTTGCTCCCCAGCGCCAGAGACGTACTTTTCCTTTTCCTGGTTGCCTGGGGTGGAAGTTTGCGACTAACGCAGGTCCAGACCAGTTCGGGGTCAGGAACCTGGTTAGTCTGTTTTTAAAAGGGGAGAAATGTGACAGAACCCACTGTCACTGTGTGCTTTGGAAGGGACTGAGGGCGGGCCTCCTACCCACAGATTATGGCCCAGAAGAGACTGGAGACTCGGGGAGAAGCTGGCATTGAGATAATGTAATGTAATGCTACATCGCTTCTCCCCCATCCCCCCCCCCTCTTGTTGCTGTGTTTAGCTGTGTTGAGTCATGGCACATAGACAATGGTCTGGACTGCAGACATCTCTCCGCAGGGGATGTGTATTGAGGGGTTGCCTGCTTACCATAATCCCTTTATGTTTATCTGTAGTCTCTGTTTCAATGTACAAGGGTTCAGTTCCCATTGGTTCTTCCTTGTCCTCTACCCCCCCCCCCTCTATGACAAGGCTAAGGGGAGTGTCCCTAACTGTGTGTAAAAGTGTATGTTTTGGATTTAATAAACTGTTGATGCTCTGCATGTTTAACCCTCAACACCTGTGTGGATTGTCTCGTGATTGAGGGGTTAAGGGCTGGTTATGGCGAATCTGCAGGCTGCGGGTGCGTTTGGAGGACAGGAGACACAGGTCTGGCGGATGTGCCCACCTGGGGTATCTGAGATCCGTCACAATGCTCCATTCATATGATGGAGTTTCTAAATAAACAATATACATCTGATTTAACCGCTATAGATGGTGAAATTGAGGACCTCTATAGGGCCAATGCATCCATTGTCTCTGATGAATCTTTCCCAGCTAGGGAAACTATTTTGAAGGCGGATCTTGAAGCCTTTTTTTCTAACATTCTCAAAACAAAGGAGAAAAAATTCATCAGAGACAAGTTAGCGTACGATAACGCTCAGGCCTATAATTGGGGTGCCATTCCAAAAAATCGAACACGCTTTCAGAAAAAAAAGCGCCAACCGAATGAATCTTCTAATGATCCAAATGAATCTGACTCCTCTGCTTCCTCCCTTTCCTCCTCACAGGCACCTGATAAATCTTCCATGCCAAAAACCCATGGCTTTTTCAAGTCGTGCAAGGGTAAGGCGACCGCTAAACCCACCACTTCCCAACGCACCAGTCCTTCTCGGGCACCTATCAACACTAGAGCAACCACAGCCAAAAATCTTCCGATCAGCTCACCGGCTCACCAGGACAATTTACCGAGCACTCCCACTCTTTCTATGTCCATCACTCCTTCCCAAATGGCACAGGTAAGCAACCTACTTTCTTCTTCTTTCTCCACCCAGGCAGATTTTCGGCCGGCCCAAATATTCACGTCACTGGCACCAGATCCAAGGAAGCAGGCGAGTACAGACCCACTGAGTCACAAACCCCCCAAACAGAACTCGAGGTGATAAACTTATCATCGTATGTTCTGACCCCAGATCAGATCTCTATTCTAAAATTAGGCCTTACTTTTTGTCCCACCGAACAAATAGACAAGTTTGAATTCATCAAAGATTTGAATCTCTTCTCTAGAAAGCTACTTTTTCGAGTTCTATATGACAAACCCAAAAACCTGCCACAAACCAACACTCTCGCCAATCCTCTTTGGCGAGAGATGAGTTTAGAGGATATCAAAGCCCTTGAGGAACTAATGGAGCTTTGGGAGGAAGGTAACATCGACCTCACGGACCTTGACGAAGCATCTGCCTTAGAGGGGGAATGTGTGGCTTCTCCTCCTCCCCAGGCTCCATCTTCCATCATCCCTCCATCCACTATATCCACCCAGAGAGAATATAAACCCAAGTCCAATGTGTTCCCAGTACTGCAGGGAAACCCCAATATTTGGGCTTTCACCAAACAAGTCACTCAGGAAATAAATCAGATTAAATGGAAATCGCATGCAGAATCTAATCTTAGCGTTGGTCAACTTGAGGCTCTGCGATCTTTACAGCGTAACAAAGATATAATCATCAAGCCCTCCGATAAGGGGGGCAACTTGGTAGTCATGAATCTTCATGATTATGAGCATATGGTCATGAATCTGCTGACCAATAAAGATTGGTGTCGCAAGGTATCAAGCACTCACCTCAACTTGACCATCAGTCGCTACAAACATCTGATTGGAGATGCTTATCATGAGGGACTAATTACAAAAAAGACTTGGGAGTTCCTTAATGTCACCAGCCCACGAACCCCCACCCTATATGCGCTACCCAAGGTTCACAAAAGCTTGTCCTCTCCCCCTGGACGTCCCCATTGTCTCGGGGAATGGCTCCCTGACGGAAACCGCCAGCCAACTTGTTGACGACTTCCTCAGGCCACATGTTGAGGGGTTAGTGTCCTATTTACAGGACACGACTGACCTCCTGAGGACTCTTGATGGTATCTCTCTACCCATGGGATCCTGGTTGGTGGCACTCGATGTTGAGGCCCTCTATAATTCTATACCACACCATCATGGTGTGCGAGTTGTGGAGGGCTTCATCACCGAGGATAGGGGCATCTCTAGGACCTATATCACCTTCATCCTCAATCTTTTGGAATTTATTTTGTGCAACAACATCTTTTTATTTGAAGACTCCCACTACCTCCAGATACAAGGGGCAGCAGTCAACAGGATTTTGAATGTGAGGCTAAACTGCTCAAGGCTCGTTTTCTTGAACGAGGCTATAGCAATAGCTGTCTCAAAAGGGCCTATGCCAGAGCCAAAAAGCAAGACAGGAGCCTTCTCCTGCATGGTCCCAAAAAAATAAAATCAAACCCGGGGATACGCTTAATCACTAAATTTTCAAATCAACAAGTGCGTTAAATTTTACAAAAATATTGGTACTTGTTAACTAGTGACGATCAGATCTCCAAACGTACGAAACCATGCCACAAATGTAATTTTTGTAGATATATTTACTCCTCGCCCACCATCATCCTCCCCAATGGACATACTCATAGACCAGCTTTTTCTGTGACTTGCCAGTCCATTGGCATTGTGTATCTTATGCAATGCCAATGTAATGCTTTTTACGTTGGAAAGACACAAGCCTCGTACACACGATCGGATATCCTATGGATTCTAATCCGATGGTTTTGTCCATCGGAAATCCGATGAAGCTGACCTCCATCAGTCTTGCCTACACACCATCAGTCAAAAAACCGACCGTTCCAAACACGGTGACGTAAAACACTCTGATGAGCCGAGAAAAATGAAGTTTAATGCTTCTGAGCATGCGTCGACTTGATTCTGAGCATGCGTGGGTTTTTTATCCGATGGACTTGCCCATAGACGATCGGAATTTGCTATCGGTTTTTGATCCATCGGAAAAATTTAAAACATGTTCTATTTTTTAAAACCGATGGAAAAAAGACCGATGGGTCCCATACACGATCGGTTTGTCCGATGAAAAAAGTCCATCGGACTGTTTTCATCTGTAAAACCGATCGTGTGTACAGGGCTTAAGAGACCATTCTATCATCGCATTCGAGACCATGTCTCCTTAATTAAAAAAAAGAGAATGGAAACACCCATCAGTCGCCATGTGGGCCTTTTCCGCCACTTTGATAGCACAGTTATGCACTTTCTGGCACTCGAACATGTCCCCCCTGGAGATAGAGGAGGAAACTACGATAAGGTCTTACTCCAAAAAGAGGCCAGGTGGATTCACCAATTGTCAGCCCTCAAACATCCTGGATTGAATGACGCATTTAGCTTCAAGCCTTTCCTATAGAACTCATATCAATATTCCCCTCCATTAAATGGTCTTTACTCTTTTATACTTTTGTTTTTCCTTCTTCTTTTTTGCTTTTGTTTATATCTTGCTTCATGATTATTGTTAATTAACAATTTCTGTGCAAAGAATATAGGGTGAATTCTGCCATGTTAATATTTCTAGGCTGATATGGATCTCATATAAACGATTGTTGTAACTTTAGCCAGGACCCATTCTGGACTTTTCTAACATTCATCAACTTGTCCTCATTCCCTTAAATATGGGAGAGGGGGCTTTTCTTGACATGCTCAAAGACTATTCTTTAAATACCTTATTTTCATCACTAACGTTAATTTTGGACGAAAATGAAACATTGAAGTACTTATATAGATATAGTCATCCATTTGATTATTACTCTTTTATAACGTGTTCCATCAATCACTCTCCTTTTCCAGGTCCTTACCCTGACCCACCCAACTGCAACCATATGGACGCCCGGGGTCCCCAGTGAGATACAGTCGTAATGCCAATCGACTGGCCACTGAGGTCCCCCTTGGTCAGCTTGGCTGTGCTAATTGATCCGCAGTCCCATCATTGTGTTTTTTCCATACCTCCTTTTAGCGCTATTTCGCCTTGCCATTAGTTCCACACTAGGCATTTCCCTTATCCAAGATGGCGCTGCGGACCTCTGTGGCATGGGGGGCGGTGACGCACACGTCTCAGGATGTCAGATGCGCCGCGCCGTCTACTGCCCAGGCAACCAATTGGTGCCACGCATGCGCACAGGACTGGCTGTTCTGAACGTCCGGGGGTTTAAATAGTGCGATGTGTGCCGCCGACACTCTGCCAGGATTCCTCCCCACATTTTGGGGAGCTGGACGCATCGTTCCCAGCTGTAATACCCACTAGACTGCTCAAAACAAGGTAGGCGCTCAGGGACAGTCACTGTCCACTCTGATCTATCTTTTTTCTCAGTGGATCAAGTACTTACTCTGTCCCCTCTTTTTTCTTTTGCTGACAGCAAACTTGCTACATTATTTCCAGCGAATGGGGGCTTCACCACCCCCTTTTTAGCTCATGTGTCTTTATTACCGGCACTAAACCTCTTCAACAGCAGAGCCATTTTGTTTCTTTACATCAACATTAATGACATTTACATTGCTTTGGCACATTGGTTGCGATCTGCAACATTCAGGTAGGTTCCGGTCAAGCTAGTTCATTACATTTATTTATTTTTTTATTTTTTATTTGATACATAGATTTTTACTTTTGCTCTCCTGTATTATCACTACAGGTTGAGCTCTATTCATACTCTTAACCCCTTTGGTTGCTATATTGTTTGGTGGGTCACCGGATGTGGATAGGAGACTAATTGACTGATGGGGAATGCTGTCTTCTATAATTCGTTGGTCTGGAAAGAATCTTTGAAGCCTCGTACACATGACCGAGTTTCTCGTCAAAAACCGCCGTGAATCTCAACGAGAAAGATAGAGAACCTGCTCTCTTTTAGATTTTCTCGTCGTGTTTCTCATCGGCCTGTTTTGCGACGAGAAAATGGTTCGTGTGTATGCTTTTACGACTCTTCAAAAAGCGTGCATGCTCAGAATCAAGTATGAGACGGGAGCGCATCTTCTGGTAAAACAAGCCTTCGTAATGGAGATAGCACATTCGTCACGCTAAAACTAACTGAAAGCACGAAGACTGAAAAGCGCGAATCGTCTCTTCCCAAACTTTTACTTCACACGCGGTAACACGAGATCAGCAAAAGCAGCCCAAGGGGTGGCGCCAGTGAAATCGATCTTCCCCTTTATACTGCCGTCGTACGTGCTGGACGTGACCACACAGAACGACGACGAGATTTGGAATTGTCAGTGTGTACGCATGGAAAGCTTGACGAGAAACTCGTCATGGTTGACAAGAATCTCGTCGAGAAAAACGATGTGTTTTTAACGACGAGAAACTCGGTCGTGTGTACGAGGCTTCAGTCTTTGCTTCTGTGATGTGTCAAAAATCCAGTAGTTTGGTGAGTGTGACTTATGTCCAGTGTGGGTCTTGGTATATGACGCATATCAATATTCCCCTTTAGAATAAAATTGTGTTATTAGAACTAGGATTTGCTTGAACTGCATTCCTCGTATATTTTCCTATAAAGCAATTGCAATGTGTTTATTATCCAACCGATCCTTATGCTAATTTCATGTATTGTGTGCTTTCAGTGTAACCTGCTATAGTTTCAATCACTCCTGAGGAAGCTCTGTGTAGCGAAACTAGTCGAGTGGCAACCTAGCAGTGATCCGCACATATGGCCATCTAGCCATACATCTGCAAGGATGGTTTTTTATGCTCTTTTGTATTCTGTATTGTAATAAAACTATATTTTTTATTATTTAATCTCAGTGTTATTCTCTACCAAGCACCGTAGTTTGAAGTCCCAGGGTGCCTAGTGCACCCATTGTTTTCTCCCCCTCCATTTTTCACTTCCATTAACCGGGATGTGGTGCTTTCAAATTTGACCGAGCATGCCCAAGCCAATATCTTTAAAGTGAGATTTATTTACAGTGAATGAAAGATAACTACACACCAGCAAGCAATAAACATGAGAAAGCATACAACTCAAAACTGACAAAATGCAGCAACCTAAATGTAGCGGGTATGTACTTTCCCGGGTGTAATTTGAACTTGGCAGAGACATCAGTGTTGTGTAATTCCCTGCAGCCCAGCGGGTGGCACTGTCGCCCTGGGCTGGGGTTGAATCATTGCTGTGTGCCGTGCCTCCTTTTTGTCCTCACTCGGCAGCGGTATGGTGGGGCGGGGAACCCGCCATGCTTGCCGGGAGAGGGTATAAAGGGGCCGGCCATCTTTGTCACGGGGTCGAGTCCCAGGCACCTTCAGCCTGTGGGCGGTGGTTCGTGTCGTTCCTCTAGGCGGCCTAGGCCTAGAGGACAGCCGGAGGTCGTGTTCCATCCCAGGCACCTTTGGCCTGGGGTGAGGTACTCGGATGGAGGTCTGGAGCTCAGTGCCCAACACTGAGTTCTGCGAGGGAAGGAGATCCTAGGGAACCCAGGGGTTGGGAACCCGAATCCGGAAGGCGTAATGGACCGGGGGGAGCTCCTCACTTGAAGACCTGGTGCAGCATATTGCCAGTGATGGGTGAGCCTCTCATCGGAGACCGCCTGGAGGGAAATCCCCCCTCGCTCGGAGACAGCAGCCCACTTTCAGGGAGGAAAGTGGAGAACACATTGTGTCTGGGCCTACTTGCATCCACACCTCCTTTTCTGTTCTGTTTCTATAAGGGAGTTCAACTGATTGTGTTCATTCGAGAAGAATAAAGGAGTGTTGGACTTTAATGGTGTGGGGCTCATTTCCTGACAGACATTGTTCAAGGTAACTCTCGTGGAGGCTCCAGGTGCACAACACTGACCCGAAGGTAAAAGAACTTTGCTTATACCACACTGACACCTGTGGTGAAGGCCAGGTGTGGTGTCCCCGCTCCCTTCCCCTTGTACAGGACGCCAAGGTTGGGTCCTGGACGGGTGCTATGTAGCACCAATATTTGGGTTATGGTCCCTTTAACGAGTGGTAATAGTGTTCAGGAGGTCACCCAAAATGGGTGAGGAATTCCTGGCAAAATAAATAGTCCAGAGAGGACTGGCTCGCAGTCCTCTTTGTCTTAATAGAGAGGTATTTGGGGCCCGGAATTTCGGAGACTCTAAAGTGACATTCGGGTGGGATAGAGCCTCCACTCCTGACCACTGGGAGTCAGCACACAGGGGGTTAAGGGCTTCCAGGAAGACAGCTCATAAAACAGGAAGTGGTGCTAGAGGTGGTGTGGAAGGAGTATGAGGATTGCACCTGTGGAGACGAGCTGTGGGTCTGCTGGGAGCTTGTAAAGATTCAGCAAGGGCTCTGGAAGTTCCCCTACAAAACTGTATGTGTCTTTCCTTTGGTTTATTTTTGTGCTGAAGATAAGCAGGACTTTGATTTATGCTGGAAGATAAGTGGACTTTGGTTTGTATTTTTCTGTTTGCTGAATTAAGCGTTATTTTTGCTTTATTCACAAATAAAAGCCTTTCTGTTCAAAAGCCAACGGTTTATGCACTTAGTCCCGTGGAGCTAAAATCCCCAAAAGTTTACAACTGGTGTCTTGGATGCTGGCAAAGTGCATTTGCAGCTGCAAAAACCGTTTAAAAACAAACTGACATTTAAAGAAACCGTGGGCTTATGGCATGTCTTGGGTGAAGTCAGCTCAGACATTGCAAACAGCTGACAAAGGCATGGAGGAGGTCATCAAGGCTTTGGCACAAGCCACTGCGACCCAGCAGCAAGCGTTAGCAGAGGCAAACCGTCGCCATGAGGAAGCGATGGCTCAGCAGCAGGAAAGCACACGGCTGCTAGCCGCCCAGTTTACGGCCCAGCAGGGGTCCACTCAAGCACAGGTGGCCGCATTGCAGGAGGCAGTACAGCGGCTGGCTCAGGGAAGAGAGCAAGGGGTCGTTGCCGCTGGCAACCAAGTGTCCGTGAGAGCCACCCATTTTTTACAAAAGCTAACACCCAGTGATGACGTAGAGGCCTTTCTCACTATCTTTGAAAGGATAGCAGAGAGAGAGGGGTGGCCCCGTGACCAATGGGCTGGTATTATCTCCCCTTTTCTCACCGGTGACCCGCAAAAGGCTTATTTTGACCTCCCATCTGAGCACATCAGCGACTATGAGCGGCTGAAGGCAGAGATCCTGGCCCGCCTGGGAGTGACCACAGCCGTCCGGGCTCAGAGGGTGCATCGCTGGCGGTACAAACCTGACCGACCACCTAGGTCCCAAATGCACGAACTAGTGCAGCTGGTGAAAAAATGGCTGCAGCCGGAAAAATTGTCAGGCCCACAAATGGTGGAACGGGTGGTGATGGATTGGTACCTGCGGTCCCTGCCAGATGACCTACAGCGCTGGGTAAGCCACGGAGACCCTGCAACTGCTGACCAGCTGGTTGAGTTGGTCGAAAGGTACACCGTGGTAGAGGACCTGCTTGGGCCTGCCAAGCGTCGGTAACCCACACCAAGGGCAACCAGACCAGCCACAGCACCTAGGAGAGAAGCCCTGCCTGACATTGGAACCCGCAAACCTGCATCATCCTCCGCAGAACCACGAAGGTTGGTTCCTGTCCCACGGATGGGGGACCTACAGTGTTGGCGATGTCGGTCCTGGGGGCATACCCGGGCACAGTGCCCGCTGCAGGAGGAGCCTATGGACTGTGGGACTGGTCGGAGAAGCTCCTTCTATGTGCAACGAGTGTCTGCCACTCATCTTGATCTGGCTGAAGGGCGGTTCGAGTGTGAAGTATGGGTGAACCACCTTCCCGCCAAGGCGCTACTGGACTCCGGTAGCATGATAACACTGGTACATGCCAGGGTGCTCGGGAGACTCGGCCCAGTGAATAAGACTCTACGGGTAGTGTGTATCCATGGGGACACCAGGGAGTACCCCCTGGTCCCGGTAACGGTTTCCTATGGCCATATTTCAGTTACACAAGAGGTTGGGGTGGTAAAAAGCTTAATGCATGACATCATAGTGGGGCGGGACTGTCCACTATTTCTTGAACTATGGAACCAGGTACAGATAGGGCTGCCCGGAGAACTGGGGACACTGGGCCTGGAAGGGACAGAGTCTGAGGGGTCCGGGCCTGTAACCCCCACAACACACCCCTCTAATATGGAGATACCCGTCACTGATAATGAAGTTACAGAGAATACTAATTTGGATGATAATGTTTCTGTCCCAGGTCTTAAAACCGAGTTGATCTCTGAGGGGGGGGGGGGGGTTTCCCATTACAAGTCATGCTGGGGGGAGGAAGATGAGGAGCTCTCTCCGGCTGAGGAGGATGAGGGGGAAACATCCTCGAGGCCAGTGCATCCAGAACTGGATGTATCCAGGGGTGCATTTGGCACCGCCCAATTGCAGGATCCTACCTTGATCAATGCTCGAGAGCAGGTTTCTGTTGTTGATGGGGTCTTACAAATGCCAGGGGCAGATCAGAGGTTTCCTCATTTTGCATTGAAGGGGGACTTGGTATATCGAGTAGCTGAGAGCCGAGGGGAAACTGTAGAGCAGGTGCTGGTTCCCCAACTATATCGGCGGATGCTCCTTGATCTAGCCCACAATGACGCACTAGGAGGACACCTGGGGGCAGAGAAAACAGAGGCCAGGATAACCGACCGGTTTTATTGGCCAGGAGTGAAGGCCGAGGTTAAAAGGTATTGTGCATCTTGTCCCATTTGCCAGTTAACTGCCCCGGTGCCCCACTATAGAAACCCTCTAGTACCCTTGCCAATTATTGAGGTCCCATTCGAGCGGATCGCTATGGATCTGGTGGGACCCCTGGTAAAGTCGGCAAGGGGGCACCAATACATATTGGTCACACTAGATTACGCAACTAGGTATCCAGAAGCAATCCCTTTGAGGAAAGCTTCCTCTAAGGCCATTTCCCGGGAGTTGTTTCAAATGTTCTCACGGACTGGGTTCCCCAAAGAGATACTGACGGACCAGGGCACCCCTTTTATGTCAAAGGTGATGGCGGACTTATGCAAACTATTTCAGATTAAGCAGTTGCGGACGTCCGTTTATCATCCACAGACCGATGGCCTAGTCGAGAGATTTAATAAAACTCTAAAGTCCATGTTGAAAAGAGTGGTCCAGAAAGACGGGAAGGATTGGGATATGTTACTCCCTGCCTTGTTGTTTGCCATCCGGGAGGTTCCACAATCATCCACGGGCTTGTCGCCGTTTGAGCTAGTGTATGGACGAAGGCCCCGGGGATTGCTTGACCTAGTAAAGGAAACATGGGAAAGTGAGTCCTCACCACATAAAACCGTGGTAGAACATATCTCTCAAATGCGAGAGAGGGTGGCTAAGGTGATGTCGCTGGTGAGGGAGCACATGCAGAAGGCTCAGGATGCCCAAAGAAGAGTGTATAACTGGTCGGCTAAAATTAGACAGTTTCAAGTAGGAGACCGGGTGGCTGTTCTAATACCCACGGTGGAGAGCAAATTCTTGGCCAAGTGGCAAGGCCCGTTTGAGGTAGTAGAGAAAATAAGTGAGGTGAACTGCAAGATACACCAGCCAGGGAAAAGAAAACCCTACCAAATCTATCACGTGAATTTGTTGAAACCCTGGAGAGACAGGGAACAGGTATCCGCGGTGGTAGGGGTACAGTCAGGGGACCATGCAGGGATCGACCTGGTGCAGGTTGCTGCCACCCTGACTAGACCCCAAACCCAGCAAGCAAAAGAGTTTCTGCAAAGAAATAAGGTCATGTTTTCAGAATTGCCCGGTCTCACCAACGTCATCAAGCATGACATCATAACCGAACCCAATGTAAAAATCCGGTTAAAGCCTTACCGTATCCCAGAAGTAGGGATGAGCTCGGTGTTCGAGTCGAACATAGGTTCGACTCGAACATCGGCTGTTCGCGCGTTCGGCGAACAACGAACGATTTGGGCCGTTCGCGCCAAATTCGAGTGACGCGAACGGCCCACAATACACTGCGCCATCGCAGTGTAATCCCGGCGCTGTGATTGGCCAACCATGCACTGTGACCCTGCATGCTTGGCCAATCACAGCGCCGGCAGCGAGGAGAGCAATGATTGGCCACAGGCAGGATGCCTGTGGCCAATTATAGCTGAGGGGGTTTAGTACACGCCCCACACTATAAAAGGCCGCCAGCGCGGTGGCCTCGTGTACTGTGTTCCAGAGCAGGGAAAGTGAAGGATAGGCAGGGACAGTGTCAAATCTATTCTTTGCTAAAACTTGTGTGTAGGGACAGAGAAGGATAGGCAGGGAGAGTGTCAGTGTCATATTCTTTGCTAAACCTTGTGTGTAGGGAGAGAGAAGGATAGGCAGGGAGAGTGTCAGTGTCATATACTTTGATAAACCTTGTGTGCAGGGAGAGAGAAGGATAGGCAGGGGACAGTGTCAGTGTCATTGTTGCTAAGCCTCCTGCACATTATTCACCTGAAGTTAGCCCGTATTGCTGTGTTTTCCTGGTGTGTTACACCAACAGGCATTTGCGGCACTTACAGCGGGCGGAGTGTGCCTCCTGATCATATTACACCTGAAGTTAGCCTGTATTGCTGCTTTTTCCTGGTGTGTTACACCAACAGGCATTTGCGGCACTTAAAGCGGGCGGAGTGTGCCCCCTGATCATATTACACCTGAAGTTAGCCCGTATTGCTGCTTTTTCCTGGTGTGTTACACCAACAGGCATTTGCGGCACTTACAGCGGGCGGAGTGTGCCCCCTGATCATATTACACCTGAAGTTAGCCCGTATTGCTGCTTTTTCCTGGTGTGTTACACCAACAGGCATTTGCAGCACTTAAAGCGGGCGGAGTGTGCCTCCTGATCATATTACACCTGAAGTTAGCCTGTATTGCTGTTTTTCCTGGTGTGTTACACCAACAGGCATTTGCAGCACCTACAGCAGGCGTAGTGTGATTCCTGCAAAATATACTCCTGAAGCTAGGCCTTATTGCTGGTTTTCCCATTTCCCTGCAGGCCATTAGAATGTCTGGAAGGCAAACAAGGAGAGGCAGACAGTCAGGAGCCAATAAAAGAGGGCAAGCAGGCTCTGTGTCTAGAGACAACAGTGCTGGTCGTGGACGCGGTGCATCGCCATCAGCACGTGGCCATGGGACACGCTTGTCCTTCTTTTCGGCAACTGGACGTGTTGAGCCGCATCATGCCGAAGACTTGGTAGAGTGGATGACCAAGCCCTCCTCATCCTCCTCATCCTCTCTCACCCAGGCTCAGGGTACTGGCAAAGCAGCTGCCAAAGCGTCCTCTTCCCTGGTATCAATGTCATCATCAGTCACTCCTTCCCTAGACCAACCATGTCCTCCTGAGGAGTCCCCCGAACTGTTTGAGCACAGTGTTGGGTACATGCTCCAGGAGGATGCCCAGCGTTTCGAAGGGTCTGATGATGATACCCAGCTAGAGGAAGGCAGTAGCGTGAGAGCAGAGAGAGGGGATGCTCAAGAAGGACACCAATCTGGCAGTCATGTTCCAGCAGCTGCAGCATACTGCCAGATTGGCTCCAGTGATGAGGAGGGAGGGGATGATGAGGTCACTGACTCCACGTGGGTGCCTAATAGGAGAGAGGAGGAGGAGGAGGAGGAGGATGAGGAGGAGGCACATCTCCAACGAGGCAGGATGCCCTCAGGGGGCCAGCGTAAGGGCAGCACACCGACGGAATCACACCGCAGAGCTCCGCCTGTGCAGGGCGCTGCCTCTGCCCGTTATTCAAAAAGTTCTTTGGTGTGGGCCTTTTTTGAGTCGAGTGCATCAGATCGCACAGCTGCTGTTTGCAACATATGTCTCAAGCGTATATCGCGTGGCCAAAACATCACCCGCTTGGGCACCACATGCTTGACCAGACATATGTTGACCTGCCATGCAGCTCGTTGGCAAGCCTACCTTAAAGACCCACACCAAAGAACAAAGCAGACCTCTTCTTGCACCGCATCAGCTGGGATCTCCAACCCCACTATACCTTCAGTCCTCTCTGAAACCTGCACTGAGAGGAATGAAGGTGTAGAATTAGGTGTGTCACAGCCAAGTACTTGCGGGCACTCTGCTAGCAGTACACCGACGTCCGATTCTAGCAGGAAAATTTCCCTGCCCCAGCTGCTGGACCATCGAAAGAAGTTCACTCCCAGCCATCCACATGCACAGCGGTTGAATGCTAGCTTGGCTAAATTGCTAGCGCTTCAACTGCTGCCTTTTCAGTTGGTAGACTCGGCCCCCTTCCGTGGGTTTGTGCAATGTGCGGTTCCTCAGTGGCAGGTTCCCAAACGACACTTTTTCTCACGGAAGGCGATTCCGGCTCTCTACCGGCATGTGGAAGGCAAAGTCTTGGCCTCGCTGGACAGGGCGGTCAGCGGTAGGTTGCATATTACCGCTGACTCATGGTCCAGCAGGCATGGACAGGGACGTTACCTTTCTTTCACGGCCCATTGGGTCACTCTTTTGGCAGCTGGGAAGGATGCAGGACAAGGTGCAGTAGTGTTGGAGGTTGTTCCACCGCTACGCCTCCAAAATGCTACTACTGGTTGTGACACACCTCTGTCCTCCACCCCCTCCTCTTCTTCCTCCATGGCCTCTTCCTGTGCTTTGTCCTCGGAACCAGCGGTGCTCCGTAGGCGTTCAAGGGGCTACGCAAGTACGCAGGCAAAAAGATGCCATGCCGAGCATGCGCTGGTGTGTTTGGGGGACAGGAGCCACACTGGGGCAGAGGTTCTGTCTGCTCTGCAGGGGCAGGCCGAGAGGTGGTTGACGCCACGCCAGCTTAAGCCAGGAATAGTAGTTTGCGACAATGGCACCAACCTCCTCTCCGCTCTCCGACAGGGACAACTGACCCATGTGCCCTGTGTGGCTCACGTCCTTAACCTGGTGGTGCAGCGGTTCTTGGGCAGGTGCCCGGGCTTACAGGATGTCCTGAGGCAGGCCAGGAAAGTCTGTGTGCATTTCCGCAGATCTTATAATGCCAGTGCTCGCCTGGCTGAGCTGCAAAAGGAGTTGAACCTGCCCAAGAACCGCCTTATATGTGACATGCCCACCAGGTGGAACTCAACGTTGGCCATGCTGCAGCGGCTGCACACACAGCAGAGGGCCATCAATGAGTACCTGTGCGACTACGGCACCAGGACAGGGTCAGGGGAGCTCGGTTTTTTTTTACCACGCCAGTGGGGCATGATCAGGGATGCATGCACTGTCCTGGCACCATTTAAGGAGGCCACGAGGATGGTGAGCAGTGACAGTGCATGCATCAGTGACACTGTACCTCTTGTCCACCTGTTGGAACATACGCTGCGTGGAATAATGGACAGGGCACTTGAGGCAGAACAGAGGCAGGAAGAGGAGGACTTCCTTGCCTTTCAAGGCCCCCTTTACCCAGACAGTGTTCCTTCTGTCCCACCCATCGCACAGGAAGAAGAGGAGGAGGAGGATTGTGTCAGCATGGAGGTGGAGCCTGGCACTCAGCATCATCAGCAGCAGTCTTTTAGGGATGATTTACAGTCCCAAGAAACCAGTGGACTTGTACGTGGCTGGGAGGAGGTGGCTGCGGATCATGTCGTCCTTAGTGACCCAGAGGTCTCCGGACCGAATGCCTCAGCTAACCTACGCTGCATGGCCTCCCTGATCCTGCAAAGTCTGCGGAAGGATCCTCGTATTCTTCGGATCAAGGAGAGGGACCATTACTGGCTGGCCACTCTCCTTGATCCACGGTACAAGGATAAGGTTGCGGACCTTATCTTACCGTCGCAGAGGGAGCAGAGGATGAGACAACTCCGGGAGGCCTTGCAGAAAGGTCTGTGCAACGCGTTCCCAGAGACTGGGAGGTTACAAACTCCTGGTCCTGGACAACGAGTTGCTGAGGCTTCGGTCAGTCAAAGAAGGAGCGGTGGGGAAGGTGGCCGTCTGACCGATGCGTTCAGACAATTCTTTAGTCCGCAGCCCCAAGGTATGATCGGTTCCAGCAACCATCGCCAGCATCTGATATACATGGTGCAGGAATACCTAGGGGCAAGGTCAGACTTGGACACCTTCCCCACCGAAAATCCTCTGGCTTACTGGGTCTTGAGGATGGATCACTGGCCAGAGCTTGCACAGTATGCATTTGAGCTACTGGCCTGTCCTGCATCCAGCGTTCTTTCAGAACGCACATTCAGTGCTGCTGGAGGATTTGTCACGGATCACAGGGTGCGCCTGTCCACCGACTCTGTTGATCGACTGACCTTCATAAAGATGAACCAGTCTTGGATCACCACCAGCTATCAAACACCTGAAGCTGATATAACAGACTAATTTATTTTCAAATGTCACATCCCTTCAAGACTGATGCTGAGAGACTGTCCTGTTATGTTGACTGACTATCCTCCTCCTCCTCAATGATCCGATTGATGATGATAGCTTGGAAGAACATTTTTGTTTCTGGGTGCCGCCACCAGTTGCTAAGGCCCAATTTTTCAGCCCCTGTTTAACAGGGGCATGTAATTACAATTTTTTATGCAATGCTTTGCAGCAGGGCTCATTTCTGCACTCCAACTAGAGTATCTGGTAGAGGTTGCAGTGTCGTGGCACCAGCACCAGTGGCTAAGGCCCAATTCTTCAGCCGCTGTTTAACAGGGGCGTGTAATTACAATTTTTGATGCAATACTTTGCAACAGGGCTCATTGCTGTGCTCCAAGTACAGTATCTGTGAGGGGTTGCAGTGTTGTGGCACCAGTGCCTAAGGCCCAATTTTTCTGCCCCTGTTTAACAGGGGCATGTAATTACAATTCTTGATCTAATAATTCACAGCAGGGCCCATTCCTGCGCCCACCAAGAGTAACTGTGAGGCCTTACAGTGTTGTGTCAACACCACCACCACCACCACCAAAGGCCCAATTTTTCAGCCCCTGTTCAACAGGAGCATGCAATTACAATTCTTGATCTAATAATTCACAGCAGGGCCCATTCCTGCGCCCACCAAGAGTAACTGTGAGGCCTTACAGTGTTGTGTCAACACCACCACCACCACCACCACCAAAGGCCCAATTTTTCAGCCCCTGTTTAACAGGGGCATGCAATTACAATTCTTGATCTAATAATTCACAGCAGGGCCCATTCACGGCGCCCACCAAGAGTAACTGTGAGGGCTCACAGTGTTGTGGCAACACCAACATGTAAGGGGCAAATTTCAGCTGAGTATATACGGCAGGCCCCTACTTTCAAACATCCAACTTACAAACGACTCCTCCTTGCAAACGGAAGGATACAACAGGAAGTGAGAGGAAATCTACCCCTAGGAAGGCAAATTCTCTCCTGTAAGAGTTAATATGGGAAAAAAAGTGTCTCCTATCCACTGATGCTTTATCACCAATTCTTGTTTCAATAAAAACCCCAAATTTTCAAAAAACATTTGTCATTAGGACGGAAAGTGAGGTGAACTGTTCTGAACAGGTGCACACTGCACAGACAGCAAAACAAATGTTACAGGGGTGATAACCCTTCCCTATGTTTTCCAAAAAGCTTAAAAATAGATTTTTTGGCTGGAGCTACACTTAAACAATGTACCTGTTCAAAATTACAAACAGATTCTACATAAGAACAAACCTACAGTCCCTGTCTTGTATGCACCGCCTGTATACGGCTGTTCAGAGTATATAGGGACTTTTTTATTTTGTGTGCGGGGTTCCCCTTAATATCCATACAAGACCCAAAGGGGCTGGTAATGGGCTGGGGTAGGGGGGGGGCGGGGGCTGTGATGGGGTAGCTATGCCATTTTTCTTAAAGATTTTCATCCATATTACCGGGACCAGACATTACATTAAAGCCGCAAGCAGTTTTAAATGGCTTTTTTTCCTTTAGAAATGTAATTTTGTGCAGGGACAGTTCTAAACACGGGAAACACGTGGCACTTCACAGGCATACTTTAGACACCCCCCAGGTACGATATTTAAAGGAATATTTGACTTTTTTTTTCACTTTATGCATCATTAAAATGACTGCTCCCGAAAAACGGCTGTTTTTAAAACTTTTTTTGGGATTGATACATATCCCCTGGTGCAGAACCCGGGTTCCCAAACCCTTTTTAGGATAATAACATTCATAATAGTTGTTATAATTAGCACTTTATATTTCGAACGTTCGCATCCATTGTATTTAATAGGGTTCTAAAGTTCGTGCGAACTTTCGGTCCGTTCGCGGGTTCTGGTGCGAACCGAACCCGGGGGTGTTCGGCTCATCACTACCCAGAAGCTCATAGGGTGGCAGTATCCGAAGAGGTTAAAAGAATGCTCGAACTTGAAATCATTGAAGAGTCACAAAGCGAGTTGTCGAGTCCAATCGTGTTGGTACCCAAACCCAACGGCACCCTCCGCTTCTGTAACGACTTCAGAAAACTTAATGAAGTCTCCAAGTTTGATGCGTATCCCATGCCACGAGTAGATGAGCTAATTGAGAGGTTAGGTCCCGCCAGGTATATCACCACGCTGGACCTCACAAAAGGGTACTGGCAGATTCCCCTGACCAAGGAAGCCAGAGAGAAAACAGCCTTCTCTACCCCGGAAGGCCACTTCCAATACAAAAGGATGCCATTTGATCTACACTCTGCCCCTGCCACGTTCCAAAGGGCCATGGACAAAACTTTGCGCCCACATCAACAGTACGCTTCCATCTACTTAGATGACATAGTCATCTTCAGCACTGATTGGGAGTCCCATCTTCCCCGGGTTCAGGCAGTGGTAGACTCCTTGAGAAGAGCAGGGTTCACCATCAATCCAGAGAAGTGTGCCATTGGGATGGAGGAAGCCAAGTACCTAGGGTATATTGTGGGTAGGGGGTTGGTGAAGCCCCAAATGAGTAAGGTGGAAGCCATACAGGACTGGCCCCGTTCCCTAACCAAGAAGCAGGTCAGAGCGTTTTTGGGCATAGTTGGCTATTATAGGAGGTTTTGTAGTGCAGACAGACGCTTCAAGTGAGGGATTGGGAGCAGTCCTGTCACAGGAAAGCAATGGGGAAGAGCATCCCGTAGTTTTTCTTAGTAGGAAGCTGACAGCAGCGGAGAAAAACTATGCTGTGGTAGTGCGGGAGTGTCTCGCCATCAAGTGGGCTTTGGACTCCCTATGATATTTCATCCTAGGTAGGAGGTTTCGCTTGATGTCAGACCACGCTCCCCTTACCTGGATGAGGCAAAACAAGCACACCAATGCCAGGGTGACAAGATGGTTCCTTTCTCTCCAGGAGTTCAATTTCGTGGTAGAACACAGACCCGGGAGACAACATCAGAATGCCGATGCCCTCTCCCGAGTCCATTGTATGATGTCGAGTGGTGCCTCCAACACCTCTGCGTTGAGGCAAAGGGGGGGGGATATGTACAGGACGCCAAGGTTGGGTCCTGGACGGGTGCTATGTAGCACCAATATTTGGGTTATGGTCCCTTTAACGAGTGGTAATAGTGTTCAGGAGGTCACCCAAAATGGGTGAGGAATTCCTGGCAAAATAAATAGTCCAGAGAGGACTGGCTCGCAGTCCTCTTTGTCTCAATAGAGAGGTATTTGGGGCCCGGAATTTCGGAGGCTCTAAAGTGACATTCGGGTGGGATAGAGCCTCCACTCCTGACCACTGGGAGTCAGCACACAGGGGGTTAAGGGCTTCCAGGAAGACAGCTCATAAAACAGGAAGTGGTGCTAGAGGTGGTGTGGAAGGAGTATGAGGATTGCACCTGTGGAGACGAGCTGTGGGTCTGCTGGGAGCTTGTAAAGATTCAGCAAGGGCTCTGGAAGTTCCCCTACAAAACTGTATGTGTCTTTCCTTTGGTTTATTTTTGTGCTGAAGATAATCAGGACTTTGATTTATGCTGGAAGATAAGTGGACTTTGGTTTGTATTTTTCTGTGTGCTGAATTAAGTGTTATTTTTGCTTTATTCACAAATAAAAGCCTTTCTGTTCAAAAGCCAACGGTTTATGCACTTAGTCCCGTGGAGCTAAAATCCCCAAAAGTTTACACCCTCTAAGGTACCCCTAGACAAGAGAAAAGACGAGCTGAAGACGAAGAGGGTAGTGAGGAGGCGCTACACGTGGGGGCTCGGGTCCGGCATAGTGTTTGTGCACCACGGAATTGAACATGTCTGCTGGAAGAGTTACGCGAGTAGGCAGGCCTTCATTGGCCGAAGTGCATCCCTGTGCTCGAAGTCGTGGACATGACCCATTGAAGGAAAAGGCCCACGCAGAAGAGCGAGGAAAGGGGGAAGCTCAGCCGTGTGAAGTAGTACACGTGGGGGTTTCTATTTGCACTGCGCCACCAGGCACACCCCATCGCTTAGTTCGTGGGCGGGACTCGAAAAGGAAAAAAGAACAAAAGCCCGCGAACTGGAGCAAAGGGGAGGAGTCCAATACGTGTGAAGGTCTACACGTGGGACGTTGGCGCAAAACTTTGCAGTGTGCGATGGATCAGCAACAGGTCGCCATGTTCGGACATACATCGTGGATTCCAGTTCACCCTTCCACCACGACATTGACTGCTGCTGCTCCGGTAACAGATACGGGGATCCGGCTAAAGCCAAGGGGTCGATTCGCCCTGTATTCGTGCATGGACGTTGAGGCCCTGGGTGTGGTTTGTCCCAGCTGTTCGGGACTGGTGTGCCAACTGAAGCCATTCGGGCGATGTGAGGCCTGTGGGGAGTTTCTGTTCAAAGTGGATCCAGCGGTTGAGAAGCCGAGAACCATCTACCCCGGCCGTGCTGCGGGCAACACCACTCAGAGAGGAGGAATCACTGCTGTGACAGCCATCCCTGCGCACACTGCAGCGACCATGGAGGAGGTCGTGAAAACGCAACGGGAGAAATCCGAGGATGCTGACTCGGTCACCACTGTCTCGCAGCGTCCACCACCGAAGAGAAAGACCGGCATGGTAGCCCCGACCAGCGGTTGTGGTGGACCGTCTCGCCGGCTTACGCCCGGCCCGGATGGACCCGTCGACAAGAGTTCCGGACGTCCCGTTTCAAGTAAAGGCCGAGGTAAGCCTGGCGGAGAGATTTGGTGTGTGGGAAGAGGTGAAAACTCAGGTCTCCACTACCGGCTACTTGCCCGCGGAGGAGTGTGACACCTCTGACCTGGAGTCGCTCTCGGACATGGGAGACGATATTGCTATAGACGAACTGTTTGCCGAAAAGGGCTGGGACAAAGTACCTCTCGCTTCATCCCGCAGAACCAGGGATCCACCCATGTCTACAGGGGAAAGTACACCCCGGGTGGAGGCACCAGCGCCTGTAGAGGGGTCCCGTCCCCAGCCTGCCTCTACAACCCCGGTACCATCTGTACCCAAGACCGGGGAATAGAGACTGCTGTTGCGGGCACCAATGCCCAGACCAGATGTGGTCAAGGTCCCTCGCCACCCGGACTCAATAGTTTTACCTGGCAAAGGGGACAAAGCTACCATGCCTCCTTTGGCGAGACTACAACACCTATTTGGCCAGAAGGTTGCTGCAGAGTACGGATGGGAGTACCCGTACTTGTCTAAGGAGTTGCTCTATGAGGTGGAAGTGTGCCGGGAGCGCTGGTACAATGACTTTGTGTGGACCCACCTTCAGATTCCACACGCCCGCAGGTACCTGGCATGCTCTCCAAAGGCCTCTCAACATTTTAAAGACTGCAAGGCAGAGTGGATGTTGGGACGGCACATCCATGCAGACAAAGTGTTGATCCGGCGCAAGGAAGGAGAAGATGTGGAGTATCATCTGGAGACCATGGATCAACACTTGAAGCCACTTGTTCTGCCGCATCCCCGCTTTTACCTGTAGGAGAGAAAAGACTCTGTTCTTGTTATGCTGCTGAACTTTCTGGGGCCCGTTGCTTTTGTGTCCAGAGGAATGAAGGACTGTTCCTGTTGTTCTTCACCTTTCTGCAAGAGATCATAGACTCTGGGGTAGATAGGGTCAAAGAGAAGAGGAAAAGTTCCACGAGTGCAGTTACCGCGGTGCTGTCACCAGGTGGCAGTGTTGCGCAACGTTAAACACTTTTCACGCACTCACTCTTTGGAGAAAAGGGATTTCTTCCAGGAGAAGTTTCTTTTCTCTCACACGAATACATGTGTCGGGGTTATGTGTGCTAATCCCTTTTCTTTTCCCTCTGCAGGAGAGCATCCCATCGAGACCACTGAGTATGGGGTGGGTCTTAGTCAGGATGGGTGGGAAAACTAAAATGTGAATATGTGATTCCAAGTTATGGTTTAATGCTGTTGTTTTTCTCTCTTCCTTCTTCCTTTTTTGTTACAGGGCTCAGACACAATGTTTCAGTTGGGTCGTTTTTTTCTAAAGTGTTATTTTTGTACAATTGTTAGTCGGTTTCTGGATTGGATTATGTCAGCCGTTGAGGGCATGATTTACTCCAGACACTGGGGACCAGTGTCAAACCACCAGGGGGAGAGTGTAGCGGGTATATACTTTCCCGGGTGTAATTTGAACTTGGCAGAGACATCAGTGATGTGTAATTCTCTGCAGCCCAGCGGGTGGCACTGTTGCCCTGGGCTGGGGTTGAATCATTGCTGTGTGCCGTGCCTCCTTTTTGTCCTCACTCGGCAGCGGTATGGAGGGGCGGGGAACCCGCCGTGCTTGCCGGGAGAGGGTATAAAGTGGCCGGCCATCTTTGTCACAGGGTCGAGTCCCAGGCACCTTCAGCCTGTGGGCGGTGGTTCGTGTCGGTCCTCTAGGCGGCCTAGGCCTAGAGGATAGCCGGAGGTCGTGTTCCATCCCAGGCACCTTAGGCCTGGGGCGAGGTACTCTGATGGAGGTCTGGAGCTCAGTGCCCAACACTGTGTTCCGCGAGGGAAGGAGATCCTAGGGAACCCAGGGGTTGGGAACCCAAATCCGGAAGGCGTAATGGACCGGGGGGAGCTCCTCACTTGAAGACCTGGTGCAGCATATTGCCAGTGACGGGTGAGCCTCTCATCGGAGACCGCCTGGAGGGAAATCCCCCCTCGCTCGGAGACCGCAGCCCACTTTTAGGGAGGAAAGTGGAGAACACATTGTGTTTGGGCCTACTTGCATCCACACCTCCTTTTCTGTTCTGTTTCTATAAGGGAGTTCAACTGATTGTGTTCATTCGAGAAGAATAAAGGAGTGTTGGACTTTAATGGTGTGGGGCTCATTTCCTGACAGACATTGTTCAAGGAAACTCTCGGTGGAGGCTCCAGGTGCACAGCACTGACCCAAAGGTAAAAAAACTTTGCTTATACCACACTGACACCTGTGGTGAAGGCCAGGCGTGGTGTCCCCGCTCCCTTCCCCTCTAAGGTACCCCTAGACAAGAGAAACGACGAGCTGAAGACGAAGAGGGGAGTGAGGAGGGCGCTACATAAACAAATAACTAAATATACAGATGGCAGGGGAAAACTGGGGGAGCAGATGGGAAAGGAACAGGGAACAAGGCAGCAGGGTACTGGGTACAGGGCAGTAGCACGACCAAGAGTTAATGGCAACAGCAGCATTGCAAACAGGGTACAAGGCAGGAAAAGCCAAAACACTGATGTGCCGTGTGCTAGTGGGAGCAGCCTTATAAATCCACCTAGCAGCGGAAACCAGGTGGAGCTGATCACTAAAGTCTGCTGGCTTCTGGAAGACACCTGCTGGTGGACACTGGAACTGGAGCAATCTGCCCTGAGAACCACAGCGCCACCAGCTGATGGACCAGGTCCTGACACCTGAATGGTTTATGGACCATGTTCCTACCTGCTACCCAGATGTAAGCCTGCTGCCTATACTGCCTGTACTGACCCTAGACTGTTTATAGACCATGTTCCTGCCTGGACAAATCCATTGGCTGTTGCTGACCACTTCTTTGTCTGGCACCAGTACTGACCAATCTACAGGTCCCACTGGCTATGTTCCTGTGAGACACCACAGGTAATTTTTTTTTTTTACCCTTTGTTACGCTTCCTCTACTTCCTGGCCAGTGAACATAGCATTGTGCTATGGGGGCAGCCACGTACCAGTAGGTTAGGTTTGCTTGGATTTTAGAAACAGGAACTGCTGTAGGTGAAGCTACACTAAGCTATATTCACTGACCACTTGTACAGAGGCAATCATTACAGTAAGGGCAGCCATCAGAAATTTTGGGGCACCTTACACAGCTTTAGGCCTGGGCACACTGGGGCCTGACCACCAACTTCCCCCAGGTCCCGCCCACTGGCCGTTCCTCAGGGTGGTGTGATACATGAAATCAATATAACAACCCTTGACTGACTAAAGCACAATAGCACGGGCAGCATCCTGGAGAGGGATAGGTTTGGAAACATGGTGGAGACTGTAGGGATGGGTGATGCTGGGCATGGATGGGGATACATTGTGGTAAGAGGGATAGGCAATGCTGGGTGAGGATGGGGATATATTGTGGTGAGAGGGATGGGTGATTCTGGGTGGGGATCAGTGGCGGTGCGTCCATAGAGGGCGCCGGAGCACCGCCCCCTCTCGCTCCCGCACCGCCACTGAAATACAATACACAGATTCATGCATTGCATGAATCTGTGTATTGTCACCGCTGCCGCGCTGCCCACTATTCATATGGCCGGCCTCCTGGTGAGCGCCGGCCATATGAATTAGAGCGGCGGCCAACGGTGGGTGTGATCTGGAAGTGTCTATCAGAGCCAGCGGCTCTGATAGGCTTTCCGAATACAGCTCTCAAGCTGTACTTGGCTTCCAAAAACTCCTCCCAGGTACGCACGGGGGTGCGTTCCTTGGAGAAGACTGTGGAGGTTTCAGCCAATCAGGTTCACCGGATCTGGTTACCGGTAACCTGATTGGCTGAAGCAACATCGAGGGCGGGAGAACACATCGAGGACGGCGCCGCGGACCGAGGAAGGTAAGTGCAGGCTGGGGGGGGCAGGCTGCATTTGGGGGGAACTGGCTGTATATTGGGGACAAACTGGCTGAATATGGGGGGAACCTGGCTGAATATGGGGGGAACTGGCTGTATATTGGGGACAAACTGGCTGAATATGGGGGGAACTGGCTGTATATTGGGGACAAACTGGCTGCATTTGGGGGGAACTGGCTGTATATTGGGGACAAACTGGCTGAATATGGGGGGAACTGGCTGTATATTGGGGACACACTGGCTGCATTTGGGGGGAACTGGCTGTATATTGGGGACACACTGGCTGTATATGGGGGACAAACTGGCTGTATATGGGGGACAAACTGGCTGCATTTGGGGGGAACTGGCTGTATATGGGGGACAAACTGGCTGTATATGGGGGCACACTGGCTATATATATGGGGGCACACTGGCTGTATAGGGGGGCACACTGGCTGTATAGGGGGGCACACTGGCTATATATGGGGACAAACTGGTTGTATATGGGAGCACACTGGCTGTATATGGGGGGCACACTGGCTGTATATATGGGGGCACACTGGTTATATATATATATGGGGGCACACTGGCTGTATATGGGGACAAACTGGCTGAATATGGGGGAACTGGCTGTATATTGGGGACACACTGGCTGCATTTGGGGGGAACTGGCTGTATATTGGGGACACACTGGCTGAATATGGGGGGAACTGGCTGTATATGGGGGATAAACTGGCTGTATATGGGGACAAACTGGCTGCATTTGGGGGGAACTGGCTGTATATGGGGGACAAACTGGCTGTATATGGGGGCACACTGGCTATATATATGGGGACAAACTGTCTGTATATGGGGGCACACTGGCTGTATAGGGGGGCACACTGGTTGTATAGGGGGGCACACTGGCTATATATGGGGGCACACTGGCTGTATATGGGGACAAACTGGCTGCATTTGGGGGGAACTGGCTGTATATGGGGGACAAACTGGCTGTATATGGGGGCACACTGGCTATATATATGGGGACAAACTGTCTGTATATGGGGGCACACTGGCTGTATAGGGGGGCACACTGGCTGTATAGGGGGCACACTGGCTATATATGGGGACAAACTGGCTATATATGGGGACAAACTGGTTGTATATGGGGGGCACACTGGCTGTATATGGGGGGCACACTGGCTGTATATATGGGGGCACACTGGTTATATATATATGGGGGCACACTGGCTGTATATGGGGACAAACTGGCTGTATATGGAAACAAACTGGCTGTATTTGAGGGGGGCAAACTGGTGGCGTTTGGGCACAGTGGCTGCGTTTAATGGGCACAGTGGCGGCAATTGATTTTTTTTTTTTCAGTTAGTTTGCGCCCCCCCAAAAATTTTGAGCACCAGCCGCCACTGGTGGGGATAAAGATGATGCAGTTGCATTGTCAAAATGGATGAGGATGGCTCTGGATGGGAATGAGAGTTACATAGTGAAGAGGCACTCCACAATGTAACTCATCTCCACTCGAAGTCATTCACATCCATTTTCACAATGCAACTCCATCATGCCAGCTTGGCAGCCTCAGGTGTCCCATCCAAGTAGAAGGATATTCAATTAAGTCCAAATATAAAGCACAGGGGCAAAGCAGCACACTAACTTTTTGTCAGTTACCTTCCATGCAGCTCTCTCGTATCTGCGTGCACCTGAAGCTGATAAACTCACCATACCCCCTGCCCGAGTCCCGGGCAATCATGATGCAATCTATCCTAGCAGCAGCAGGCTCCGCCTCAGCAGGGAAAGGAAGCAGAGTGAGTGCAGACCTCGATCACCTCCCTGGAGGGATGCTAGTGAAAGGCGGTGGTGGCTCAGACTACAAAGCTCCCTTCTCCTTCTCTATAGCGGGCACCAGGGGGGGCAAAGCCAGTGAAAGGCGGCAGAGGCTTCTCTCTCCTTCTCTATAGCGGGCGCTGTGCAGGCCCAGCTGGCGCATGACAGTTTCATTTCATGTGTTGCTGAAGGGGGAGCGGAACACTCGGGCCCCTTACAGGAGTACTGCCTGCACCCCCCTCCCCTGATGGAAACCCTAATTACAGTGCATTATTTTCTATACAGTGTTGGTTGATTTTTAGATGAAATTAGATGCTCAATTTATGCTCCTTAACCAATTAAAAAATGTCGCACGACGATGTACGTCGACAGAATGGCACAAGGGCGTACAGGTACGTCTCCTTTAAGATTCCAGCCGTGGGTGGTGCGCTCACGACCCGGTCCTGAGCTCCGTGATCGCGCACGCGAGACCCGCGATCGGATCACAGAGCTGAAAAACGGGGAGAGGTGAGTGTAAACAAACCTTTCCCCGTTCTTCCTAGTGGCAGTGTCAGTGATCGTCCATTCCCTGTCATAGGGAACGACGATCAGTGATGTCACACGCCAAGCCACGCCCCCTTCAGTTAGAATCACACATTAGGTCACACTTAACCCCTACAGCGCCACCTACAGGTTAACCCCTTCACTGCCAGTGTAATTTTTACAGTAATCAGTGCATATTTATAGCACTGTTCGCTGTAAAAATTACAATGGTCCCAAAATGGTGTCAAAAGTGTCCGATGTGTCCACCATAATGTCGCAGTCATGATAAAAATCGCTGATCGCCGCCATTACTAGTAAAAAACGAATTATTAATAAAAAATGCCATAAAACTATTTTGTAGACGCTATAACTTTTGCGCAAACCAATCAATAAACGCTTATTCCGATTTTTTTTTACCAAAAATATGTAGAAGAATACATATCGGCCTAAACTGAGGAAAAAAAATGTTTTTTTTTAGATATTTTTGGGGGATATTTATTATAGCAAAAAGTAAAAAATGTTGAATATTTGTGTTTATAGCGCAAAAAATAAAAACCGCAGAGGTGATCAAATACTACCAAAATAAAGCTCTATTTGTGGGAAAAAAAAGGATGCCAAGTTTGTTTGGGAGCCACGTCGCACGACTGCGCAATTGTCAGTTAAAGCGACGCAGTGCTACAAAATGGTCCAGGGCCTTAAGTGGTTAAAAGACCAAATGATTCTTGGATTTTGTGCCCCTCTATGTGGCTAGGCTGTGAAAAAATCTCACACATGTGGTTTCCCCTTACTCGGAAGGAGTAGCATAATTTTGAGGTGTAATTGCACTTGCAAGTATGCCTACAGTGCCTTGCAAAAGTATTCACCCCCCTTGGCTTTTTACCTATGTTGCGGGGTCCTCAATTTAGTGGGATACACCTGGGGGTAGTGTGACCCAGGTGTGTAGTTATGTTAGGGTTCAGACCCCTTTTTGTTATTCGTGGAGGATTGGGTGGTGCGATATTCTCCTTGACCAGTGGGTGTCAGTGTACCTACTGGCTCAGGGTAGAATCACTACCACAGTGCTACCCCTTTTTGTCCCTTTGCGGAGATGGTACGGCTGGGGCGGGGAACCCGCCGTGGTGTCGATGGGAGGATATAAAAGGGGGAGACGCCCTCGCCATGAGGTCTTTGTCTTCGGGGATCATCTCTTCACGCACCCAGGCACCTTAGGCCTGGGTGCGGGCGGTTCGAGGTTCCGGCCTAGGCGCCTTAGGCCTGGCCGGAATGAAGATGGAGTCCATCCCAGGCACCTTCAGCCTGGGGTGAGGTACTATTGAGGAGGCCTGGGACCCGGTGACTCCGACTGGGTCCCGCGAGGGTGAAGTTGCTCCAGGGCGCCCCTTGCGAGGGGACCCGCATCTGAGGTGAGGAGGCTGGGGAGGTCACCCGTCCGAAGACCCGGTGCAGTGTCAACCCGGTGACGGATGGGCCTTCGGTAACTCCCTTGGAGGACATCTTCCCCTGATAGGGGCTACAGCGCAGCGGAGGAGCTCTGATCAAGGCTCCAGCAACCCCTGGTCATAGCACAGGGAGTGTAGGGACTAGGAACCTGTACAGTGCCTCGACCTGTTTCCCCATCGTATCATACCGTTGCATTTGACTGTATGTGGAGATACGCAATAAACCTGAGTTTGGACTTTGATGGGTGTATGGACTCTGTTAATGGGAGCAAAAGGAGATTCTGGTGTGGAAGGACTGACCCTCATAACCAGCACACATTTGGCCCGAGGAAAAGATTGGTACTGGCCTTCACCTCACCCACAGCCATGGGGAGGACATGGGCCGTAGCGCACCTCACTCTGTCGCGTGACATACCCTTAGCTAAAGAGGACAGGGTGAGGCCGCTACACCTATTTTGTTACATTACAGCCTTTAGTTCAATGTTTCTTTAATCTGAATTACATGTGATGGATCAGAACACAATAGTCTAAGTTGGTGAAGTAAAATTAGAAAAATACATACATACCGGTAACTATTTTTCAGAAATAAAAAACTGATAATTGGCATGTGTGTATGTATTCACCCCCTTTGTTATGAAGCCCATAACAAGCTCTGGTGCAACCAATTAACTTCAGAAGTCTCAGAATTAGTGAAATGATGTCCACCTGTGTGCAATGTGTCACATGATCTGTCTTACATATACACACACACACACACACACACCTTTTTGAAAGGCCCCAGAGGCTACAACACCTAAGCAAGAGGCACCACTAACCAAAAACTGCCATGAAGACCAAGGAACTCTCCAAACAAGTAAGGGACAATGTTGTTGAGAAGTACAAGTCAGGGTTAGGTTATAAAAAAAATCCAAATCTTTGATGATCCCTAGGAGCACCATCAAATCTATCATAACCAAATGGAAAGAACATGGCACAACAGCAAACCTGACAAGAGACGGCCGCACACCAAAACTCACGGACCGGGCAAGGAGGGCATTAATCAGAGAGGCAACACAGAGACCTAAGGTAACCCTGGAGGAGCTGCAGAGTTCCACAGCAGAGATTGGAGTATCTGTACATAGGACGACAATAAGCCGTACACCCCATAGAGTTGGGCTTTATGGCAGAGTGGCCAGAAGAAAGCCATTACTTTCAGCAAAAAACAAAATGGCACATTTTGAGTTTGCAAAAAGACTTGCAAAATGTATGGAGGAAGGTGCTCTGGTCTGATGAGACTAAAACTTTTTGAACTTTTTGTCCAAAGAAAACGCTATGTCTGTCGTAAACCCAACACATCACCCAAAGAACACCATCCCCACAGTGAAACATGGTGGTGGCAGCATCATGCTGTGGGGATGGTTTCAGCAGTCAGGACTGGGAAACTGGTCAGAGTTGAGGGAAAGATGGATGGTGCTAAATACAGGGATATTCTTGCGCAAAACCTGTACCACTCTGTGTGTGATTTGAGGCTAGGACGGTGGTTCACCTTCCAGCAGGACAATGACCTCAAACACACTGCTAAAGCAACACTTGAGTGGTTTAAGGGGAAACATGTAAATGTGTTGGAATGGCCTAGTCAAAGCCGAGACCTCCATCCAATAGAAAATCTGTGGTCTGACCTAAAGATTGCCGTTCACAAGCGCAAACCATCCAACTTGAAGGAGCTGGAGCAGTTTTGCAAGGAGGAATGGGCCAAAATCCCAGTGGTAAGATGTGGCAAGCTCATAGAGACTTATCCAAAGCGACTTGGAGCTGTGATAGCTGCAAAAGGTGGCTCTACAAAGTATTGACTTCAGGGGGATGAATAGTTATGCACATTGACCTTTTCTGTTATTTTGTCCTATTTGTTGTTTGCTTCACGATAAAAAAAAAAAAAACATCTTCAAAGTTGTGGGCATGTTCTGTAAATTAAATGATGCAAATCCTCAAACAATCCACGTTAATGCCAGGTTGTGAGGCAACAAAACACGAAAAATGCCAAGGGGGGTGAATACTTTTGCAAGGCACTGTATGTCAGAAAGTGCACCACACCTGCAAGAAAGCAGCCTTATAGGGGGCTCAGAACAGTAAGGGCTTGCTTACATTTGTGGTTTGGGGGGTAGTAAAACCCCATAGTTAAGACGTGTTATTACCACACACCCACTGGTATAGCGTCAGGGGTCTTAATGGTGACCCTGTCCCATGCTCCAGGGGGCCTGTGCGGCCTGCCTTTCACATTCTGTTTTGCAATGAACAGGAGGGGTGGCATATACAGGAACCAATCCTCTCAATTTTCTTCTTGCAACAGCTGAAATAGACAGTCCTTGTAAAAAGTTAAAAAAGTCAGTGTTCATAATAGTGTTATCCACTCTTTATTTTTGTGATTGTGAATAAACAGCCAACAGGGATTTGTCCTACCGAAAATGATGATCCTGATTGTTGTTTAACCACTTGCCGACCGATGCACGACGATATACAATCAGCAGAATGGCACGGCTGGGTATGTCGCCTTTTAAGACGTGGCATTGTGGGGCGCGCACCCGCCGAGAGCTCCGTGAGTGTGAAGCGCCAGCTTCTGACGCCATGCTGACCCACACTCGCCTGACACCCGTAGGGACCAAGGCAAGGTACACAAAAAGTCAACCCTCCTAGCTGCCACAGGCCGAGGGGCCCTGCAGAGGACTCACCACCCTGACCCAGGTACTGCACAGTGCCGCCGTCCGCCCTCTCCCGTGTCTGAGGTGTTCTCTTGCGTCTGAGGTGTTTCTGTGCTGTTTGCGCCATTCAGAGAGATATTCCCAGCGCTAGAGGCAAAAAGTAAGCTGGGGCTACAAGAAAATGGCCGCCGGCCGCATCAGCAAAAGTGTGTGGGCTACAAGAAAATGGCCTCCGTCCGCCTCAGCAAAAACGCACGCGGGCTCCGCCAAAATGGCCGCCGGGCTCCGCCAAAATGGCCGCCGGCCATTTCTGAGGGAAGGAAAAAATGCCGCGAACACGCTGAGCCTCCGAGCGGAGGCATCCCACATGGCAGACCAGGAAACACCCCACTATGGAGAGCGGACCCTGAACACCCCGCGCAGCCCCCAGCCAGGACTCTGAGCCCCCCCCCGGAGGACCCCCCTGCGAGGTACACAGCAGGCCCAGCCACCACAGTGCATGGGGAGGAGAGAAAGGACAGGGAGAGTGTGAGACCCCCTAGTCGACCTCCCCAGGAATGCCCAGCTGTTCCATCCTTCCGAGACAGGTGGAACCATACTTACCCGTCCTGCGGGGACTGCTGGATGCATTCCGGACAGACCCATCACTCGAGCGGTTTGGGGTGGCTGTTGGCCACGGCACACTGTGACTCTGTCAGGGCTGGGTTCAGCCCTTCCTTCTCTGTGCTGGCAGCTCAGCTGTCAGCTAATTGCCAGCTTCCATTTCTCCACAGTGATCCACCTGTTGATGATCTGCTCGTCAGCTTGCCTACTTATGGCCTTCCAGTTCATTTGATCTTCGCCTTCGCCTGTATTAACATCACAAGAGACTTTCTCCTGCGTTCCAGTTGAAGACCTGCTTGACTGCTGTGCCCTCTGGCTACGTATCCTGTTTGCTGTTCTATTAACTTTATCGCTGGCTTTTGGACTTTGGTTTGGACGACTACCCGATCCGGTTACTGAACTCTGGCTATGTTTTGACTACGTTTACTCTGTTTAACTTTTTATTATTTATTATTAAACTAGTGTATTTAATTGCACTTCTGTCTCGGTCTGATTCATGGTTTCTGACAGTAGGCAAAGGCCATGAATTCAGAAGATGCAGCCAATCCACTTGTTAATATTTTTTCCAGATTGGATGACCTGGATCACCGCATGGATCAGTTTGCCATGGCGATACAGACGCTCCTGAGTCGCACGGCTCGTCTAGAGTCTCCCACTGTGGCCGCTCTGGTAGTCCCTGTGCAGGCACCCGCCTCGAGTATTACCTCTTGTGACAGGAGGGTCACTTTGGACACAGGGTGAGCCAGGAAATAATGGACATTAAGAAATATATCTTGGGCTACCTAAAATGGGTCTGTAATATTTATCCACCATATCCCCAAGGATATCTGTAAAGGACTATTTACTGTTTCTGAACTCAACAGGTTAATTGAGAGATACTGAGGTGTTCAGCCTCGATCACCTGTCTGCCTATTGTAATGCTAATCCCACTGCTGCCACCAATGTAACGGCACCCCCCAATATGAAAGGGGTTAACGCCGTTTAGAATATTCCCTGTTTTGGAACTTGAAATACAGAGCGTTGTCTCGTATCTCTGGAAGGATTAATCCTATGGGAGCTGGTCGCCTGGCTGTGGAGGGTCGATAGTGGTTGTGTGTTCAGAGAGGGAATATTCTAAACAGCGTTAACCCCTTTCATATTGGGGGGTGCCGTTACACCTCTATTAGAGGTATGTCTGGTTCCGCCCCGCTTCCCCAGCGATTTGGGGGGGATTCAATCCAATGCAGAGGTTTTCTCAACCAGGTTGGGATATATTTTTAGATGCTGCCCCAGACGTTTCCCATGGACAGAAGCAAAGTAGGTTTCGTGATATCTTTGCTTTCTGAGAGAGCCTTGGCCTGGGCAAACCCTCTATGGGAGACGCAAAAACCCTTGGTCCTGAGTTACCCAGAATTTGTGGCTTCCTTCAAAAGGGTATTTGACGTTCCCGCACGCTCCGCTTCTGCTGCAAAGAGCCTCATGTCCATCAAACAGAGTACGACAACTGTTGCCGATTACGCCATTGAATTCCATACTCTGGCAGCAGAGGTTGCTTGGAACAATGAGGCCCTCGTGGCTGCTTTCTCTCATGGTCTCTCGGATAACATCAAGGATGAGATAGCAGCCCGAGATATACCCACTGAGCTGGAGAAGTTGATCACATTTGCCATCCTCATTGACTCCAGACTCAGAGAAAGACCCTCTGTTAAGGAGCGCTTGCGGAAGCCTCCTATACGTTTGTCTCCGAGCTTTGCAGTCCCACCCTAGCCTCCCTCACCTCCCATGCCTCCTGGTACCAAGTTGGTCTGTGAAGGTGAACCCATGCACTTGGGCTTCACGCGTCTCTCTGCGGATGAGAGAGCCCTTAGGAGGAGGGAGAGATTGTGCCTTTATTGTGGCCAGGCCGGTCACTTTTTGAAGTTATGGCCTTCCCGTCCAGGGAACGCCCGAACCTTGAGGTCCTGACAGACCCTAGGAGGCGTTGTTTTGTCTCCAGTTGCCCAGAAGGATAAGCCCCTGGTTTCGGTTACCCTGTCTTGGGCTGAGTCATCCATCGAGATACAGGCTCTAATCGACTCCGGGGCTGCAGGCCTGTTCATTGATGCTGCCTTTGTGTCTAAGCACTCGATTCCGCTGCAGCTGCGTGACACTCCACTTGCCATTGAGGCTCTTGACGGGAGACCTCTACAGCCTGCCCATGTGACTCATGAGACCGTTCCGTTGTCCATGGCCGTAGGGGCTCTTCACCATGAGATAATCCAATTCCAAGTTATTTCCTCACCTAAGTTGCCGCTGGTTATTGGTTATCCTTGGTTACAGAGGCCATGACTAAGCACTAGACCGTAGTGTGAAACCCATCGGCTGTACCCCACCATTTGCTGTGACCTGTAGTGCTCCATGTTTTTTACCCAATAAAGGGAACCTCAACGTTTTTTTTTGGAATGCGGCTGTCCATTGCCAGCACCCGTGGTTCCTGGTAAGATACTAATCGCCTATCGCACTCTCCTGGAGTGGTGATCTCTTTCTCTTTACCCTTTGTCAGTCTTGGAAGATAAGGCCATGGAGGAGTATGTTGCAAACGCACTTTCTCGAGGTTTCATCTGCAAATCCTCGTCTCCTGCTGGTGCTGGTTTATTTTTTGTGAAGAATAAGAGTGGTGAACTGAGACCTTGAATCGATTATATTGGTCTCAATCATTTCACCATTAAGAATGCCTATCCGATCCTGTTGATTACGGAGTTATTTGACCGCCTCAAGAGAGCACCGGTCTTCCCGAAGCTTGATTTGAGAGGGGCATACAATCTCGTCAGGATTAAGGAGGGCGACGAGTGGGAAAACTACGTTTAATACCAGAACAGGTCATTATGAGTATCTCATAATGCCTTTTGGCCTCTGCAGGGGTCAGGAAGGAATTTTTCCCCTGCTATAGTGTCATGGATATGCAGTAGTGTTTGTCTGTCAGCTTACCTTCCTTCCCATGTGTTCATCTTAGAGGCCAGAACCCTTTCACCTGGCTTCCTTTATAATCTCCTCCCAGCCTGGCTCCACCCCAGGCCCTATCACAGAACACTATATTAACCTGTGCACTGCAAGCCTGCTTTGCTGATCAACGTGTTTGTTAAGCATTGTGTGTTTGGGTTCCTGCCTGCCGTGTGCTACGTCTGTCTCTCTGTTACGTTATTGGCTTGTCCCCGACTATCCCTGTCTGCTCGTGACCCTTGACCTTCGGCTTGTCTTTCGTTATCCTTGTCTGCTTGTGGCCCTTGACCTTCAGCTTGTTAATCGTTACTCTTGTATCTTGTGCTGCTGCTTCCCCTCTTGTCCCCTTATCCTACGGGGCGTGAGCTAGGAGACTCTAGGGGCCGCGACCTGGACCCAGCCTGCAGCATAACATCCTCACCACTAGAGGCTCTGGAGAAGACCTGCTGGGTCTTAGACTCCGCGCCCTGGGGAATCTTGGCTCTAGCTTCTGTGACAGCAGGAAGGTAAAGTCACCTGGTTGCATCCAGGGGGGTAGATATATTTCTCCCAGATTCAGGCTTTATGCCGACTCATACCTCTAGGGAGAGGGCTGGGCGTCGTGCAGGCAGGGAGTTGATGAGACCAGCTGAAGCCTGTCAGTTCGTTTAAGGCCTCTATAAAAACTCCCAGATTCATTAGGTGTTAGCTCATGCCTGGAACCAGACCTGTGTGGACTGTCTAGGGAGAGTGAACCCCTGTGCGGTGAGAAAAAGCCTGTGTGGCTATTTGTTTGGACATTGACTAAACCAGGGACTTAGGGACTAGGACAGCACCAGGCTGATCCCAGTTGTTAGTTAGGAAACCTGCATGTTTAGTCAGAGGTCAAGCTGACCAGGATTTATTTTGTTTATGTTTCTTTTTGGCTTTGCTGGGTTTTTGTCACTGTACATAGAGAAATAAACCGCACCTTTTGATTTTGAAAACCACAACCTCCGTCTGCTGGCCCTGTTTTTGTGTGGGGAGCCCAACCAGGGGGTCACACACACCCGCTACCGAGTTAACCCCCTCACAGTTGGTGGAGAATGCGGGCAGTTTTTTTAAGCCAGCATGGAGGAGATACTGAAACAGCTGGCTCTAGCAAATGCCAATCAACAGCAGACAAATGCAGGTTTACAAAGGAGCCTTGCAGCCCAGCAGCAAGCTCACCAACAGAGTCTGGAAGCTCAGCAACAAGCCCAGCAGCGATCTGAGGCCCGCTTCATAGACCTATTACAGAAGCAAGAGCAGAGACTACAACAAATGGAAGCAGTAATGCAGCAACGTCCGCAGACCAGTGAGGAAAGCCGTCCCACTAATACCGCGTCCTTTGGGGTGAGTCGTTTATTGACAAAAATGACTGGAGAGGATGATCCAGAGGTATTTTTGACCACATTTGAAAGGACTGCTGAAAGAGAAAAGTGGCCTGAGGAGCAGTGGGCTGGACTGGTGGCTCCTCTGTTAACTGGTGAATCGCAGAAGGCTTACTATGACCTAGAGCCTGACCAAGCAAAAGACTATGTGATGCTAAAAGCTGAAATATTGGCAAGGCTGGGTGTCACCCTGGCTGTCCGGGCTCAGTGTGTGCATAACTGGACTTTCCAGCTTGGAAAACCCCCCAGGTCTCAAATGTATGATCTCATTCACCTGAGCAGGAAGTGGCTACAGCCAGAGACTTTGTCCGCACCAGAGATTGTGGAACGTGTTGTAATGGATCGGTTTTTGAGAGCTCTTCCTACTGCCATCCAAAAGTGGGTAAGCCATGGAGACCCAGAGACGGCCGGTGGTCTTGTGGATCGTGTAGAGAAATACTTGGCTACAGAGAACCTGACGGCCTCTTCCAGAGACTCTCGGACTTTCCACCCTAAGACCAGATCATCCCCAGGGGCGGATAAGAGGATTCCAAGGGGTGAGGGTGGAGAGAGTGAGAGGGTGGGAGCTCTACCCAAAGTTTGGCGAGAACAGCCTGGGAAGTCAGGGGCTCAAGAGGCAGCCAAATGGATTGTTTGCTACCGCTGCCGGCAAGCGGGACATATTGCAGCAAATTGCCCGGTTGTGGAGGAACCCATGCAATGTGACTTTCTGACGGACCGACGTCAGTCGCTGTGTGCGACAGTCGCATGCACTGCCATTCGGGGAACTGAGAAACATTTATGCAAAATGTGTATTAATGGTAGAAATGTTGTGGTATTACTGGATTCAGGTAGCCTTGTGACCCTGATAAAGGCTGAATTAGTTAAAACAGAGGTCTCTGGGAATAGCAAGGTAGCTGTTATTTGTGTGCATGGGGACACCCGAGAGTATCCAGTGACTACAGTGTGTTTCGAGACCCCCAAAGGTACCCTCTCTCATCCAGTGGGGTTAGTATCTCAATTACCGCATGATGCCATTGTGGGAAGGGATTTTCCGAAGTTCTGGGAACTGTGGGATGATCCTGAGCCCCCCACTGGTGCCCCTATGTACCAGGAATGTGATAGCCAAAACTCCTCTGAGAGTGGTGAGGACTCTCCAGAATTTCCCTTGTCAGTATTGGCAGGGGAGACTCAAGAAACTGGAGAGGAGCCCACCTCCTCAGACGAAAACCTACCGTCTGTGGAGTTTTCTGATCTGGAGGTTCACAGGGAAAATTTTGCCACAGAACAGTTAAAAGACCCCGCCCTAATAAAGGCACGGGAAAACGTAGTGGAAATAGATGGCGAGTTAGTGAACCCAGATAATATCTGCACTTACCCATACTTCAGCGTAGAGAAGGACCTACTGTATCGGGTGGCAAAAAGGGCAGAAGAAACCGTTGAGCAGCTTGTGGTGCCCAAACCTTACAGGAAGTTGGTGTTGGAGTTGGCCCATGGGCACATTCTTGGAGGTCATCTGGGGACAGAGAAAACCCGAGAGAGGGTATTACAGAGATTCTATTGGCCTGGGGTGATGAAGGACATAGAAAATTATTGTTCCTCCTGCCCTGTGTGTCAGAGGTCGGCCCCGATGCCACATTTCCGTAGCCCGCTGGTCCCTCTACCCATCATTGAGGTCCCGTTTGAGAGAATCGCAATGGATTTGGTAGGTCCTATAATCAAGTCCGCTAGGGGGCACCAGTACATATTGGTTATAATGGACTATGCCACCCGTTATCCAGAAGCGATCCCTCTCAGAAATACCTCGGCCAAAACCATAGCCAAAGAGCTATCTCTTGTTTTTAGCCGGGTGGGTATTTGTAAAGAACTGCTTACGGACCAAGGTACACCCTTTATGTCCCGGGTTATGAAAGAGCTGTGTAAATTGTTCAAAGTGACGCAATTGCGTACATCTGTGTATCACCCCCAAACCGATGGGCTGGTTGAAAGATTCAACAAAACCCTAAAACAAATGTTGAAGAAAGTGATGGATAGAGATGGAAGGGATTGGGACTGTCTACTTCCTTATTTGATGTTTGCTATTAGGGAGGTGCCCCAATCCTCTACGGGATTCTCCCCCTTTGAGTTACTGTATGGGAGACACCCAAGAGGGCTGTTGGATATTGCCAAGGAAACTTGGGAAAGTGAGAGTTCTCCCCACAGGAGTGTGATTGAGCATGTCGCCCTGATGCAAGATCGAATTGCACAGGTAATGCCCATCGTGAAGGAACATTTGGCCCAAGCGCAGTTGGCACAGCAGAGAGTGTACAACCGTGGAGCCAAGACCCGTACCTTTTCCCCGGGGGATAGGATATTGGTACTTGTCCCTACGGTTGAAAGTAAATTCCTTGCCAAATGGCAAGGCCCCTACGAGATAATGGAAAAAGTGAGCGAAGTGAATTACAAGGTCAGACAACCAGGAAGGCGAAAGCCCGAACAGATATATCACGTTAATCTGTTGAAAGCCTGGAGGGATAGAGAGTCCCTAGTCGCAGAAACTTGGTCACCAGCTCAAACTGGTTGCGTGATTCCGGAGGTTGGAATAGCAGCCACCTTGTCACAACCCCAACAACAGGAGGTTAAGGAGTTTGTGCTTCGCAACAAGGAGGTGTTCTCTGAGCTGCCGGGACAAACATCTGGGGTAGAGCATGATATTATTACCCCGCCCGGTGAAAGGGTGAAGTTAAAACCCTATCGGATCCCAGAGGCCCGACGGGAGGCAATACGGGAGGAAGTACAGAAAATGCTGAACTTAGGGGTGATAGAGGAGTCCCAAAGTGATTGGTCTAGTCCCATTGTGTTGGTGCCTAAACCGGATGGGAGCTGGCGATTTTGTAACGATTTTCGTCAGTTGAACAAAGTTACAAAATTTGACACCTACCCCATGCCACGTATAGATGAGTTGATCGACCGGCTGGGAACAGCCCGATACATGACGACTCTTGACCTCACAAAAGGGTATTGGCAAATTCCCCTGGCCAAGTCGGCCAAAGAGAAAACCGCATTTGTAACCCCAGACGGGGCGTTCCAATATAAGAGAATGCCGTTCGGGTTACAGAATGCGCCGGCCACATTCCAGCGGAAAATGGACCAGATACTGAGGCCCCATCGGAAGTATGCTGCGGCTTACCTGGATGACGTAATTGTCCATAGCACAGATTGGGCCTCACATCTGCCAAAAGTGCAAGCAGTCCTAGACTCTATCCGGGAAGCGGGGTTTACGGCTAACCCCAAGAAGTGTACCATTGGGCAGGAGGAGGCCAAATATCTTGGGTACACCATTGGCAGGGGAGTGATAAAACCCCAACTCAACAAAGTCGAGGCCATCCAGAGTTGGCCACGTCCCAACAGCAAGAAGCAGGTACGGGCCTTTCTGGGAATCGCGGGTTATTATCGGCGCTTCATTCCCCACTTTGCTTCTAAGGCTGTGCCCCTAACCAACCTGACGAAAGGGAAAGGGTCGGTCATGATTAAATGGACCCCCGAGGCTGAGGCAGCATTCCAATTCTTGAAACAAGCCTTATGTAGCCAGCCAGTGTTGTACTCACCCGACTTCTCTAAAGACTTTGTCGTACAAAGTGATGCGTCAGATGTGGAGTTAGGAGCAGTATTGTCCCAGGTCTGGAACGGGGAAGAGCACCCAGTCATTTACCTCAGCAGGAAGTTGAAGTCCCATGAGGTAAATTACGCCACGGTTGAAAAGGAGTGTTTAGCGGTGAAGTGGGCTCTAGATTCCCTTCGGTACTATCTGCTAGGTAGGCACTTTGACATGGTTACGGATCACGCTCCGTTAAAATGGATGGCTCAAAACAAGGAGACAAATAGAAGAGTGAATAGGTGGTTCCTGGCCCTACAGGAATTCAACTTCACAGTAAAGCATCGCCCTGGCGTTCAAATGGGGAATGTGGATGCTTTGTCTCGAGTACATGAATGCCTGATTGCTGGTGTTCCAACCCCAAGGTTAAAACAAGAGGGGGGGGGTATGTGACAGCAGGAAGGTAAAGTCACCTGGTTGCATCCAGGGGGGTAGATATATTTCTCCCAGATTCAGGCTTTATGCCGACTCATACCTCTAGGGAGAGGGCTGGGCGTCGTGCAGGCAGGGAGTTGATGAGACCAGCTGAAGCCTGTCAGTTCGTTTAAGGCCTCTATAAAAACTCCCAGATTCATTAGGTGTTAGCTCATGCCTGGAACCAGACCTGTGTGGACTGTCTAGGGAGAGTGAACCCCTGTGCGGTGAGAAAAAGCCTGTGTGGCTATTTGTTTGGACATTGACTAAACCAGGGACTTAGGGACTAGGACAGCACCAGGCTGATCCCAGTTGTTAGTTAGGAAACCTGCATGTTTAGTCAGAGGTCAAGCTGACCAGGATTTATTTTGTTTATGTTTCTTTTTGGCTTTGCTGGGTTTTTGTCACTGTACATAGAGAAATAAACCGCACCTTTTGATTTTGAAAACCACAACCTCCGTCTGCTGGCCCTGTTTTTGTGTGGGGAGCCCAACCAGGGGGTCACACACACCCGCTACCGAGTTAACCCCCTCACACTTCCTATAGGATCCCGGTTGTGCTCCTCTGGTCCCGCTTTCCACAACCACCCAGTTTCCTATCCGCAGCAGTCAGCCATAGGGTTCACTACCTTGCGGTGCACTCCTGTCCCCCTACGGTGTGCATCTGTCACCTGGCCGTAGGTGACCTGACATATAGCAATTGGCCAAGCTCAGTTGGGGATTTTCGTCTTCCTCTGGACCAACGGGGGGTGGTTAGGTCATTGGGCCCTATTCACTATCGCCATTAACTCTTGTTTTTCCCATCATGTGCAATTTTAAATACTCAGCGGACACCCTCCACAGGCTAAGGAATACTGCCTCAACACTACCAACCCCCACCCAAAAAATACTAGGAAAAGAACAACTGCTAAGGATCTATCGACAATCGACCATCAAAAACACAAAGGGACCACTGCCACTACAACATATATCAAGCGCCCTGATCAACATGAGATCTGCAGTCAAGCACAGACAGGAAATCCATGACTTCATCACCCAAAACAACATAGATTGCCTCTTTATCACGGAAAGCTGGCTAACACCTGACTGTATGTAACACCATCCTAACAGAATTGGTGCCTGAGAACTACTGCATCCTAACCGAGCATAGAATAGGACAACGAGGAGGAGGCCTAGCAGTGATCTTCAAATCTCACCTCTCTCTCATTAAACGGACGCTACAGAACTCATTGCCTTTCATGGAGACACTCACTCTCCATCTTCAAACAACACCTCAAGACACCATTCACATACTGCTATGCTACAGACCACCAGGACCAAAGACAAATCTCCTCACACCGAATTCATCTCGACATACACCTTGAAAACCAAAAACTTTCTATTACTCTGGGACTTCAACCTCTGGGCTAACTCCGCCCAGGACCCCATCGCCACCTCCTGCATCAACCAACTGGAAGAACTAGGTCTGCAGCAACTGATAAATGCCCCCACGCATGGGTCGGGTCACATTCTTGACCTCATCTTCAAACAAAATATGGAAGTCAACACACTGGACAATATGCCGTTACCATGGACGGACCACCACGCTATCAAATTTAAAATCACCACCAACACCATCTCCCAAAAACCGAAACACTCAATAACAACATACTGGACAAAATCTCAGAACAAACTACACTCGGAACTCTTCAAAACTACACGAATAAAAAAAATAGGAACGCTAAATCAAAACCACTCAACGGAACAAACACTCAACTCCTTAAACAAAGCATTACTACAAACAGCAGACACAGTCGCTCCGAGACGCAGAGCACTCATCCGCAGAAACAATTCGGGCTGGTTAATGACACTCTTACTCTACTGAAGCAAGAACGTAGAAGAGCTGAAGGAGCCTGGAGAAGAAACCCAACAAAGGAAAACCACACTAACTACAAAGCACTCACTAAAAAATACCACAAAGCAATCTTCAAAGCAAAAAAATAACATTTCTCAAACACCATCTCAAAAGCCCTAAACCGACCTCGCAAACTTTTCAAACTTGTCGCTCAAACTATGAACCCCACCTGTTTAGAGCCCCCAGCAAACAAAACTCAAGAATTCTGCAATGAACTATCGGATTTTTTTATCGACAAAATCGAAAACATTCGAGAAATAATTCAACAGAAAAAAAACAACCAACCTCACTCAGCCTAAACAAGAAGAGGAAATCAATAGACAATCGATTACATTTTCGCTGGTCCCGATCACCATCTACACTACCAAAAATATTATCAGAAGTCTCCAAAACAGCACATCACCAAATGACATAATTTCTACAAAACTCCTGAAAGAATGTACCGACATCTTGGCACCCACCTTAACACATCTCACAAATCAATCGTTCAAAGAAGGCATTGTTCCGATCTCCCTCAAGCATCGCATAGTCAAACCCCTCCTATAGAAGCCCAACCTCGACCCTAAAGAGCCAAACTACCGCAGACCGGTAACAAGTCTCAACACCATCTCAAAGATCATGGAGAAAGCAGTAGAACAACAGCTACAACTCCATTTGGACACCCACAAACTCTTGGATCCACTACAATCAGGCTTAAGCCCAGGCCATGGCACAGAAACAGCCCTTCTCAAATTATGGGATGACGCCCTTGAAGCTGCAGCTGACGGAGAATCATGTCTTCTTGTGCTGCTGGATCTCAGTGCAGCGTTCGACACAGTAGACCACAAAACTCTACTCATCTGCCTTAAAGAAGTAGCAGGAGTCGCAGACCCTGACCTACCCTGGTTCACATCCTTCCTAGAAAATCGCTCCAAGACAGTGAAACTAGGAGCTTTCACCCTCTAAAACTCGCGCAATTTCTTGCAGGGTCCCTCAAGGATCACCCCTGTCACCCGTGCTCTTTAACATCTACCTCCGCCCACTCCTCAAAATCATAAGCAAACAGGACTTGTGCTACCACTCATACGCTGACGACACCCAACTCTACTTTCGTATCACCGGAAAAAAAGACCAATATCACGGACTGGAAAATTGCCTCATATTGATCGATGACTGGATGACTGAGAGTTCCCTCAAACTCAATGGATCCAAAACAGAACTTCTTCTCCTCCACGCAAACCGAAAGACAAAAACAAAGACTTCTTGGACACCACCCACCATTCTTGGACAGACCATTACCCCGAGCACCAAAGTCAAAAGTCTCGAAGTTATCTTTGACTCGGAAATGTCGATGGATGCACAAATAGGATCGGTAGTCAGCGGATCGCACCATCTCCTCCGCCTGCTGTGTAGACTCATCCCCTTCATCCCGGAAGAGGACATAGCAGTAGTAGTTGGAACAATCATCAACTCCCGACTCGACTACGCAAACTCCCTCTACATAGGACTACCCAAATATCAGATTTCGCACCTACAAGTCGTCCAGAACACGGCAGCCAGACTGGCAACAGGGAAAAAACCTTGGGAATCCATCACCCCTTCACTGAGGACCCTGCATTGTCTAACCGTAAAGGATCGGGTCACATTCAAGACCCTCTGTCTCACCCACAAGTGCACACAAGGAAACGCTCCTCAATATTTATGCGAGAAGATAAAACACTACACCCCCAAACGCATTCTCCGATCAACCAACCAAAACCTCCTCCACATCCCCAAGTCCCGCTACAAATGAAAGGGAGAATGAAGATTTGCAGTCCAAGGACCACGGCTATGGAACGCTCTACCCATGGACATCCGTATGGAAGAAAACCATCGGGCCTTCAGGAAAAAAACTTAAGACCCACCTCTTCTGAAGGATCAAGACGTCACTGGATGCAAAGCGCCTTGAGGCGATTTAGTTTGCATTTATAGCGCTATATAAGTTATTCACTCATTCTCTCACTCTGCAACGCTCCGGCAGTTTTCAAGGAGTTTATTAACAATGTCCTCAGAGACTTGTTGCAGTTATGTGTGGTGGTTTATCTCGACGATATCCTCATATTTTCCAAGTCCCTGGAGAACCACCACACAGATGTCTGTCGAGTGCTTCAGAAACTAAGAGAGAACAATCTCTATTGTAAACTGGAAAAGTGCGAATTCCATCGTGAACAGGTTAAATTCCTGGGTTATGCAATTTCCACGGCTGGTTTTTTGATGGACCCAGAGAAACTTTCTGCAGCCCTACAGTGGCCTCGACCCGTGGGTTTATGTCCTCTGCAGCGCTTTCTTGGCTTCGCCAACTATTATCAGAAGTTTATTTGTAACTTCTCGTCTCTGGTCAAGCCCCTGACTGATATGACCAGAAAGGACGGAAACCCACAAAGTTGTTCCCCAGAGTCGATTAAGCCTTTTAAGAGTCTTAAGACTACCTTTGTTTCTGCTCCTGTGTTGGCACATCCTGATCCCACGTTGCCTTTTATCCTTGAAGTCAATGCTTCTGAGACTGGAGTTGGCGCCCTTCTGTCTCAACGTCCTAGCTCTGAAAGCGCTATGCATCCGTGTGGCTACTTTTCCAAGAAATTGTCACCTGTGGAGTGCAATTACGAGATTGGTGACAGAGAGCTTTTGGTGATCATTTTAGCCCTGAAAGAATGGAGACCTCTCCTCGAAGGTACCACTGTGCCGGTTCTCATTCTTACTGACCATAAGAATCTCACGTTCTTGGCTGAGGCTAAGCGCCTCTCTCCCAGAAGGGCAAGATGGGCTCTTTTCTTGTCGAGTTTCAATTACATTGTCTCATTCTAACCCGGTACTAAGAATATAAGGGCTGACGTCTTGTCACAACAATTTTCCTCCACTTCCAAGATGGAGTCGGTTCCGGTTCCTGTGATTCCTCCTGATCGTATTCTGGCTATGGTTCGCACCAGTCTCACTTCTCCTTTTGAGTGACAAAATTCTGGCTGCTCAGGTTGATGCCCCTCCTGAGAAACCTTGTGACCGCTGCTTTGTTCCAGAGAGTCTCCGTACTGCCGTGCTCCAGACTTACCATTCTCCCAAGGCTGTTGGCCACCCTGTCTATGGATTTCATTGTGGAGTTACCCAACTCCCAGGGCAACACAGTTATCCTTATAGTGGTAGACCGGTTTTCGAAAATGTCTCACTGTATTCCACTTAAGAAGTTGCCTACGTCTAAGGAACTGGCTTCTATTTTTGCTTGGGAGATCTTTCATTTACATGGCCTACACAAAGTCATTGTCTCTGACAGGGGAAGCCAGTTTGTGTCCCGGTTCTGGCGAGCCTTTTGTGCACAGTTGGGAATTCAGCTTGCTTTCTCCTCTGCGTATCACCCACAGTCTAATGGGGCTGCAGAACGAGCCAATCAGTCCTTGGAGCAATTTCTGCATTGCCATATTTCTGACCATCACAACAACTGGTCAGACCTCTTACCATGGGCGCAGTTTGCTCACAATAGCACTCTGAATTCTGCTTCCCGTTTGTCCCCGTTTATGGCGAATTATGGTTTCCAACCTTCCATGTTGCCTGACTCGTTTGTTCCTCAGAGTATTCCTGCGTTAGAGGAACATCTCCATGGTCTTCGTTCCACTTGGGTACAGGTTCAGGAGGCTTTGCGACAGGCTAACGAGAGGTACAGACTCCATGCTGACCGCAGACGCCTGCCTTTACCTTCCTACCAGGTCGGGGGACAGGGTCTGGCTGTCATTTCGCAACCTCCGACTTTGCGTTCCTTCTCTGAAGTTCGCACCTCAGTTTATTGGGCCTTTCCGTATCCTTCACAGGTTAAACCCAGTGGCTTACGCGTTGGACCTTCCTTCCAGTACGCGTATCTCTAATGTGTTTCATGTCTCCTTATTGAAACCTTTGGTCTGCAACCGTTTTACCACCTCGGTGCCGCGTCCTCACACTATACAGTTTGAGAACCATGAGGAGTATGAAGTACAGTCCATTGTTGACTCCCGTAGGTTCCGTGGGCGCATTCAGTACTTGGTGCATTGGAGGGGTACGGTCCGAAGGAACGCTCTTGGGTCCCATCCTCGGACGTACATGCCCCTGTCCTCCTCCGTGATTTCCATAGATGTTTTCCCCTCAAGCCCGGTGGTCCTCCGAGGGGGAGGGGTCATTGAGGAGGGGGTACTGTCAGGGCTGGGTTCAGCCTTTCCTTCTCCATGCTGGCAGCTCTGCTGTCAGCTAATTGCCAGCTTCCATTTCTCCACAGTGATCCACCTGTTGATGATCTGCTCGTCAGCTTGCCTACTTAAGGACTTCCAGTTCATTTGATCTTCGCCTGTGTTAACATCACAAGAGACTTTCTCCTGCATTCCAGTTGAAGACCTGCTTGACTGCTGTCCCCTCTGGCTACGGATCCTGTTTGCTGTTCTATTACCTTTATCGCTGGCTTTTGGACTTTGGCTTGGACGACTACCCGATACGGTTACTGAACTCTGGCTATGTTTTGACTACGTTTACTCCGTTTACCTTTTTATTATTTATTATTAAACTAGTGTATTTAACTGCACTTCTGACTCGGTCTGATTCATGGTTTCTGACCGACTCGGATTGCAGTAGCCCGGTCATATGTGTGCCCCGGAGCATATAGCTCACCGGCCACCCCTGGAGCAAACGGGGCATGTCGTGGCTGACCCAGCGCGTAGCTAAAGGTCTGCTCATGCTCGATGGCCGGACTGGGGAGACTACCAGGATCTATATTATCCAGCCTGTCACCCAGCTGGCAGTTGATAGTAGATCTCAGGATCAAAAAAGTAGCAAAAAATCTCCAGGACCAATGGTCCTAACCGGGAGCCAGGTCCTTCTCCTATGCTAGGCAGAAAAAACTGAGCTGCTGGATGCAGTGTGAGGGGTTATAGCCAGAGGGACCACCCCCTGGGCGGTACTGTACAGGTTTGATGTTTGTTAACATGTTCTGCCTAGTCCTCTCCTGATAGAAGGTGGATAACTCTAAGGTCAAGACTAAGTGCTGTGTCCATCCATGAACGAAAGAGAAAGGACGTCAATTTTGTTTGGGAGCCATGTCGCACAACTGCGCAATTGTCAATTAAAGTGATGCAGTGCCGAAACGCAAAAAAGTGCTCTGGCCTTTAGGCAGCCAAATGGTCTGGGGCTGAAGTGGTTAAAATCTTCATTATGTGACTCAAAAAAAAAAAAGGAAATTCTAAACCATTTTTTCATTGTGGCCAGCGAATGGCTACCAAATAACTGAGGTGGCCCTCGCTGTTAAAAAGGTTGAGCACCCCTGCCCTAGGGAGCATAACCAATCCCACATTCAGTATGCTCAGTTTGTAGTTAGCTGTACCAAAAGCAATTGTCATTAGCCTGAAAGGGGTGGAAACTGTGTCTCTCAACGGACTCTGAGAAAGGGATTATATGGCAAGTATAAAAATTACATTTTCTTTACTGTCTTTTGAGGAACACGGATATATAAAGCAGTCTAATATAAGGGTGGGCAATGCACGCTAACAGGCATAACTAAAAGCAGAGAACTATGGCAACTCAAAAGGGGCTGCCTTCAACATTCTGCATCCAAAACCATCATTGGCAAAGGCTGGAAAATGTACCTGGTAAAACTTTGGGAAAGTAGTGTGATAAGAGGACAAGGTGACAACCTTATAGACCTGGGAAACAGAGGCCCAATGCTGAAATGTCAAAGAACACTTACAGCTCTTTTTTAGAACATAGGCTTGATCATTGGTCTGGCAGAACCATCTGGAAATTATAGAAATAGAAGATGTGAGGGGTGTACTCACTTTTGTAAGATACTGTATATGTGTGGATATACATTAACACAAAGGAATGTTAATGAACATGATTGTTTATGATATAATTGTGAATGGCCATTTAACCACTTCAGATCCGCGCTATAGCTGAAAGACGGCCGCAGCGCGGACCTGAACTGCCGGGAGGGCATCCCTGGACGTCCTCTTGTTTACGTCTGCGTTGCGCGCCACCGTGGGTGCACATCGCGGAATAGCTGAGCCCGCTGTGTCAGGCGGGTGCCGATGCGCGTGCCTGGTGGCCACGATGTCCGCCAGGTACCCGCGAACGGCAGTCACAGAGACAGGTACGTGGATCTCTGTGTGTAAACACAGAGATCTACGTCCTGTCAGGGAGAGGAGACTGATGCGGTGTCCCTTGTACATAGGGACAACCATTGGTCACCTCCCCCAGTCAGTCCCCTCCCCCCACAGTAAGAATCACTCCCAGGGAACACATTTAACCCCTTGATCGCCCCCTAGTGTTAATCCCTTCCCTGCCAGTCACATTTATACAGTAATCAGTGCATATTTATAGCACTGTTCGCTGTATAAATGTGAATGGTCCCAAAATAGTGTCAAAAGTGTCCGATATGTCTGTTGCAATATCGCAGTCCTGACAAAAAAGCCGCCATTACTAGTAAAAAATAAAAATAAAAATAATAAAAAAAAATTCATAAATCTATCCCCTATTTTGTAGGCTCTATAACTTTTGCGCAAACCAATCAATAAACGCTTATTGCGATTTTTTTTTTACCAAAAATAGGTAGAAGAATACGTATCGGCCTAAATTGAGAAAAAATATATAAATATTTTTTTAAATTGGGATATTTATTAAAGCAAAAAGTTAAAAATATTGTGTTTTTTTCAAAATTGTCAGTCTTTTTTTGTTTATAGTGCAAAAAATTCAAACCGCAGACGTGATCAAATACCACCAAAAGAAATCTCTATTTGTGGGGAAAAAATTACAAAAAAATTCATTTGGGTACAGTGTTGTATGACCGCGCAATTGTCATTCAAAGTGCGTCAGCGCTGAAAGCTGAAAATTGGTCTGGGCAGGAGGGGGGGTTTAAGTGCCCAGTAAGGAAGTGGTTAAGTATAGATGGCAGCATTCGGAAGGAGCCTGTGTGTTTAACGCCTGGTTGTAAAGGGTATAGGGACGAATATGACATTGTGATTGTTACCATCAGCAATGTTATGCACACTACCACATTTAGTCCCTAGGGGACATGTATAGAATTTGACAGCTTCCGTGGTCTAAATGAAGCGGACGAAAGAACACAGACTTCCGGGGGCTGCGTATATGTGGTTGTCATAGAAGCGGGTTTCTTGAGGAAGCCCATTGAGATGGCAATACGGGTCTAGGAGGGAGGAGCCGGACCCATGACGTCGCGCTGCCACTGCCATTGTAGTTTGGAGTGGTGAGTCAGCTGATGTGGTTTATACAAGTGCTTTTACATTTCTTTTCTTTAAGTAGATTTTTTTGTTTTGTTTTGAAAATCTTTATTTTATTTGTTATAAACACATCTGGCTAACAACATGGGCGGGACCGGCAAAGGGGTCGCAAGGTAGCATTACAGAACCAAGATATGTAATGCCGTGTACACACGATTGGTTTTACCGATGAAAACAGTCCGATGGACTTTTCTCATCGGATAAACCGATCATGTATGGGCCCCATCGGTCTTTTTTCCATCGGTGAGAAAAAATAGAACATGTTTTAAATTTATCCGATGGGGAAAAAAAACAATAGCAAATTCCGATCGTCTGTGTGGAACTCCATCGGACAAAAAACCCATGCATGCTCAGAATCAAGTCGACGCATGCTCAGAAGCATTGAACTTAATTTTTCTCGGCTTGTCGGAGTGTTTTACGTCACAGCGTTTGGGACAGTCGGATTTTTGACTGATGGTGTGTAGGCAAGACTGATGGAAGTCAGCTTCCGATGGAAAAATCCATCGGATTGGAATCCATAGGAAATCCGATCGTGTGTACAGGGCTTTAGAGTATTTGCGACTACCATAATAAACCATCATCAATGAGGTGGCCTGGCTCAAGCTCCAGGGGTAGGATGATAGTTAACTAGCTCACCTAAGTTGCTGTGCTAGCAAGGGTCGGTTTAACAAGACTTCAAGGGATGTTATCAGAATTCAGAGAAGCCTCCTAATCTGCTGCCGCAGTGTAGGGTTCTGCCAATCACTTCGACCAAACCCTGTCATATTTTTTCAGACAGCCTCTATGTATATAGGTATCTTTGTATAAGGGTATCACATTATTGACAAGTGTTTTCCATAGACCTAAGAGGGAGGGGCTTTCCGCTTCCAGCATAGGACGATGGACGGAAGTAGAACAGCAAGAGACCCAACAGGGTTCTCTCAGCCACCCTGGGCTATTCTTGGGGAAGGGACAATAGAGATACTTAACAATTCATTCACCTCCAGAAAGATTTGTGACCAAAAAACTGTAATTACCGGGCCGGACCAGAATATATGAATGTAGTCCCCCGGAGAATGGTCACAACTAGGGTTGTCCCAATACCGATACTAGTATCGGTATCGGTACCGATACAGAGCATTTGCCCAAGTACTTGTACTCGGGCAAATGCTCCCGATGCTTCACCCGATACCTGGACAGTCAGCGGTGATCAGTGCGGTGGGAGAGTTACAAGCACCGATCACCGCTGTATATATTTAAAAGTCTGACAGCCTTTTCTCCGCCTCTCCCCCCCCCCCCCCCCGCGGCTTTCAGCTGCTGTAGTGAAATCAGCGGTGATCAGTGCTTGTAACTCACACACGATCACCGCTGACTGTCCCCGCATCCTCCTCCAGCCCCCCTTCGTTCTGCTGCTGTTTTCCTCCCTCCATGCTGCGGTCTCGTGTCCCCCTCCATTCTCATGTCTCCCTCCGTGACCCCCTCCATTCTCATGTCTCCCTCCGTGACCCCCTCCATTCTCATGTCTCCCTCCGTGCTGCCTTCCCCCTCCGTTCTCCTCCTCCACCCCCTCTTACTGTTAGGATGGAGAGCGGAGGTAGGAGCCGGTAAATCCGGCTCCTTACTGTTCCGAATGAACAGAGTCATCACTGACTCTGTCCATTCACATAACTGAAACATCGTAAACTGTGTTTACAATGTTTCAGTTTATGAATGAAGAGAAGCCGCTGTCTTCCCTCCATTCATTTTCAGCGCAGCTGAGGCTGCTGAGAAAGGGACCGGGGAATCTGTGTCCCTAGTCCCTTTCCCTGTCTCAAAGGGGAGATGTCAGAGGTCTGTTAAGACCCCTGATATCTCACCAAAGCCCCCCAACAGGGCTGATAAAAAAATAAAAAATTTAATAAAAAAAATAAATAATAAATAAATTAATTGTAAAAAATTAATTAAAAATAGAAGAAAAAACACACTGACACTGTCCAACCCCACCCTTAAAAAAAGAAAGCATTGTAAAAAATAAATAAATAAATAAAATAAATTGTAAAAAATAAAAAATAAAACAAATTGTAAAAAATAAAAAAAATAATTGTAAAAAAAAAAAAAAAAAAATACTGACATGTGCACTTTCACATGAGATTAAAAAAAAGTATCGGTATTCGGTATCGGCGAGTACTTGGAAAAAAGTATCGGTACTTGTACTCGGTCTTAAAAAAGTGGTATCGGGACAACCCTAGTCACAACGCCAGCACTCCGGGGAGAGGGAAGACCTCATCCTGTGCACCTGGGCGGGAGTGAGTTATGCTCTATGGACAATCTTGTACTGAATGAGGCGATCTCTCAGGGAAACAAGTATTTTAAATGGGAAGTCCCATATATCGTCCCAGTCCTCAGAGTCCATCTCCAGAACAATCTGGCCCCATTGCTGACGGAGCCTGGACAGCTCAGGAGAAGAGACTCGGAGGAGATGTGTGTATAACACGGAGGTGGGTTTGTTTGAACAGTCGAAGCGCAAAATGCCTCTCACCTGGTGGAAACTGGGCCCTGAAAGCATGGGACAACTGAAGATATCTGAATCTGTGTGAGGGCGGGGCATTGTGTTAAGACATTAAATGATCAAAGGAGAAGATCGAGAGGTCTGAGGTGACATCCGAGAGAACTTTAATATGGTACTTGATTTCGAAAAAGTGATGTAGGTTGGGATTGTTCCAGAGGGGGGCGTTCGGGGATACTGCAGTCGAAGGATACTTTTCACAGGCCAGGCCAAGCCCTCCCTCCAGGCCCTAAGAGTGGTACACAGAGGGGGTAAGTCGTATGGAGCCTTCGGACCCCGCAAAAGGAGGTTCGACAAAGCCTCCACAGACCGTAACACCGCAGCTTCAGTGGCCATGGGCGAGTTGGATCTATCCGGAACAAGCCACCAGAAAGCAGTGACTAATTGAGCCGCAATGAAATATTTGTGGCAATCCGGAAACGCCAGGCCCCCCTGCAAACAAGGGCGCATGAGAGTGGTCAACTTGAACCGGGGAGGACGTGGGCCCCATAGAATGGAGGAAAAAATTTGATTTAGGTGGGAAAAAATGATTTAGGGATCCACTGAGGGGAGTTACGAAACAAATATGTAAACTTGGCAAGGATTTTCATTTTGATGAGGTTGATACGCCCCAACCGGGACAGAGGAAGGTTCTCCCATGCTTTCAGCTTGGCTCTGACTGAGTTGACTACTGGGGACAAGTTCAGCGGAATGAAGTCAGCCACATTCCTTGAGATACGTACCCCTAAGTATGTAAATTCATCCACCCATTGTAGCTGAAGAGAAGCCGAAGCCTCTCCTCTAGCATTCTTATCTATAGCAAGCAATTGCGACTTTGACCAATTGACCTTAAGCCCTGTCACCTCCGACAATCTTTCCAGGACCAGCAATGCCCCTTGCAGAGAAGGGCCGGCATTGTTTAGAAAAAGGAGGAAGTCGTCTGCGTACAGGGCTACCCTCTCCTCCAGCCAGGCCAGACGGAGTCCTTTAATGTGTGGCAAGACACGTAGTACCTCAGCCACTGGTTCCATGGCAATTGCAAAGAGGGCCAGAGAGAGAGGACAACCCTGCCGCGTACCCCTAGCAAGCTTAAAAACAGGAGATAGTCAACCCCCTAAACGAATGGCAGCCGTCGGCGAGTGATATATAGTCTGCAACCATTGGATAAACACCAGGGGGAAACCCATTCTCCATAGAATCTCCCACAGGAAAGGCCATTCTATTGAGTAAAATGCCTTCTCAATATAAAGAGAGGCAACTACTCTGGTACCCCGATTGTCATGTCTTGCATGAAGATTAGTGAACAATCTACGAAGGTTAATATCTGTAGACTTGTGGGTCATGAAACCGGTCTGATCCGGGTCTGTGAGGGAGGGAAGTAAAGTGTTACGTCTAGCTGTGTGGAGCTTAGTTCGAATTTTGAGGTCGTTGTTAAAAACTATGCTATGGGTCTATAGGAAGCACATAACTTTGGATCTTTACCAGGCTTGGGAATGAGAATAACATGCGCGTGTGCCATGGAGGGTGGGAGAGAACCCTGCCTCAGGGAATGAATAAATAGGACAGCCATCCGGGGAGCCAACATGGCGGCATGTGCTACGTAAAAATCAACCAGAATTCCATCTGGGCCAGGAGCCTTGCCAGTGGACAGGGAATTAATCACAGCAAGAAACTCCACAGTGGTTATTAGATGCGATCTCTCCGAGTCGGAGAGCCAACCAAGGGCTATCGGATCTAGGAGGAGTGCCAGTCCCTCTGGGTCTAAACCCATGGGTAATGTGGTGGCATATAAGGATTGGTAAAAGTCGTGGAACGCTAGCAAAATGGCCTCAGGAGATGAGATGGCCTCACCCGTGGGAAAGGTAAGTGCAGGAAGCACTGTACTCGGGGTGTCATGGTGGGACATCATTGCCAACAGTGTGCCATTCCTGTCCCCCTGTTCAAAAAATGTTTGCTTCGTATGAAACAGTTCTAATCTAGTAACCTCTGTTAAGTGAAGGTGAAGACTGCGTTTGAATGCCTGCAATGCATCAAAGTTTGAGGCGGAGGGATCCAATCCATAGTGGGCGGAAGCCAACTCCACCCCATTCTCCAATGCCGCAGTGGCAGCAGTTTTCTGTACCCTTACCGCCTTTATGGCCGAGATGTAATGGCCCCTTGTAAATGCCTTGAAAGTATCCCAGACTATCTCAGGAGAGGATGACCCTTCATTAAAGTCCCAGTAAGCACTTAGGGCTAGGGGGGCTTGTTCTGCTATGTCATGTTGGGAAATCCATTTAGCACCAAGCCGCCACATTGAGCCACTACGAGAGGAGGAGGTGCGCATGGTGATCTGCAGGGGGCTGTGGTCAGAGACCCCTGGGCAAATAAGATGCGTCCGTCAGCATAGAGGGGGTTAGCAAAAGCATAATCAATTCTGGAGGTGGTTTTAGAGGAGGTGGTTTTGTAAGAGGCAAAAAAACATGAAAATGTTTTAGTGGATGGGAATTTTCACCTCCAGACTTCTGTAACACCCACAGATAATGCCCAATTTGACAACTCCCCGGTGAAGGACTTAGGTGGCAAGGGCCCAGTAGTAAAATTTCTGCAGGACAGTAGGGAGTGATCCTCCAGTATAGTATACAGAATTTCAGACTTAAAGGGCGGCGGCACATATATACCTGTGAAGACATACCTCTGCTGCCATATTGTGAGTACCAGTATAACAAATTTACCCAGCGCGTCCATGTGGACCGCTTCTATGACACGCGAAAGAGACTTATGAACCAAGATGGAAACTCCCCTCGCATACGTTGAGTAAGAGGCATGAAAAGCCTTCTGTACCCATGGCCTTTTCAAAGCCATGAGCTTACTGCCCACCAGGTGTGTCTCCTGCAGGACCAGGACAGCTGGACTATATTGTTTGACATATAGAAAAAGAAGTGCCCTCTTAAACTTAGGAGTTGAGGCCACGCACATTCCAGGATACCACGGAAAAGGAATCCTGATCACGTGATGCCATAGGCGCTTCAGCCAAAATAATTAGAGGAGACTAATAGTCGTCGAGCAGGTGACACCTGGTGAGCAGCAGTGGAGCATGAGCCATTGTACGTGAAACACAAAAAACACATGTAAACAAACACAGCAACTAAACTAAAAAACTTCCCAAGCACCAGATGCTTATCCTACCAATCCCCCCTACCCCCCAGAACATCATGGGGGAGGTCAGGAAGTGGTCTTTACCCAAAAACAAAAAAAAAACAAATACCTGTATAGCTAAACCTAAAAATTAGGCCACAATACAGTCCTCTGCAGCACTGAACTAAAGCTGCAGGCTCAACCCTATTATAGAGTTTTTCCAAACAGGTGTAGAGTAACAGTTCAGGGAGCTTCTAGGGATCTTTGCAGAGTCAAGCTGCAAGGGGTAAGTGTGTATCCAGTGTAAAGGTGTGCTTGCCATAGCTCTGGCATGTGTGAAAAGGAGAATAATAGGATAGGCAGTTCAGGACATGTATGATCCGTGCATCAACTAACGTTGATGCGATAGGAGACCATTATCTCAGAGTGGCCAGCCGTCAGCCTCCGAAGGGGTGTCAAAAAAACAAAATTTGCCGTGATGTTGGACCCGGAGTCGGCTAGGGTAAAGCATATTTAATATTTTTTGCTCTAAGCCATTTACGGACATCGTTGAAGGTCTTTCTCTTCCTCTGTAACTCGGCCGAGAAGTCAGGGAAGAGGAGGATGGAGGTGTTGCCGTATTTAAGTGTGGGATGTTTACGAGCTTCTGCCAAAATCCTGTCTGTCTCGGTAATTCAGAAAGCGGACCAGGAAGGCCCTGGGGAGGTTCCCTGGGACGGCCCGGCCCGTGGGCACCCGATGGGCTCTTTCAACCACATAGGTAGGAGTAACAGCGGTAAAACCCAGGTCTTTAAAGAACTCCTCCACAAATTCCGCCGGGTGATCCCCCTCAGGTAGCCCAAGGACTCTAATATTGTTCCGCCTGAGCCGGTTTTCAGCATCGTCAGACTTCGCAACAAGGGCCTGCACTGTGCGCTGTAACTCAGCAATGAAGGTGACGTTGAGTAGCGGTGAGATCCTCAGTAGCCGAGATTCTGGATTCAGACTCAGTCATCCTCCCCCTGATTTTGTCTAAGTTGTTCCTTATCAGGTTGCATTCTTCAGCAAGGTGATCGATGCGCATCAGCAGTGAGGTTCTGCTCTGTTCAATTGCTGCAAGGATTGTGGTGGTACTATCTTGCGGTAAGGGAGCTGATGTCGTCGCCACCGGAGCGTCCCCGGGCTCCATCTCCAATTCGGGCAGTAAGGCCTGTAGCCTCCTGACCAAAACGGCGTCTGGGGGAGGTCAGCGGTTTCTGCTGCGGAGTGGACCTAGCCGACTTAGGATGCGTCTTTTTTGAGGGCATCTGCACTGGGGAAGACACGGGGGGATCCGCAGTGCCCGTGCCCAGGGGTGGTTGCAAGGGGGCAGGCGTTAACCAGATACGGTTGCGACCACGTCACCTCTGTCGGATCAGGTAGTCAGGTGTGGCTCAGCAGTCCTTCCTCACCCGGCAGGAAGATGGAGAGGAGGGCAGAGATGTGGGAACTGTGCACCCGGGCCTGGGATGTGTGGAGGCCCTAGCAGTTCAGCAGGATGGGGCCCGGGAAAATGGCGGCCGTCACCATGCTCCAGCAGGCCGCAGCCAGGTCCAGCAGGTAGTGTCAGCCCAGCCACTGCGCTATCATCAGCAGGAGGGGAGGAAGTGATGGGATGGACAGGGATGGCAGGCCTGTCTGTGCTCCGGAGCCCTGGATGGGGATCTCACTGCCGCGAGTCCCAGGCTGACAAGATGGCCGCTGTCAGCTAGGCCTCCACAGGGATCGTCAGCCCGGCAGCCCTCCAAAAGCACAGCTGGGACATGAGGAGCTGAGGGGGAGGCACTGGGATGGCCTGACAGAGCACCGGAGCCGCAGATGGTCAGGGTCCGGCGGACAGATGGGAAGCTCCAGATGGGAAGATGGCGGCGGCGGCGGCAGCGGCGGCCGTGAGTACAGGCTGGCTATGGCCGGGCGGATGTCTCCTCCAGCGAGCGGCTCCTCCGCACAATATATGGCCAGGGCAGAGCAGGAGAGGAAGGGGAACAGTCCTGAGGCTATGGCAGTGCTCACCGGGTTGGCAGAAGGACGGATGGCACAGGATGGATGGAAGCTCCGGCCAGGAAGATGGCGGTGGTGGCCATGAGTACAGACCGGCTATGGTCGGGTGGATATCTCCTCCAGCGAGTGGCTCCTCTGCACAATATACGGCCAGGGCAGAGCAGGAGAGGAAGGGGGACAGTCCTGAGGCTGTGAGGGTGCTCACCGGGTCGGCAGATGCACGGATGGCACAGGATGGAGGAAAGGATTACCGGAGCTCTCCTGGAACACGTCCGCCGCTGCACACATGGGGACATGCCCCTCTTTAAGTAGATTTTAGTGGGGGCTTTCAATGCAGTGTTAAACAGGAGAGCACTATGTACAGTGCCTTGAAAGAGTATTCATACCCCCAAAGTGGTACGATTGTGAAGTGGAAGGAAAATGATAAATGGTTTTCAATTTTTTTTTTACAAATAAATATAGAAAAAAAGTGTGGCATGCATTTGGAGTCAATCTTTGTAGAACCACCTTTCTCTGCAATTACAGCTTCAAGTCTTTTTGGATATTTCCCTACCAGCTTTGCACATCTAGGAGAGTGAAATGTTTGCTCATTCTTCTTTCCAAAACAGCTCAAGCTCTGTCAGATTGGACGGAGAGCGTCTGTGAACAGAAATTTTCAAGTCTTACCATAGATTCTCAATTGGATTAAGGTCTAGATTTTGACTGGGCCATTCTTACACATGAATATGCTTTGATCTAAGCCATTCCATTGTAGCTCTGGCTGTATGTTTAGGGTCATTGTCCTGCTGGAAGGTGACCCTCCATCCCAGTCTCAAGTCTTTTTGCGGTCTCTTCTTTTTTTCAAAGATTGCCCTGTATTTGGCTCCATCCATCTTCCCATGACCTCTGACCAGCTTCCCTGTCCCTGCTGAAGAAATTATGGTGTGTTCAGGGTGATGTGCAGTGTTAGTTTTCTGCCACACATAGCGTTTTGCTTTAAGACCAAAAAGTAAAATTTTGCTCTCATTTGACCAGAGCACCTTCTTCCACAATTTTGCTGTGTCCCCCGCATGGCTTCTCGCAAACTGCAAAACGGGACTTCTTATGGCCACTCTTCCATAAAGGCCAGATTTGTGAAGTGCATGACTAATAAATTGTCCTGTGGACATATTCTCCCACCTGAGCTATGGATCTCTGCAGCTCCTCCAGAGTTACCATGGGCCTCTTGGTTGCTTCTCTGATTAATGCTCTACTTGCTCGGTCTGTCAGTTTAGGTGGACGACCATGTCTTGGTAGGTTTGCAGTTGTGCCATACTCGTTCCATTTTCGGATGATGGATTGAACGGTGCTCCCAACCCAACCCTACTTTAAACTTCTCCACAACTTTATCACTGACCCTGGTGTGTTCCTTGGACTTCATGATGCTTTTTGTTCATCAAGGTTTACATCTAGAGGAAAAGAGATTTCATCTCCAAATACGGAAAGGTTTCTTCACAGTAAGAGCTGTGAAAATGTGGAATAGACTCCCTCCAGAGGTGGTTCTGGCCAGCTCAGTAGATTGCTTTAAGAAAGGCCTGGATACTTTCCTAAATGTACATAATATAACTGGGTACTAACATTTATAGGTAAAGTTGATCCAGGGGAAATCCGATTGCCTCTCGGGGATCAGGAAGGATTTTTTTCCCCTGCTGTAGCAAATTGGAGCATGCTCTGCTGGGGTTTTTCGCCTTCCTTTGGATCAACTGTGGGTATAGAATTGGGTACAGGAAGTCCCCGAGTTACGAACATCCGACTTGCAAACGACTCCTTCTTACGAACGGGAGGCTGCATGGCAACTTTTCGATGGCGGGCACATTCGATGGAACATCAGAAAACAACGTATCTGCCGTTCTGCGCATGCTGTTCCGACTTACGAACATATTTTGACTTAAGAACAAACCTACAGTCCCTAGACCGTTCATAACTCGGGGACTGCCTGTATATTGGATTGTATGATATTTTTTATTTTATTTATTTTTATGGTTGAACTAGATGGACTTTTTTCAACCTGACTAACTGTGTAACTATGTAACCAACCTCTGGGGGGTTCACAGAAAACGGTATTTATACTAAGATTAAATTACACACAGGTGGTCTATTTACCAATTAGATAACTGCTGAAGGCACTTCGTATAACTAGATTTTAGTTAAGGGTATCAAAGTAAAGGGGGCTGAGTACAAATGCATGCCACACTTTTCAGATATTTGTAAAATAAATTGAAAACCATTTATCATTTTACTTCCACTTCACAATTATGTGCCACTTTGTATTGGTCTATCACATAAAATACGTATTGTTGTAATATGACAAAATGTGGAAAACTTCAAAAGGGGTAGGAATACTTTTTCAGGGCACTGTATCTGCCTTTTTGTTACACATGGCCTGTTTGTGGATTATGAGCATTAGGGAGAGAGTGTGCCAAGTTCCAGGAGAAAGGAGAGGCCCCTGGGTATTCAAAATAGTTACTATAATGAGCCTGTTTCTTGCTTGAGGGGGAGCAGGTTTTTCACCTGGTGTTGGTGGTGCACTTAAATTGGATGAAGAAAATCTATAGAAGAGCACCATTGTCTTGGATTCGAAAGGATTGTTACATTTGTTTAATGATATTTTGAGAGACTGATGTTTCACAATAACATTTATTTGGATATGATAAATGTATTTTGTCACATATTGATTTAGTTGCGCTGCCTATATAGGTTTAATTTAGCAATATTTTTTGGTGTTGTAAAATCACTGAGTGTTCAGCTAGCAACTGATTGTTAGTATAAATTTTATATTTTATTCTTATACATTTTATTCATGCACTTGAGGAATTGGAGGTTGCGCTGAATGTAATTATTTATAAATTATATTTGCATACTGTTGTCGTGAAGGGGTTAGGGTGTACTGTATTAGCACAGCCTATTTATTTTGTATGGGCTGGCAGTGCACCTTGAAAGCCAAGTTCACCTTTTCAAGCAGAGTTTTGCTTTTCATAATAAATAGAAGCCTTTTAGAATGTCTCTTCTGCCCAGGCCACCCCAATGAGCTTTTCTCTCACTTACCTAGCCCATGGCAGCCTTCCGTCTGCACTTCCCTGTTCAAAATGGTAAAAAAAATAAAGTATTTTGAGCACATCACTTCCTGTAGTATCCTGTGACCATCCAGAAAACATATCTCGTCACCCATCACCAAATATGTTGTGTATTACCAGTCTGGACCATTCCCTCCTGTGACGGACCACCCGCCACTGCACCTGGGTGCCTCTGAAAAGATACAGCTTTATCCACTCTGGAACAAGGTATTTTAGCTGGGATTTGCACCCAAGAACCAGAAGACACAAGCTTAGGTGCAAACTGGAACTCACTTTATTGTAAATTCACACACAGAATTTATACCACACAAAATCTGATAAGAGCTTGATTGCATTATCCTAAACAATGCAAACTTTAAAACAGAAAGTATCATCAGTACATCTAATGAACAGCTAAAAGTAACCTAATTAAAAAGTGATCTAATTAACAGTAAGCTAATCAACAGCCAGGCACCCAAGCTTCGATTAGTAAGGGAGCCCACCCCAGCACACAAAGTACATAACACATGGGGGGGTCATTTACTGAGATTCTGGGAAGTACTGGGTGCTCTACATGTAAGAGCGCCCATTTCAGGCAAGTAGGAGTTCAACTAGGTGAACATGTGAATGGAAAAATCGCACTATTGGCGGCGAATATGCCTTAGTAAATTCGGAATCACAGATTTCACGGATCTGCAAGTGCCAATTGCTACGAAGTTATTATATAGCACTGCAACCATGTATGTGAAGAAAACATTTTTATGTGAGATGTGCTCTACCTAGTGTGCATCTATTGATATATATTGCAATTAGTATTCTTATTTTTTTTTTCTTCTTTTGCCAACGAATGCAGTTATAAATTTAGTATTGCAGAGTAATGTCTGCTATTCTGTAAAGTTACATGTATTGAACATTTACAGTTACACATCTGTTTTTATTTTAGCGACTATAAAGCAGTAATTATTTATGTTCATTCTTTAATCATACTACACTATTATGCAGGTCTCATGGCTTGGTGGTCTGCTCATATGCCTCCAAAAGCACTCAAGTTATGAGTTCAAATCCCAGCCAACCTACCACCCACCAGCTGTGTTTATTTTTCCAATGCACAAGTGAATAAAAATAAAAAAAGTAAACTTCCCGTTAACTAGTGTGTGATGTTTGGAATTCCACACCATAATATTATTGAATACTTACATATGTTTGCATGCATTTGAAGATTTAGACCCCATACACACTATTAGATTTTTTGCAGATTTTTGTCTTCAGATTTACCAAAGCCATAAAATATGAGGTCAAACCAACCTTAATGCCGCGTACACACGGCCGTTTTTCTCGTCGAAAAAAAAGACATTTTTCCCATTCGACGAGAAAAACGATAGTCTGTGGGCTGTCGTTTTTTTCGACGAGAAAAACGGCATTAAAAACGACGAGAAAAATTAGAACATGTTCTAATTTTTCTCGTCGTTTTTTTCGACATGTTTTCCGCTGCAGTGTTTCCCATAGGGAAACACTGCCGCGGAGCCCACAGACGGTTGTTTTTCTCGTCAAGAGAAAAAATGACGTGAAAAACGACCGTGTGTGGGGAACAAGCTGTTTCCCCATTTTAAATGACATTATTCACGGCGGTTTTTTAACCGCCGTGAATAATGATCGTGTGTACGTGGCATAAGAGTTTCAATTTGTATGCAATCAGGCAAGCCCTTGCACTACATGGTTTTGGTAAATCTGAAGAAAAAAATCTGCAGAAAATCTAATAGTGTGTGTGGGGTGTTAATATAATAGAATCCATCAAACTAAAGTGCATTGGCTAATTATCTAATAGCAGTGGAGGCCCGTCAATAGGGGGCGCAAGGGCGCCGCCCCCCCAAAGCTACTTACATTTTTTTTTAAAGTGTCCCTTTAAGTGGGTGTGTTAAAGGCGCCGGGCACGGGGTGCTATTGGAGGCATGACCCGTGTGTAAACACGTGATTGGTGCTAAGAAGCTCTATTGGAGTGTTTTCCGGGTGCAAAGCTTGTAGCCACGAAAACTCCACCTCTAGCATTAGGTTTCCAGTGCTTGTAATTGATTGGGTCCATTGGGTGGGGCTTTAATCAGACCTGCAGCGTCATTGGCTCACAGGCTGCCTGTCTCCTTCAGTAAGTGAGGGGGGAATCACCAGCAGAAGAGAACTGGTCAGGGCAGACAGGGAGCGATGTGCAGAGGCAGCTCCATTCATCTCCCTGTGACACAAACTCGGCATCCAGCAGTGCACACAGAAATCTTCAGGTACACTACATGCCAGGACTGGAGGGGGGAGGGGGCAGAAGGGGCTATTATCACTGTGTCCTGAGTGACTTACAGCAGCATTTTAATCTCCAACTTTACTTCACCTCTCTCCATGGGGAGAGAAACAAAAGGCATTATTAGAGTAGAGGTAATCAAAAAGGGGGGCTTGAGGTGCAGAGGTGAGCAGAGGAGGTGTGCAGTCAGAGGTGGTGTACAGAGGTGCAAAGTGGATGGGAAGGAAGGGTTGGATTGTAGAGGTTAGCAAAGTAGGGGTAGGGGGGACAGAGGTTAGCAGATGATGAGTTAGGGGCAGAGTTGTACTGATGGGGAGATAAGAATGCAGAGATTAGTAGACAGATGGGGGGGTACTGTAAATACACCTGTTATATGGCTAGTTATATGGCTAGTCACTGTAAATTACTCAATTACATTGGTGGTTGATGAAAATACTCCTGTTGTGTTGGGGTCAGTGTAAATGTCCCAGTTACATTGGGGATCCGTTTAGGGTGCCCCCTTACATTGGTTGTCAGTGTAGAAATATTAGTTGGTTATACTCTATTAAACATTTTAGTCCACCATTTGGTTCAGATTTTTTTTTCATATTTTCCTCCTATAAAACCTAGGTGCGTCTTATGGAGCGAAAAATACGGTAGATATTCACTGCTCACATCCTGCAGCCTCCCGGTCTCCGATCTGACCATTCCAATCACTGCCTCACACCCTTTCCATTCCAGATTACTTTTTATCTCTTCCAAACTGTTTAGCAGATCAGAACATTCTCTGCAGTGCAATCATTTATGGTGGCTGTAGGAATGACATTAAAAAGGAATCCTCTATTCTATGAGTGCAGAATGTACTGATCTGCTTAACAGTTTGGAAGAGATAAAAAGTAATGTGGAATGGAGAGAGTGTCCGTCAGTGATTGGACCCCTAAAGAGGAATGCCCAGATCTGAGACCACACTTGTAAAGAAGAACTCAGCATAGGGATGGTGGGAACCCCTCATAATGGGCACAGCGGGTGTACAGACCCGGGAACTTGGCACAGGGATGGTGGGAACGGCTCATAATAGGCACATCAGCTTACAGACCCGGGAACTCGTTACAGGGATGGTGGGAACCCCCATAATGGGCACATCAGGTTACAGACCCGGGAACTTGCCACAGGGATGGTGGGAATCCCTCATAATGGGCACAGTAGGTGTACAGACCCAGGAACTCAGCACAGGGATGATGGGAACCCCTCATAATGAGCACAGCAGGTGTACAGACTCAGGAACTCAGCACAGGGATGGTGGGAACCCCTCATAATGGGCACAGCAGGTGTACAGACTCAGGAACTCAGCACAGGGATGGTGGGAACCCCTCATAATGGGCACAGCAGGTGTACAGACCCAGGAACTCAGCACAGGGATGGTGGGAACCCTGCATAATGGGCACAGTAGGTGTACAGACCCAGGAACTCAGTACAGGGATGGTGGGAACCCCTCATAATAGGCACAGTAGGTGTACAGGGATGGTGGGAGGAACCCTCATAATGGGCACAGCGGGTGTACAGACCAGGGAACTCAGTACAGGGATGGTAGGAACTCCTCATAATGGGCACCTCAGGTGTACAGACCCAGGAACTCTGCACAGGGATGGTGGGAACCCCGCATAATGGGCACAGTAGGTGTACAGACCCAGGAACTCAGTACAGGGATGGTGGGAACCCCCTCATAATGGGCACCATAGGTGTACAGACCCTGGAACTCAGTACAGCCTGTCCTTATATATTTACTTGAGATCACTTAGACCCGGTGGGTCTCTATAGTGGGAGGTAGTGTCAACACCCCCATTCTTTTATATTATATCCTATTCTCCCTAGGGAGTTTTTAGGGGGGCTGCAACCTCTGTCTGGTGTTTGCCTGATCGCGGAATCCCTACTTCTTTAATAATAGTCTAATGTCCATAAAATTTCATAATCTACCCAATAGACCTCATGCACACAGGGTGTTTGCTTTGCTCCTCTAAACGTCAGAACTCCTGGCAGGAGAAAAGCCCACTGCAGGCGCATCATGCGTTTTATCGTAAATGTATCCTATTGGCCAAAATATTTATTTGTTCTGGCCATTTAAATGCATTACCTCTCAAATGTGCCTAAATGCATCTAGCGTTTCAGTGTGTTTAGCTTTTTTCTGCGCTTTTTAGGGGGGGTTTTTTCAGACTGTAATTGCTCTGCTTCTAATATGTCTGTAAACACCTGTGTGCACATGGACACATAAGCTAACATACGGGTGTTTTTACAGGCTGAGAAAAACAGTGTCAAATGCCAGTATTTTTTAAGCTTTAATCTGAGCCCTTTGTAATCTCATGTAGCCATATTCCTAAGTGATCATCACAAGTCTTTTTCTGTGCTTGATATACCATCAGTCCGATTCATGCTTCAGAGTAGGGATGAGCTTCGTGTTCGAGTCGAACATACGTTCGACTCGAACATCGGCTGTTCGATCGTTCGATGAAGATCGAACGATTTGGGCCGTTCGCGCCAAATTCGAGTGACGCGAACGGCCCACAATGCACTACGCCATCGCAGTGTCATCCAGGCGCTGTGATTGGCCAAGCATGCACTGTGACCCCGCATGCTTGGCCAATCACAGCGCCGGCAGCGAGGAGAGCAATGATTGGCCACAGGCAGGATGCCTGTGGCCAATTATTGCTGAGGGGGTTTAGTACACGCCCCACACTATAAAAGGCCGCCAGCACGGCGGCCTAGTGTAGTGTGTTCCGGAGCAGGGATAGAGCAGCATAGGCAGGGACAGTGACTTTTATTTCTTTCTTGCTTAACCTGGATTCCTTTAGTTTAGGGAAAGAGAAGGATAGGTAGGGAGAGTGTCAGTGTGTTTTGTGCTTGTGCTATATTGTGCTTAAAAAAAACATTTTTTCTAGGGACAGAAAACTGTAGGTAGGGAGAGTGTGTCAGTTTCTTTCACTGTCAAAGTCCTTGTTTCCAGGGACCTGGAAGGACAGTGAGTGAATTGTCCTTGTGCTAAATTGTGCTTAAAAAAAACATTTTTTCTAGGGACAGAAAACTGTAGGTAGGGAGAGTGTGTCAGTTTCTTTCACTGTCAAAGTCCTTGTTTCCAGGGACCTGGAAGGACAGTGAGGTAATTCTCCTTGTGCTAAATTGTGCTTAAAAAAAACATTTTTTCTAGGGACAGAAAACTGTAGGTAGGGAGAGTGTGTCAGTTTCTTTCACTGTCAAAGTCCTTGTTTCCAGGGACCTGGAAGGACAGTGAGGTAATTCTCCTTGTGCTAAATTGTGCTTAAAAAAAACATTTTTTCTAGGGACAGAAAACTGTAGGTAGGGAGAGTGTGTCAGTTTCTTTCACTGCCAAAGTCCTTGTTTCCAGGGACCTGGAAGGACAGTGAGGTAATTCTCCTTGTGCTAAATTGTGCTTAAAAAAAACATTTTTTCTAGGGACAGAAAACTGTAGGTAGGGAGAGTGTGTCAGTTTCTTTCACTGTCAAAGTCCTTGTTTCCAGGGACCTGGAAGGACAGTGAGGTAATTCTCCTTGTGCTAAATTGTGCTTAAAAAAAACATTTTTTCTAGGGACAGAAAACTGTAGGTAGGGAGAGTGTGTCAGTTTCTTTCACTGTCAAAGTCCTTGTTTCCAGGGACCTGGAAGGACAGTGAGTGAATTCTCCTTGTGCTATATTGTGCTTAAAAAAAACATTTTTTCTAGGGACAGAAAACTGTAGGTAGGGAGAGTGTGTCAGTTTCTTTCACTGTCAAAGTCCTTGTTTCCAGGGACCTGGAAGGACAGTGAGGTAATTCTCCTTGTGCTAAATTGTGCTTAAAAAAAACATTTTTTCTAGGGACAGAAAACTGTAGGTAGGGAGAGTGTGTCAGTTTCTTTCACTGTCAAAGTCCTTGTTTCCAGGGACCTGGAAGGACAGTGAGGTAATTCTCCTTGTGCTAAATTGTGCTTAAAAAAAACATTTTTTCTAGGGACAGAAAACTGTAGGTAGGGAGAGTGTGTCAGTTTCTTTCACTGTCAAAGTCCTTGTTTCCAGGGACCTGGAAGGACAGTGAGGTAATTCTCCTTGTGCTAAATTGTGCTTAAAAAAAAACATTTTTTCTAGGGACAGAAAACTGTAGGTAGGGAGAGTGTGTCAGTTTCTTTCACTGTCAAAGTCCTTGTTTCCAGGGACCTGGAAGGACAGTGAGGTAATTCTCCTTGTGCTAAATTGTGCTTAAAAAAAACATTTTTTCTAGGGACAGAAAACTGTAGGTAGGGAGAGTGTGTCAGTTTCTTTCACTGTCAAAGTCCTTGTTTCCAGGGACCTGGAAGGACAGTGAGGTAATTCTCCTTGTGCTAAATTGTGCTTAAAAAAAACATTTTTTCTAGGGACAGAAAACTGTAGGTAGGGAGAGTGTGTCAGTTTCTTTCACTGTCAAAGTCCTTGTTTCCAGGGACCTGGAAGGACAGTGAGGTAATTCTCCTTGTGCTAAATTGTGCTTAAAAAAAACATTTTTTCTAGGGACAGAAAACTGTAGGTAGGGAGAGTGTGTCAGTTTCTTTCACTGCCAAAGTCATTGTTTCCAGGGACCTGGAAGGACAGTGAGGTAATTCTCCTTGTGCTAAATTGTGCTTAAAAAAAACATTTTTTCTAGGGACAGAAAACTGTAGGTAGGGAGAGTGTGTCAGTTTCTTTCACTGTCAAAGTCCTTGTTTCCAGGGACCTGGAAGGACAGTGAGGTAATTCTCCTTGTGCTAAATTGTGCTTAAAAAAAAACATTTTTTCTAGGGACAGAAAACTGTAGGTAGGGAGAGTGTGTCAGTTTCTTTCACTGTCAAAGTCCTTGTTTCCAGGGACCTGGAAGGACAGTGAGGTAATTCTCCTTGTGCTAAATTGTGCTTAAAAAAAACATTTTTTCTAGGGACAGAAAACTGTAGGTAGGGAGAGTGTGTCAGTTTCTTTCACTGTCAAAGTCCTTGTTTCCAGGGACCTGGAAGGACAGTGAGGTAATTCTCCTTGTGCTAAATTGTGCTTAAAAAAAACATTTTTTCTAGGGACAGAAAACTGTAGGTAGGGAGAGTGTGTCAGTTTCTTTCACTGTCAAAGTCCTTGTTTCCAGGGACCTGGAAGGACAGTGAGGTAATTCTCCTTGTGCTAAATTGTGCTTAAAAAAAAACATTTTTTCTAGGGACAGAAAACTGTAGGTAGGGAGAGTGTGTCAGTTTCTTTCACTGTCAAAGTCCTTGTTTCCAGGGACCTGGAAGGACAGTGAGGTAATTCTCCTTGTGCTAAATTGTGCTTAAAAAAAACATTTTTTTCTAGGGACAGAAAACTGTAGGTAGGGAGAGTGTGTCAGTTTCTTTCACTGTCAAAGTCCTTGTTTCCAGGGACCTGGAAGGACAGTGAGGTAATTCTCCTTGTGCTAAATTGTGCTTAAAAAAAACATTTTTTCTAGGGACAGAAAACTGTAGGTAGGGAGAGTGTGTCAGTTTCTTTCACTGTCAAAGTCCTTGTTTCCAGGGACCTGGAAGGACAGTGAGGTAATTCTCCTTGTGCTAAATTGTGCTTAAAAAAAACATTTTTTCTAGGGACAGAAAACTGTAGGTAGGGAGAGTGTGTCAGTTTCTTTCACTGCCAAAGTCCTTGTTTCCAGGGACCTGGAAGGACAGTGAGGTAATTCTCCTTGTGCTAAATTGTGCTTAAAAAAAACATTTTTTTCTAGGGACAGAAAACTGTAGGTAGGGAGAGTGTGTCAGTTTCTTTCACTGTCAAAGTCCTTGTTTCCAGGGACCTGGAAGGACAGTGAGGTAATTCTCCTTGTGCTAAATTGTGCTTAAAAAAAAACATTTTTTCTAGGGACAGAAAACTGTAGGTAGGGAGAGTGTGTCAGTTTCTTTCACTGTCAAAGTCCTTGTTTCCAGGGACCTGGAAGGACAGTGAGGTAATTCTCCTTGTGCTAAATTGTGCTTAAAAAAAACATTTTTTCTAGGGACAGAAAACTGTAGGTAGGGAGAGTGTGTCAGTTTCTTTCACTGTCAAAGTCCTTGTTTCCAGGGACCTGGAAGGACAGTGAGTGAATTGTCCTTGTGCTAAATTGTGCTTAAAAAAAACATTTTTTCTAGGGACAGAAAACTGTAGGTAGGGAGAGTGTGTCAGTTTCTTTCACTGTCAAAGTCCTTGTTTCCAGGGACCTGGAAGGACAGTGAGGTAATTCTCCTTGTGCTAAATTGTGCTTAAAAAAAACATTTTTTCTAGGGACAGAAAACTGTAGGTAGGGAGAGTGTGTCAGTTTCTTTCACTGTCAAAGTCCTTGTTTCCAGGGACCTGGAAGGACAGTGAGGTAATTCTCCTTGTGCTAAATTGTGCTTAAAAAAAACATTTTTTCTAGGGACAGAAAACTGTAGGTAGGGAGAGTGTGTCAGTTTCTTTCACTGTCAAAGTCCTTGTTTCCAGGGACCTGGAAGGACAATGAGGTAATTCTCCTTGTGCTAAATTGTGCTTAAAAAAAAACATTTTTTCTAGGGACAGAAAACTGTAGGTAGGGAGAGTGTGTCAGTTTCTTTCACTGTCAAAGTCCTTGTTTCCAGGGACCTGGAAGGACAGTGAGGTAATTCTCCTTGTGCTAAATTGTGCTTAAAAAAAACATTTTTTCTAGGGTCAGAAAACTGTAGGTAGGGAGAGTGTGTCAGTTTCTTTCACTGTCAAAGTCCTTGTTTCCAGGGACCTGGAAGGACAGTGAGGTAATTCTCCTTGTGCTAAATTGTGCTTAAAAAAAACATTTTTTCTAGGGACAGAAAACTGTAGGTAGGGAGAGTGTGTCAGTTTCTTTCACTGTCAAAGTCCTTGTTTCCAGGGACCTGGAAGGACAGTGAGGTAATTCTCCTTGTGCTAAATTGTGCTTAAAAAATTTTTTTTTCTAGGGACAGAAAACTGTAGGTAGGGAGAGTGTGTCAGTTTCTTTCACTGCCAAAGTCCTTGTTTCCAGGGACCTGGAAGGACAGTGAGGTAATTCTCCTTGTGCTAAATTGTGCTTAAAAAAAACATTTTTTCTAGGGACAGAAAACTGTAGGTAGGGAGAGTGTGTCAGTTTCTTTCACTGTCAAAGTCCTTGTTTCCAGGGACCTGGAAGGACAGTGAGGTAATTCTCCTTGTGCTAAATTGTGCTTAAAAAAAACATTTTTTCTAGGGACAGAAAACTGTAGGTAGGGAGAGTGTGTCAGTTTCTTTCACTGTCAAAGTCCTTGTTTCCAGGGACCTGGAAGGACAGTGAGTGAATTCTCCTTGTGCTATATTGTGCTTAAAAAAAACATTTTTTCTAGGGACAGAAAACTGTAGGTAGGGAGAGTGTGTCAGTTTCTTTCACTGTCAAAGTCCTTGTTTCCAGGGACCTGGAAGGACAGTGAGGTAATTCTCCTTGTGCTAAATTGTGCTTAAAAAAAACATTTTTTCTAGGGACAGAAAACTGTAGGTAGGGAGAGTGTGTCAGTTTCTTTCACTGTCAAAGTCCTTGTTTCCAGGGACCTGGAAGGACAGTGAGGTAATTCTCCTTGTGCTAAATTGTGCTTAAAAAAAACATTTTTTCTAGGGACAGAAAACTGTAGGTAGGGAGAGTGTGTCAGTTTCTTTCACTGTCAAAGTCCTTGTTTCCAGGGACCTGGAAGGACAGTGAGGTAATTCTCCTTGTGCTAAATTGTGCTTAAAAAAAAACATTTTTTCTAGGGACAGAAAACTGTAGGTAGGGAGAGTGTGTCAGTTTCTTTCACTGTCAAAGTCCTTGTTTCCAGGGACCTGGAAGGACAGTGAGGTAATTCTCCTTGTGCTAAATTGTGCTTAAAAAAAACATTTTTTCTAGGGACAGAAAACTGTAGGTAGGGAGAGTGTGTCAGTTTCTTTCACTGTCAAAGTCCTTGTTTCCAGGGACCTGGAAGGACAGTGAGGTAATTCTCCTTGTGCTAAATTGTGCTTAAAAAAAAACATTTTTTCTAGGGACAAAAAACTGTAGGTAGGGAGAGTGTGTCAGTTTCTTTCACTGTCAAAGTCCTTGTTTCCAGGGACCTGGAAGGACAGTGAGGTAATTCTCCTTGTGCTAAATTGTGCTTAAAAAAAACATTTTTTCTAGGGACAGAAAACTGTAGGTAGGGAGAGTGTGTCAGTTTCTTTCACTGTCAAAGTCCTTGTTTCCAGGGACCTGGAAGGACAGTGAGGTAATTCTCCTTGTGCTAAATTGTGCTTAAAAAAAACATTTTTTCTAGGGACAGAAAACTGTAGGTAGGGAGAGTGTGTCAGTTTCTTTCACTGTCAAAGTCCTTGTTTCCAGGGACCTGGAAGGACAGTGAGGTAATTCTCCTTGTGCTAAATTGTGCTTAAAAAAAACATTTTTTCTAGGGACAGAAAACTGTAGGTAGGGAGAGTGTGTCAGTTTCTTTCACTGTCAAAGTCCTTGTTTCCAGGGACCTGGAAGGACAGTGAGGTAATTCTCCTTGTGCTAAATTGTGCTTAAAAAAAAACATTTTTTCTAGGGACAGAAAACTGTAGGTAGGGAGAGTGTGTCAGTTTCTTTCACTGTCAAAGTCCTTGTTTCCAGGGACCTGGAAGGACAGTGAGGTAATTCTCCTTGTGCTAAATTGTGCTTAAAAAAAACATTTTTTCTAGGGACAGAAAACTGTAGGTAGGGAGAGTGTGTCAGTTTCTTTCACTGTCAAAGTCCTTGTTTCCAGGGACCTGGAAGGACAGTGAGGTAATTCTCCTTGTGCTAAATTGTGCTTAAAAAAAACATTTTTTCTAGGGACAGAAAACTGTAGGTAGGGAGAGTGTGTCAGTTTCTTTCACTGCCAAAGTCCTTGTTTCCAGGGACCTGGAAGGACAGTGAGGTAATTCTCCTTGTGCTAAATTGTGCTTAAAAAAAACATTTTTTCTAGGGACAGAAAACTGTAGGTAGGGAGAGTGTGTCAGTTTCTTTCACTGTCAAAGTCCTTGTTTCCAGGGACCTGGAAGGACAGTGAGGTAATTCTCCTTGTGCTAAATTGTGCTTAAAAAAAACATTTTTTCTAGGGACAGAAAACTGTAGGTAGGGAGAGTGTGTCAGTTTCTTTCACTGTCAAAGTCCTTGTTTCCAGGGACCTGGAAGGACAGTGAGTGAATTCTCCTTGTGCTATATTGTGCTTAAAAAAAACATTTTTTCTAGGGACAGAAAACTGTAGGTAGGGAGAGTGTGTCAGTTTCTTTCACTGTCAAAGTCCTTGTTTCCAGGGACCTGGAAGGACAGTGAGGTAATTCTCCTTGTGCTAAATTGTGCTTAAAAAAAACATTTTTTCTAGGGACAGAAAACTGTAGGTAGGGAGAGTGTGTCAGTTTCTTTCACTGTCAAAGTCCTTGTTTCCAGGGACCTGGAAGGACAGTGAGGTAATTCTCCTTGTGCTAAATTGTGCTTAAAAAAAACATTTTTTCTAGGGACAGAAAACTGTAGGTAGGGAGAGTGTGTCAGTTTCTTTCACTGTCAAAGTCCTTGTTTCCAGGGACCTGGAAGGACAGTGAGGTAATTCTCCTTGTGCTAAATTGTGCTTAAAAAAAAACATTTTTTCTAGGGACAGAAAACTGTAGGTAGGGAGAGTGTGTCAGTTTCTTTCACTGTCAAAGTCCTTGTTTCCAGGGACCTGGAAGGACAGTGAGGTAATTCTCCTTGTGCTAAATTGTGCTTAAAAAAAACATTTTTTCTAGGGACAGAAAACTGTAGGTAGGGAGAGTGTGTCAGTTTCTTTCACTGTCAAAGTCCTTGTTTCCAGGGACCTGGAAGGACAGTGAGGTAATTCTCCTTGTGCTAAATTGTGCTTAAAAAAAAACATTTTTTCTAGGGACAAAAAACTGTAGGTAGGGAGAGTGTGTCAGTTTCTTTCACTGTCAAAGTCCTTGTTTCCAGGGACCTGGAAGGACAGTGAGGTAATTCTCCTTGTGCTAAATTGTGCTTAAAAAAAAACATTTTTTCTAGGGACAGAAAACTGTAGGTAGGGAGAGTGTGTCAGTTTCTTTCACTGTCAAAGTCCTTGTTTCCAGGGACCTGGAAGGACAGTGAGGTAATTCTCCTTGTGCTAAATTGTGCTTAAAAAAAACATTTTTTCTAGGGACAGAAAACTGTAGGTAGGGAGAGTGTGTCAGTTTCTTTCACTGTCAAAGTCCTTGTTTCCAGGGACCTGGAAGGACAGTGAGGTAATTCTCCTTGTGCTAAATTGTGCTTAAAAAAAAACATTTTTTCTAGGGACAGAAAACTGTAGGTAGGGAGAGTGTGTCAGTTTCTTTCACTGTCAAAGTCCTTGTTTCCAGGGACCTGGAAGGACAGTGAGGTAATTCTCCTTGTGCTAAATTGTGCTTAAAAAAAACATTTTTTCTAGGGACAGAAAACTGTAGGTAGGGAGAGTGTGTCAGTTTCTTTCACTGTCAAAGTCCTTGTTTCCAGGGACCTGGAAGGACAGTGAGGTAATTCTCCTTGTGCTAAATTGTGCTTAAAAAAAACATTTTTTCTAGGGACAGAAAACTGTAGGTAGGGAGAGTGTGTCAGTTTCTTTCACTGTCAAAGTCCTTGTTTCCAGGGACCTGGAAGGACAGTGAGGTAATTCTCCTTGTGCTAAATTGTGCTTAAAAAAAACATTTTTTCTAGGGACAGAAAACTGTAGGTAGGGAGAGTGTGTCAGTTTCTTTCACTGCCAAAGTCCTTGTTTCCAGGGACCTGGAAGGACAGTGAGGTAATTCTCCTTGTGCTAAATTGTGCTTAAAAAAAACATTTTTTCTAGGGACAGAAAACTGTAGGTAGGGAGAGTGTGTCAGTTTCTTTCACTGTCAAAGTCCTTGTTTCCAGGGACCTGGAAGGACAGTGAGGTAATTCTCCTTGTGCTAAATTGTGCTTAAAAAAAACATTTTTTCTAGGGACAGAAAACTGTAGGTAGGGAGAGTGTGTCAGTTTCTTTCACTGCCAAAGTCCTTGTTTCCAGGGACCTGGAAGGACAGTGAGGTAATTCTCCTTGTGCTAAATTGTGCTTAAAAAAAACATTTTTTCTAGGGACAGAAAACTGTAGGTAGGGAGAGTGTGTCAGTTTCTTTCACTGTCAAAGTCCTTGTTTCCAGGGACCTGGAAGGACAGTGAGTGAATTCTCCTTGTGCTAAATTGTGCTTTAAAAAAAAAAAATTTCTAGGGACAGAAAACTGTAGGTAGGGAGAGTGTGTCAGTTTCTTTCACTGTCAAAGTCCTTGTTTCAAGGGACAGAGAAGGACACCTGAAGGTAGCCCTTATTGCTTTTTTCCCATCTCCCTGCAGGCCATCTATTAGAATGTCTGGAAGGCAAACAAGGAGAGGCAGACAGTCAGGAGGCAATAAAAGAGGGCAAGCAGGCTCTGTGTCTGGGGGCAACAGTGCTGGTCGTGGACGCGGTGCATTGTCATCAGCACATGGCCATGGGACACGCTTGTCCTTCTTTTCGGCAGCTGGACATGTTGAGCCACATCATGCCGAAGACTTGGTAGAGTGGATGACCAAGCCCTCCTCCTCCTCCTCATCCTCTCTCACCCAGGCTCAGGGTACTGGAAAAGCAGCTGCCAAAGCGTCCTCTTCCCTGGTATCAATGTCAGACTCATCATCAGTCACTCCTTCCCTAGACCCACCATGTCCTCCTCCTGAGGAGTCCCCCGAACTGTTTCAGCACAGTGTTGGGTACATGCTCCAGGAGGATGCCCAGCGTTTCGAAGGGTCTGATGATGAAACCCAGCTAGAGGAAGGCAGTAGCGTGAGAGCAGACAGAGGGGATGCTCAAGAAGGACACCAATCTGGCAGTCATGTTCCAGCAGCTGCAGCATACTGCCAGATTGCCTCCAGTGATGAGGAGGGAGGTGATGATGAGGTCACTGACTCCACGTGGGTGCCTAATAGGAGAGAGGAGGAGGAGGAGGATGAGGAGGAGGCACATCTCCAACGAGGCAGGATGCCCTTTGGTGGCCAGCGTAAGGGCAGTACACCGACGGAATCACACCGCAGAGCTCCGCCTGTGCAGGGCGCTGCCTCTGCCCGTCATTCAAAAAGTTCTTTGGTGTGGGCCTTTTTTGAGGCTAGTGCATCAGATCGCACAGCTGCTGTTTGCAACATATGTCTCAAGCGTATATCGCGTGGCCAAAACATCAGCCGCTTGGGTACCACATGCCTGACCAGACATATGTTGACCTGCCATGCAGCTCGTTGGCAAGCCTACCTCAAAGACCAGAACAAAGCGGACCTCTCCTTGCACCGCATCAGCTGGGATCTCCAACCCCACTATAACTTCAGTCCTCTCTGAAACATGCACTGAGAGGAATGAAGGTGTAGAATTAGGTGTGTCACAGCCAAGTACTTGCGGCCACTCTGCTAGCAGTACACCGACGTCCGATTCTAGCAGGCAAATTTCCCTGCCCCAGCTGCTGGACCGTCGAAAGAAGTTCACTCCCAGCCATCCACATGCCCAGCGGTTGAATGCTAGCTTGGCTAAATTGCTAGCGCTTCAACTGCTGCCTTTTCAGTTGGTAGACTCGGCCCCCTTCCGTGAGTTTGTGCAATGTGCGGTTCCTCAGTGGCAGGTTCCCAAACGCCACTTTTTCTCACGGAAGGCTATTCCGGCTCTCTACCGGCATGTGGAAGGCAATGTCTTGGCCTCGCTGGACAGGGCGGTCAGCGGTAAGGTGCATATTACCGCTGACTCATGGTCCAGCAGGCATGGACAGGGACGTTACCTTTCTTTCACGGCCCATTGGGTCACTCTTTTGGCAGCTGGGAAGGATGCAGGACAAGGTGCAGTAGTGTTGGAGGTTGTCCCACCGCCACGCCTCCAAAATGCTACTACTGGTTGTGACACACCTCTCTCCTCCACCCCCTCCTCATCTTCTTCCTCCATGGCCTCTTCCTGTGGTTTGTCCTATGAACCAGCGGTGCTCCGTAGCCGTTCACGGGGCTACGCAAGTACGCAGGCAAAAAGATGCCATGCCGTGCTTGCGCTGGTGTGTTTGGGGGACAGAAGCCACACTGGGGCAGAGGTCCTGTCTGCTCTGCAGGGCCAGGCCGAGAGGTGGTTGACGCCACGCCAGCTTAAGCCAGGAATGGTGGTTTGCGACAATGGCACCAACCTCCTCTCCGCCCTCCGACAGGGACAACTGACCCATGTGCCCTGTGTGGCTCACGTCCTTAACCTGGTGGTGCAGCGGTTCTTGGGCAGGTACCCGGGCTTACAGGATGTCCTGAGGCAGGCCAGGAAAGTCTGTGTGCATTTCCGCAGATCTTATAATGCCAGTGCTCGCCTGGCTGAGCTGCAAAAGGAGTTGAACCTGCCCAAGAACCGCCTTATATGTGACATGCCCACCAGGTGGAACTCAACGTTGGCCATGCTGCAGCGGCTGCACACGCAGCAGAGGGCCATCAATGAGTACCTGTGCGACTACGGCACCAGGACAGGGTCAGGGGAGCTTGGTTTTTTTTCTCCACGCCAGTGGGGCATGATCAGGGATGCATGCACTGTCCTGGCACCATTTGAGGAGGCCACGAGGATGGTGAGCAGTGACAGTGCATGCATCAGTGACACTGTACCTCTTGTCCACCTGTTGGAGCACACGCTGCGTGGAATAATGGACAGGGCACTTGAGGCAGAACAGAGGCAGGAAGAGGAGGACTTCCTTGCCTCTCAAGGCCCCCTTTACCCAGACAGTGTTCCTTCTGTCCCACCCATCGCACAGGAAGAGGAGGAGGAGGAGGAGGAGGAGGAGGAGGAGGAGGATTGTGTCAGCATGGAGGTGGAGGCTGGCACTCAGCATCATCAGCAGCAGTCTTTTAGGGATGATTTACAGTCCCAAGAAACCAGTGGACTTGTACGTGGCTGGGAGGAGGTGGCTGCGGATCATGTCGTCCTTAGTGACCCAGAGGACTCCGGAGCGAATGCCTCAGCAAACCTACGCTGCATGGCCTCCCTGATCCTGCAAAGTCTGCGGAAGGATCCTCGTATTCTTCGGATCAAGGAGAGGGACCATTACTGGCTGGCCACTCTCCTTGATCCACGGTACAAGGGTAAGGTTGCGGACCTTATGTTACCATCGCAGAGGGAGCAGAGGATGAGACAACTCCGGGAGGCCTTGCAGAAAGGTCTGTGCAACGCGTTCCCAGAGACTGGGAGGTTACAAACTCCTGGTCCTGGACAACGAGTTGCTGAGGCTTCGGCCAGTCAAAGAAGGAGCGGTGGGGAAGGTGGCCGTCTGACCGATGCGTTCAGACAATTCTTTAGTCCGCAGCCCCAAAGTATGATCGGTTCCAGCAACCATCGCCAGCGTCTGATAAACATGGTGCAGGAATATCTAGGGGCAAGGTCAGACTTGGACACCTTCCCCACCGAAAATCCTCTGGCTTACTGGGTCTTGAGGATGGATCACTGGCCAGAGCTTGCACAGTATGCAATTGAGCTACTGGCCTGTCCTGCATCCAGCGTTCTTTCGGAACGCACATTCAGTGCTGCTGGAGGATTTGTCACGGATCACAGGGTGCGCCTGTCCACCGACTCGGTTGATCGACTGACTTTCATCAAGATGAACCAGTCTTGGATCACCACCAGCTACCACACACCTGATGCTGATATAACAGACTAATTGATTTTAACATGTCACATCCCTTCAAGACTGATGCTGATGCTGAGTGCCTGTGCTGTTATGTTGACTGGCTATCCTCCTCCTCCGAGTCCTCAATGATACGATTGATGATGATAGCTTGGAAGATCATTTTTGTTTATGGGTGCCGCCACCAGTGGCTAAGGCCCAATTTTTCAGCCCCTGTTTTACAGGGGCGTGTAATTACAATTTTTTTAGCAATAATTTGCCATAGGGCTCATTGCTGTGCTCCAAGTACAGTATCTGTGAGGGGTTGGAGTGTTGTGGCACCAGTGCCTAAGGCCCAATTTTTCAGCCCCTGTTTAACAGGGGCGTGTCATTACAATTTTTGAAGCAATACTTTGCAACAGGGCTCATTGCTGTGCTCCAAGTACAGTATCTGTGAGGGGTTGTAGTGTTGTGCCACCAGTGCCTAAGGCCCAATTTTTCAGCCCCTGTTCAACAGGGGCATGCAATTACAATTCTTGATCTAATAATTCACAGCAGGGTCCATTGCTGCACCCACCAAGAGTAACTCTGAGGGCTTACAGTCTTGTGGCAACGCCACCACCACCACCACCACGAAAGGCCCAATTTTTCAGCCCCTGTTCAAAAGGGGCATGTAATTACAATTCTTGATCTAATAATTCACAGCAGGGCCCATTGCTGCACCCACCAAGAGTAACTGTCAGGGCTTACAGTGTTGTGGCACCAGCACCACCATCAAAGCCCCAATTTTTACTACCACTGTTCAACAATTATATGTAATTAAAATTCCTGATATAATAGTTGACAGCAGGGCGTTCCAGCACCAACCAAGAGTAACTGAGTGCTTACAGTGTTGTGCCAACACCAACAACTAAGGGGCCTATTTCTGCAGAGTATATACGGCAGGTCCCTACTTTCAAACATCCAACTTACAAACGACTCCTACTTGCAAACGAAAGAAGACAACAGGAAGTGAGAGGAAATCTACCCCTAGAAAGGAAAATTCTCTCCTGTAAGAATAAATATGGGAGAAAGGGGTCTCATCTGTACTGATGCTTTATCAGCAATCCTTGTTTCAAGAAAAACACCACATTTCAAAAACAGTTGTCATTGGGACGGAAAGTGAGGTGAAATGTTCTGAACAGGGGCACAGACAGCAAAACAAATGTTACAGGGGTGATAACCCTTACCTATGTTTCCCAAAAAGTTTAAAAATAGATTTTTGGGCTGGAGCTACACTTCAACAATGTACCTGTTCAAAATTACAAACAGATTCTACATAAGAACAAACCTACAGTCCCTGTCTTGTATGCACCGCCTGTATACGGCTGTTCAGAGTATATAGGGCCTTTTTTATTTTATGTGCGGGGTTCCCCTTAATATCCATACAAGACCCAAAGGGGCTGGTAATGGGCTGGGGTAGGGGGGGGGGGTCATGGGGTAGCTATGCCATTTTTCTTAAAGAATTTCATCCATATTACCGGGACCAGACATTACATTAAAGCCGCAAGCAGTTTTAAATGGCTTTTTTTTCCTTTAGAAGTGTCATTTTGTGCAGGGACAGTTCTAAACACGGGAAACACGTGGCACTTCACAGGCATACTTTAGACACCCCCCAGGTACGATATTTAAAGGAATATTTGACTTTTTTTTTTTCACTTTATGCATCATTAAAATGACTGCTCCCGAAAAACGACCGTTTTTAAAACTTCTTTTTGCATTGATACATGTCCCCTGGTGCACAACCCGGGTTCCCAAACCCTATTTATGACAATAACATGCATAATAGTTGTTATAATTAGCACTTTAGAATTCGAACGTTCGCATTCATTGTATTTAATAGGGTTCTAATGTTCGTTCGAACTTTCGGTCCGTTCGCGGGTTCTGGTGCGAACCGAACCCGGGGGTGTTCGGCTCATCACTACTTCAGAGTAAGTTTAAGGCCCCGTTCAGGCTAGATTCACACTGTTGTGCAGAGAGGCTCAAAGCAGGGGTCCGGTGCATCCCTGTTCTCCATTTCAGGGATGAATCGGGCCCAAATTTTTGCCTGCATTTGGACCTAAAACAAAGCATATTTCCAGGTTGTAAATTGGCAAATGTTAGTGCAGATCCCTACTTGTTATTGCTTGTATTGAAACTTCCATAACACAGTTGGTGTTCTGTACATTGACCGTGTACAAAACACCCCCCTACATGTACACCATGTTTAAACATTTGCCAGTTTTATGAGTCATAGCGGGCAGCAGATGAAACTACACAGGTAATTGTAAAAATACAAAATGTAGTGTAGGACTTACATTTTTTTCTTATCAAAAGCGAAATTACCTTTTAAATGCAACCCCTGTCCTCTAACGTTTAATGTTGTAGAGAGGCTATGCAATGGGTTAATAAAGTCAGAACTTAAAATGCAAGTTTAAAACATTTCCTAGTCTGTGATCTCCAGATACCGTCCGGGTTTTAAAACAAATTTAAGCTTCGGTGGTGTATAATGTGCAGCCTGGTATATGATGTGCAGAGCCCTGTGTATAATGTGCAGCCTGGTATATGATGTGTAGGGATGAGCTCTGACATGTTTGCATACTCCACGTGCAGAGCCCGCCAGGAAGTCGGCACGGCGCTAATCACAGGCAAGGAGACATTGTCTTGATGCTCGGCTGCAGAGATCGGGAAATGTCTCCCTGCCTGTGTTTAGCGCAGTTTCGTGCCGACTGCCTGGTGGGCTCTGCATGTGGAGTATGCGAACATGCCAGAGCTCATCCTTAATGATGTGCAGAGCCCAGTGTATAATGTGCAGCCTGGTATATGATGTGCAGAGCCCAGTGTATAATGTACAGCCTGGTATATGATGTGCAGAGCCCTGTGTATAATGTGCAGCCTGGTATATGATGTGTAGAGCCCTGTGTATAATGTACAGCCTGGTATATGATGTGCAGAGCCCTGTGTATAATGTACAGCCTGGTATATGATGTGCATAGCCCTGTGTATAATGTGCAGAGCCCTGTGTATATGATGTGCAGAGCCCTGGTATATGATGTGCAGAGCCCTGGTATATGATGTGCAGAGCCCTGGTATATGATGTGCAGAGCCCTGGTATATGATGTGCAGAGCCCTGGTATATGATGTGCAGAGCCCTGGTATATGATGTGCAGAGCCCTGGTATATGATGTGAAGAGCCCTGGTATATGATGTGAAGAGCCCTGGTATATGATGTGAAGAGCCCTGGTATATGATGTGCAGAGCCCTGGGATATGATGTGCAGAGCCCTGGGATATAATGTGCAGAGCCCTGTGTATAATGTGCGGAGCCCTGTGTATAATGTGCAGAGCCCTGTGTATAATGTGCAGCCTGGTATATGATATGCAGAGCCCTGTGTATAATGTGCAGCCTGGTATATGATGTGTAGAGCCCTGTGTATAATGTACAGCCTGGTATATGATGTGCAGAGCCTGGTGTATAATGCTGACACTAGGAGTGGAAGCAAGTGGAATACACGGAGTGGGTGGATTCTATAAGGGGTGTGGGGTGTGGCTTGTGGGAGGGCCCAACCGTGGAGGGGCGGAGTCTTGCGCCCCCCCATCCTAAAACTTCACCAGCCGCCACTGGCTAATAGGCCTTTGCCTATTTATAGAGTCCAATGCAATCTTTTAGTAGGCGAAACCCTCTGTGGGATTTAAATCCATGAGTTCTTCAAGGCGCGAGTCTTTTAAGGTAGAAGTATTGACCACTAGCCTATTGGGCTGAGAACAATCATACAAAGAAAATACATTTACTAGTGTTTGATGTTTTTAATTCTACACAATAATGGTTTTGAAAATGAGCCATTAATATTATGGAAACAACCATGCTGATGTTGCATTGGCTATTAGGGGGGGAAAAAAAGTTGCGGGCGGCCCCCTCCCCCCCCCCCCATATCAGGTCCTTCGGGTCTGGTATGGATTTTAAGGAGAACTCAATGCCAAAATCTAAAAGAATAAAAAATATATAAATAATAAATCGTAGGCTCCCCCCAAAATCCATACCAGACCCTGGAGGTCAGGATAGAGGGGGACAAGGGCCTCTTCCCAACAACGCTGGCCCTCAGATCTTGCCCCTCCATGTGAATGAGTATCGGGTACATTTTACCCCTACCCATTCACCAAAAAAAGTAAAAAAAATACAAAACCACAAGAAACTGTTTTTGACAAATACTTTTCTTTAACCGGTTCCCGACCGGCTCACGCAGATATACTGCAGCAGAATGAATCCTGTATATATGCCCAGGAGAGCCACCAGAGGGCGTGCGAGCGTCGCCGGAGGCGCGCACCCTCTGCACGGCAGGGAAGCCGATGCGCGTGGCCGGCGGGCGCGATGGCCGCCGGCCACACACGATCACGACGGTTTGTGTGTAAACAAACAAATCTCTGTGCTGTCTGAGGAGGAAGAACAGATCGTTGTCTCCTATATTCAGACCCCATCCCCCCACAGTTAGAACACAAAATAGGGAACACAGTTAACCCCTTGATCTCCCTCTAGTGTTAACCCCTTCCCTACCAGTGACATTTATATAGTAATCAGTGCATATTTATAGCACTGATCACTCTGTAAATGTCAATGGTCCCAAAAATCTGTCAAAAGTGTCCGACCTGTCCGCCGCAAAAAAGAAAAAAAATCGCAGATCACCACCATTGCTAGTAAAAAAAAAAAAAAAAGCCATATAAATGCCATAAATTTTTCCTATTGTTTGTAGACGCTATAACTTTTGCGCAAACCAATCAATATACGCTTATTGCGAATTTTTTTTACCAAAAATATGTAGAAGAATACATCCAATTTTTTTTCAAAATTGGGATATTTACTAGAGCAAAAGGTAAAAGTTCGTGTTTTTTTTCAAAATTGAAGCTTTTTTTTGTTTATAGCGCAAAAAATAAAAACCGCAGAGGTGATCAAATACCACCAAAAGAAAGCTCTATTTGTGGGGAAAAAAAAGGACGTAAATTTTGTTTGGGTACAACGCCGCACAACCGCGCAATTGTCAGTTAAAGCGACGCAGTGCCGTATGGCAAAAAATGGCCCGGTCATTGGGCAGCCAAATCTTCCGGGGCTGAAGCGGTTAATAAAGTGTCCTGCAATGTACATCCATCGTCAATCACCGCGCCTGATGGATCCAAAAAAATAGCAAAAATAAAATAAAAAATGCTCTGCCTCGATGGGAGGGCTCCCGCCAACTGCTGTCTCTCAGATGATGTACCTGGGTTCTATTCCCGTAGCCACATGAGCTTTGTGGATAGTCATCTGAAGCCATCTACCAATCATGCTTTTAGAAGCTCCGTAACCCTTACGAGACCCAGAAAATAAAGCAAACAGAGAATTGGACCTTCTAAACTCCTTTGTTACCTCCAGATAGCGTAAAATGCATCTCTTCACGTCCAGACTATGAAAATCTCTTTCTTTAGGGCAAGTTGGAAACGTACAGAACGTTGGTAGAATTATCTCTTGAGATCTGTGGAAAGCTGAAGCAATCTTCGGCAAAAACCCCGGGTCTGTCCTCAGAACTACCCGATCTGGGAAAACTGTCAAGAAAGGCTCAATGATGGATAACACCTGAAGCTCACTGACTCTTCTAGCTGAGGTGACTGCTATGAGCAGTGCTAGTTTTACCGACCATAACTTAATTGTGGCTTCCTCTGGTGGTTCAAAAGGTCTTCTAGTCAGACCTTGCAAAACAACTGATGAATCCCATTTGAGAAAACACAAATGGTATCGACCTAGCCCTAGCTAGTGCCTTGAAAATCCTAATGATATAAGAGTCTAGAGATAACCTTCTCTCTAGAAAAACTAAAAGCGCAGCTACCTGAACTTTTAAGGTGCTTGCTGCCAAACTCTTCTCCATCCCGTCCTGGAGAAATCCAGAACGGAAAGGTTCACCATTGGAGAGTAATTTTTAGAAATGCACCAGGAATTGAAGCATTTCCAGGTCTTAAAATAAATGGCCCTGGTGACCTTCTTCCTGCTATTTAGCAGAGTACAAATTAAACGATCAGATAAACCCTTATTCCTCAGTATTTGCTCCTCAGTACCCAAGTTGCCGGTTTGAAATGACCTACGTTCGGATTTAGGCTCCATTCGGACTCTAGCACCCTTCTCCTGCTCAAAAAGTCCGCTAACTGGTTTAGGTTGCCCTTTAGGTGCTCTGCGGTTAAGGATGCCACGTTGTCCTCTGCCCAAGTCAGAGTCTGTAGGGCCAAGCTTAGAAGACACCTGCTTCTTGTGCCCCCCTGCCTTGAAATATAGGCCACTGCCGTGGCGTTGTCTGACAACACCTGGATGTGTTGGCCCCTGATCGTATGTCTGAAGGCCCACAACCCCAGAGAGATGGCCCTTAGTTCCCTCCAGTTGAAGGACCTCCTGGACTCCTCCACTGACCAGGACCCCTGAGCCATCTTGTTTTTGAGATGTGCACTCCACCCGCAAGAGCTCACATCTGTTGTCAAGATTTTTGCTGTAGGAAAGGTCCATAACAAACCCAAGCTCAAATTCGTTTGCCTTCTCCACCACCATAATTTTCTTTTTACTGGAGATGGGATCCTGATCTGTTTCTCCAAAGACTCTCCGTAGGTCCAATTCTGTTGAATCGCCTGTTGGAGGTCTCTCGCATTGAGGCAGGCCCACTGAACAGCTGGAATTGAGGCCGTGAGAAGCCCCAGCGTGGACATGGCTGCCCGCACTGTAACAGATAGGTTTGTCTGCACTCTCTTTACTGCCGCCTGTACCTTTATCATATTTTCCTCTGGGAGGAAAATTTTGTCCTGTACCTAATCGTTGACTCAAGCCTCGTACACACGACCGAGTTTCTCATCCAAAACCGGCAAGAAAAGTGCTGCGTGAGCTTTTTTGTCGAGAAAAACGTTCGTGTGTATGGTTTTACGACGAGAAAATTGCCGTGAATCTCGACGAGAAAATAGAGAACCTGCTCTCTATTTTCTCATCAGGATTCCAGATTTCCTCGTCGTGTTTCTCGTCGGCCTGTTTTGTGACGAGAAAATGGTTCGTGTGTAAGCTTTTACGACTCTTCCAAAAGCGCGCATGCTCACAAGCAACTATGAGACGGGAGCGCATCTTCTGGTAAAACAAGCCTTCGTAATGGAGATAGCACATTCGTCACGCTCCAAATTTTTGCATCGTTTAAATGTTGTGCATTGAAATCTTCGTTAGAATGTGACATTAATCCAAACGAATGAACTTCTTTTGCTGCTGATATTCACACAGAGTTATGACTATCTTTTTTTAACATTTTTCTTGTTGCTCTTAAGAAGATTTATGTGTATTATATCGTGCAAGTTTTTAGGAATATTTAAAAATTTGTTATTTTTCTAACTGATGTTAATTGTAATTTCGCAATGTTTTGGTAGTGATCTCCCATTGAATCTTTTAATATATATTATTTAAATTTTACACACTTTTTTGGGAAACACGATTTAGTTATTTTTTTGGGGGGTTGTTATCTGTCCCTTTTTTTGTCAGTCAAATGTATCTGCTTACTCCAAAGCTAGATTTTACATTTTTACAAATACACAGTCAAGTATGAACTTAAAGAAAAATAACATTTATTCATGTTTGAACTAAAATAAAGAGAAGGCAGCGCTGGAGAAGCTGCTGCCATTTGTGCATCCCAGGGACCCCAGAGCACACAGCAACCCTGTGTGGACACTAAAATTGGGAGCTTGAGAAGGCCAACATTTCTGAACACAATCTGATGCTGGCCTCCCAGAGGTCAGGAACAGCAGCAGGTGATATATATGTCCCAAGTGTGTGGTACTACAACAGGCTGCCTTCTGTCCGACCACAATGAAGCAAGGCCATCACTTCCTCGTCTTCCTGGCAACCTTTCCTGAAGCCTTCCCTGCAGCCTTCCTTCTTCGTTTGGCTGGAGGCTGGGCCACTGGAGGGGTACTCCTGTCAGGAGGAGGAGGAGGTGGAGGAGAAGGGGGTGGCGCAGAAGAACAAGGTGGAGGTGGAGGAGAAGGGGGTGGGGCGGAAGAACAAGGTGGAGGTGGAGGAGAAGGGGGTGGGGCGGAAGAACAAGGTGGAGGTGGAGAAGGGGGTGGGGCGGAAGAAGAATGTGGAGGTGGAGGAGGAGGTTGAGGTTGGGACAGTTGTGCCACCTCACAAATGGCGGTATTAAGGGTAATTTTTTCCATCACCCCCTTGTTGAGCAAGGTGATGAGCAGGGGCTCGCATAGGAGGCGTTGCTCCATGCTCATCACCTTGAACTTTGCCTCCACTAGGCCGGCAATGGCCTCTTCAGGGGATGTGGGCTCTTTGAGGGTGGCATGGGCCTCTTTAATAAGGGCCATTGCTGCCTCACTGGTGGTCCTGTCCCTCCTGCCTCTTTTGGGAAGCCGGATGGGAGGCACCTGGGATCTGGTGCTTCTCCTTTGCCCTGCCACCTCCTGGCTGCCACTGGGCCCTGCCACCTCCTGGCTGCCACTGGGCCCTGCCACCTCCTGGCTGCCACTGGGCCCTTCCTCCTCCTGCCTGACAGTTTCCAGACCCTCCTCCTGGCTGATTTCATCCTGTGTATGAAAAAGGGACATAGTTTAATATGTTGTTTTAATCTTTGCATCAAACTTTATAAACATGATTGAAGCAATTAGAATGTAAATCCAGAAATCATTTTTTCTAATTTACACCTACATCAGATTGACTATTTAGCACCCAATTAAGTGCAGACTAATGTCTCGAGATCTTGATTTCACTTGTGGAACCCAAAATATTGTATGTTTCTCATCTTGACATATTTGTCAAACATTAATTTTAGCCCAATACATTTTCATTTAATACTTTACCTGGCTCCAGATGGCCAAATCAGGATCATCCAGGATGGCTGCCTCCTCTTGCTCCAGAGAAGGCTCAGGTTGGCTGCAGGGAAGTCTGGGGGGAAGAGTGGAGAGTGATGGCCTTGCCTCAATGTGGTCATCCAGGAAGGACATCCTGCTGTAGTACCACAAAATCGGGACATACACATCATCTGCTGCTGCTCCTGACCTCTGAGAAGCCAGGACCTTAGAGCGTTCAGTCCTGTAGGTGCCTCTCAAGCTCCCAATTTTAGTGTCCACTTGTTTTGCTGTGGCTGTGGGCACCTTGGTCTGCACAAATGGGAGCAGCTTCTCCAGCGCTGCTTTTCTCACCCCTCTTTTTTTATGGATGGGGTTTTTTGTCTCCCACAGAGCGGGCAGCTCCCTTACCCGGTCAATAAATTCCGCCAGGAACTCTTTGTCGCTAATAAAGACATTCATATTGTATCTGCAAGTTTAAGAAATAATATATAACTAATGTGAGACAAACAGTCTAACCTCCTTAACATCGGAATCACCATATATATCCTACAACATTCTCAAAACAGTATAGGCCAACAATTTGTACAAGTCACAAAATCACATACCTTCGTTCGAAAGTCCGTCACTTGAACTCCTCTCTCCGCACACCGAACGTACTATAGTCACATGTGTGTTTGCTATATATACACACCACGCATGCGTCAAAATTCAAACACGTCGCTCCGCACACGTCGCCCGCCCATGACATTCTAACTAACATCTTTTCCCCGCCCCTTCTCTTTCGGCGCGCAGACAGATATGGCGGAGTTACAGCAGGTGTCTGATAATTCCGCAACTAACGAGGAGGAGACAAGCCCGGAGACAGAGGAAACGTCACGATCAAGGAGGAGATTCAAGGCATCGAATATGTCTTTTGCGGAGATGGCGGACATCTTGCTCAAGTCTGATTATGACGCAAAGCATGGGCCGTATAGCAAACCAAATAGAAGGAAGGCCAAAATCCTCACTAAAGTCGTGAAGAGTCTGAAGACGAATTTCGGGGTGAAACGCTCAAATGAGCAGCTCAGAAAGAGGTGGTCAGACCTCAAACTGAGGGAGCCAGAGCAGTTAAGGAGCATTAAGAGAATGCTCGCAAAAAGTAAGTAAAATGTACACTTTTATGCTATTAATCCTTTTCTAAACTGACATGTTGCTGGTTTTTTTTGTTTTTCTTATTGGACTCCCTTCCAAAATGTTATATTTTGAACTTGGTTGGGCACAGTAATCGTTCGTTACGTTACAGACACTTCGTTCGGCCACTATCCGCTGTTTTGGATTATTTTACAGCCACAAAAGTAATTAGACATCTGCCATTTTTTCGCAAATTTGGGGCACAAAGTTTTAGGCTAGATGATGTGTTTGTAAAGAGAATGAAATGCAAACTTTTGTCAGTGTAAAGGAGAGGACACTCAGCAGCTGCTTCCACATCTGTACTTTTGAGCACTATAGTGTGGGCCACCAGACCCGCCTTTTTTGGGTGTCCCACACAGGTGCTTCAGAGAATTTTTGTGTTGCCTACATGTCTAAAAAATGACAGACAAAAGGTGAATACTAAGCATATTCTTGGTCAGAAATAATGCATTCATCTTTAACTTCCGCCCAAACACACACTTGTACCCCACTTCCAAGCAATTTAGCCTGTTTTTTGGTTTAACATAGAGAATTTCTGTGTGATAACTCTACCTTTTGTTTGATTCTCATAGGGGAGAGAAGACTGGGAGGAGGACACTCCAGGGAGCACAAGAACCCCACAGCTTCACAACAACCCCAAACTCCCAAAGACCCACAAACGAAGGATGTAGAGGAAGTTGAGGTGGAGGAAGGAGAAGTGCAGGAAGGAGAGGTGGATGACGTTGTGGAACTGGTCACCACAACAGGTCAGTATCTGTCACCACAGCTTCAGGTAAGAGAGGTAGGCCTGCAGAGTTATAATACCTTTTTATTTTGTTTTTAGGGGATGTGAATGTTGGGGTGAAGGATAGTACAGGTTTCTCTGCTGACAGTGCCCTCCGCCTCATCCAGCAAGTGATGGAATGTAGCTGGACAAAATTAAAGAAAGAATACATGTGATGGATCAAACATTTAAAGACATTCTCGATGTTTTGGGGAGAATTCAATAAGGCATCCCAACCCCCTTTTTTCTCATGTTTGTTCTTCAACTTTTAAAAAACTTTTTGACAATCAAACCAGCCAAAAATTTAATCTGCACACAGTGTGTCAACATGTGCTATCTGCCATCAGGGGATATCCATGTACGTCTTTTGGGGGTGCAACCCCTTCCTCGTATCTAAAGTAGGTGAACTGAGGAAGGGGTTGCAACCCCAAAACACGTCCATTGATCACCCCTGATGGCAGATAGCACATGTTGACAATAGGGATCAGGAGTCTAAAATCCCTATAGGAAAATAATCCCAATTGTGTGCATATTCAATTTTTGGCTGGGCAAGGGGTGGCAGGACCCCATATTAGGACGGTCACATAGAGACATATAGTTTGTGTAAGTGAATGTCTCAGATTGCTCCGAGGTATCCAATTTTGTAATTTTTGGAATGCAACTGTTGTTTTTGTATTTTCCTAAGAAAACAATTGCCGGTTTGTGGCCAGGCAAACCAAAAATGTAAAAAAAAAAAAAAAAAAAAGGTGTGTGAATTTGCACATAGTAAAAGATTTGAACACAAACAACGTGTAGCTTCTTTTTCTAATATGCTCTAACCTTATTTTGTAAATTTTTTAAGGTTACATAGTGAAATGGTTGGTATTTACTAAAGGAAAATACACTTGGCACTACAAATGCACTAAGACAAACTAGGAGACAGGAAACCAAGAAAAGTTAGAAGTTTAAACAAGATTTTTATTTGGATCGTTAGACAGGAATCTTTAGACATAGCCTGGCATAGGAATTGCCCCCCTACCCGTGAAACAGTCCATGTATTTGTCCCGAACATCACGGGCATTTTGGGGGGGCAAGCCAGCACGGGCAGATTCCAGGCCCGGCAGGGGATTATCAGGGGAAAGTCCAGCCTCAGGCAAAACTGAGGCCATATATGAATTAGATTTGCGGCAAAGAAAATTGTGTAGCACACAGCAGCATAACACTACATAGTTTATTTTGTAGTCCGCCAAGTGGTTGGGAGTCCTAAAAAGGCGGAACCGGCTGGCCATTATGCCGAAGGCATTTTCAACGACTCTTCGGCCCCTGGCCAGCCGGTAATTGAACACCCTCTTCTCTGGAGTCAGGGTCCTCTGAGGAAATGGCCTCATAAGATGTGGTCCGAGCCCGAAGGCTTCATCAGCCAAAAAAACAAAGGGGAGTCCTTCAATATTCCCTGCATCCGGTGGCAATGCAAGGTCGTCACTCTGGAGACGGAGGGCAAACTCCATCTGGATGAAGGATCCCCCATCGGACATCCGGCCATTCTTCCCTACATCAACATAGAGGAATTCATACTGTGCTGACACCACCGCCATCAGCACAATGCTATGAAACCCCTTGTAATTGAAGTAGTAGGACCCAGAACGGGGTGGCGGCACGATGCGGACGTGCTTCCCGTCTATAGCACCACCGCAGTTGGGGAAGTCCCACTGCGTGGCAAACTCCGATGCCACAGTCTGCCATTCCTGTGGCGTGGAAGGAAGCTGTGGAGTCAAACAAGATGAAAAAATATTAGAATACACAAATCAAACATTACAAGTATATTCTAAGAAAATACATTAGAGGCCAACATCAAGCAAAGTCTACGTTTATTAAGGTGTTTTAAATAAGTATAATGGAAGGCTCATGTATCATATTCATCACCCCCTATGATGGTCCATTAATAAATTATAATGGGGAGGGGGGGGTAGATGTGTTTGGCCACAGGATAGCATTGCAGTGGCGGTGCGTCCAGAGTGGGCGCTGGAGCACTGCCCCCTCTCTCCTGTGCCCGTCACTCAGAACAATACATAGGTTTATGCCTTGCATTAACCTATGTATTGTCTATGCCGCCCACTATTCAGGTGGATGGCCCCCTGTTAAGCGACCGACATATGAAGAACTGCGGCATTTATGGGCTTAAAATTGCATATCAGAAACAGTAAGGAAAATTGTATTGCACATTACAGCCTGAGGGATGTAATTGGCTGCAGAAAAGTTAAATAGGGGACGCAGGGGGGGGCATTCCTTGGGTAAACACTGACAGGCTGCTCTGCCAATCATGTTCACCAAGTCTGTTTAATGGTAACATGATTGGCTGATGCAACATCAAGGGAAGGAGAAGACAACAAGGACAGAAGAAGGATGGCGCTGACCACAAGAAGGTAAGTGCAGGGCTGGGGGGGAACTGGCTGCATTGGAGGGGACAAAATGGCTGCATTGGAGGGAACAAATGGGGGCGTTTAATAGGCACCAGAGCAAAAAAGGAGGAAGTTTATTTCCTAAATTGGGGTTTGAACCCCCAAACATTTGGAGCAACAGGCGCCCCTGCTGGAAAGGTTAGTGAAGGGAAATATGCATGGAGGAGAAAAAAGGGGCAATCTAAAGCTTCAGGCATACATGAGGACAAAGGGGACATTCTCAGCATATTACAATCATGGTAATTAGGGAAGGATGAAAGAAATACAATACATTAGCATACATGTAATACATAAAATGTGATGTTAATGGAGAAAACTTACCCTAATATAGTCCTCCTGCAGGACTTGTATAATGGCAGAACAGGTGTCTGGGATTATGAGGCCCAGAGCCTGGGGGGAGATGCCTGTCGTGAACTTCAAGTCCTGAAGACTTCTCCCCCTGTCGCCAGGTACCGTAAGGTGGCGATGAGCCTCTGCTCAGCACTGATGGCTTCCCGCATAACGGTGTCCTTCCTGGTAATATAGGGGGACACCAAAGCCAACAGTTCCTGAAAAACGGGGTCAGACATCCGCAGAAAATTCCTGTAGTCCTCAGGATTATTCTCGACGATCTCCTGCAGCAGAGGCATGTGACAGAATTGGTCCCGCTGGAGCAACCAATTCTTGGTCCATGAACTCCTCCTCACACCATTCATGGACTGGTCTTGGTCCAAAACAAGCAGACCAACACCAAGCGCACGCACAGCACGAACTCGACGACGAGAACGTCCAGGCGACATGGCTAGGAAACGGTCGTCTTATCAGAACGTACAGAACAGAACGCACTTTAGAACAGCAAGGCCTATGAATAACGAACTGAAAAACAGAAACGACCTGCCTAGACGCCCTGAAAGTCAAGATACGAACCCACAAGCACAAACTGAACCGCAGAAAACGATCTGAAAAGTACGAAGACTGAAAAGCGCGAATCGTCTCTTCCCAAACTTTTACTTCACACGCGGTAACACGAGATCAGCAAAAGCAGCCCAAGGGGTGGCGCCAAGAAAAAAGATCTTCCCCTTTATAGTGCCGTCGTACGTGCTGGACGTGACCGCGGAGAACAACGAGGAAATTGGGAAATGTCAGTGTGTACGCATGGAAAGCTTGACGAGAAAATCGACAAGCTTAACAAGAATCTCGTCGAAAAAAACGACGTGTTTTTTACGACGAGAAACTCGGTCGTGTGTACGAGGCTATAGACTAGGAAATTGATCACCTGAGAAGGAATTGAGTTTGATTTTTCTCTGTTCAGAATCCACCCCAAGTTTTCTAAATGGCTCTGAGCCCTTTTCAAATCCCTGCATAACAGGTCCTTTGAACTGGAGAACAGGAGGTCGTCCAGATATTGTACTACAGATACTCCCTCCAACCTGAGCATTGCCAATGCCTCTGCCATGATCTTCGTGAAGATCCTTGGGGAGGGGGAGAGACCGAATGGGAGGGCCCTGAACTGAAAGTGCCTTACCACTCCCCCTGCTCTGATTGCCAGACGCAAATATCTCTGCAACGTCGGTTTTATTGGCACATGCAAGTATGTGTCCCTCAGATCTATGGAGGCAAGAAAGCACCCCATGCAAAGAAGTTTTCTTACCGAATAGTGTCCATCTGAAATTTTTTGTATCGAATTGACCGGTTTAAGATTTTTAAATTCAGTATTAACCTGAATTTTCCCTGATGGCTTTTTCACTAGAAATACATGTGAATAACACCCTAGACCTTCCTCCTCCTGGGGCACTGGGATGATTACCTTCTGTTGAAGGAATTCTTGTAATAGTGATGTCATCGCCACAGACCTTTCCTGATCTCTGGGTAGCTGTGTCATATAAAACCGAGACGGTGGGCTTTCCGAGAACTCCAGTGCATAGCCCTCTGAGATTACTTTGAGAACAAACGCACTGGACGTCGCCCCCTCCCGCTGTGAAAGAAAAGACTGGAGCCTTCCTCCCACAGTCGAGAGACCGTCACTGGGTCTTTGTGGGTTGGCTGGGGGGGACGAAACAACACCCCAGACTTCCCTCAACCTCTCTGGGACCGCCAAGGTCTCTTTTTTCCTCTTTCCTTTTTGTCCCGGGTCTGGTAAAAAGGACGAAAATTATTTTTAGGTTGCGGTGCAACTTTCTTTTTGACCGGAAATGCTTTTTTCCTATCTGCTGTTCTGTCCAGAACGCTGCGTCAAGTTTAGGTCTCTTGTTCCAAACTTCCACGCGATCTTCATCAAAGGGGAATCTCCTTTTAAAGAGACCTGTAAAAAAAAAAGGGGGCCCTCTCTGGGTCATTCCACTCCCTTTTTATCGATTCCGTCAACACTGCACCGGGAACACTTGATGCTTGACCTCATCCATACCCTGATACATCTCGTCATGAAGGGACAATTGGGTCTTATCTAAACAAACAATAGGAAATAATCAAACACTAGGTAGATATCTCTCCCTCGGCGCTCATGGGAAAATGAAAATACTAGAAGCTTCTACTATAATAAAAAAAACACTAAATCAGAAATATGTTAAAATAAAATAAAATTATTTGAACATTAATAGCGCTTAATAAGATCATAAATAGATACACAGTCCACTTAAGCTGTGAAAATAGCAGAATGTGAAATGAAAGATAGTCCACTTGAAGCGTATATGAAAACAAATCCTTGCAGATTAATATTCCAGATGATCAACTTCACCACACTGCTTGTATAGAAATCCCCCAAAGGTAATTCACTTACCAGATATTAGCGGGTTAAAAGCGTATCTTTAGATGGTTGTTGTCGGCAAAATGTATTTGTCTCCATCAGATAGGACTGGATCGGTAAATAAGTGTTACGTGGCTGTTTCAGCAAACACTGCATGCCTCCATAGCAACTAGGATAAATTTAGGCAATAGAGAGGGTAATCCAACCAAAAGATCCTCAACAAGTATGGATCATCACATCACAGCTCCCATCTCCTTCCAACATGTTTCCCCTTATTAGGCTACTTCTGGTACACACTGGGGTTAATTTTGCTAAAACTGGAGAGTGCAAAATTTGGTTCAGCTCTGCATAGAAACCAGTCAGCTTTCAGGTAACATAAGAGAGGGCCCCCCAGATCCTGCCCCCCCTTGTTAAAGGGGGCTTCCAGATTCCAATAAGCCCCCCCCCGCGCAGACCCCGACCAGGGTTGTTGGGAAGAGGTCCTTGTCCCCATCAACATGGGGAAAAGGTGCTTTGGGGAGCACCCCAAAGCATCCTCCCCATGTTGAGGGAATATGGCCTGGTATCCTGACCTCCAGGCTGCATGCTCGGATAAGGGTCTGGTATAGATTTTGGGGGGACCCCACGTCAATTTTTTCACAATTTGGGCGTGGAGTTCCCCTTAAAATCTATGCCAGACCCCAAGGGTCTGGTATGAATTTTGAGAGGAACCCCACACCAAATGATGTTGAAATTTATTTTTTTGGGGGGTATTTTATTATTAATGTGGTACTTGAATTCAGATTTAGTTGACATATTTCATTGTTTACCAATCCACAAAAGAATTAATAGAGCCCTGGAATTCAGCATCGGAGCAGGAATCGTTTTTTTTTTTTTTAGGTCTTTTCTTCCCCCTCCCCATTAAACTTTCTACTCAAGGACTTGCATGTGTGCACAACCAAATACTTTTGTATGCAACTAGATTTAATACAGATTTGAAGGGGTATGAATAGTTTGCACTTAGAAAATATGTATTTATAAAAGTCAAACAAAGCAAAGAAAAAAATAAAAATCGACTTTTTATTTCGTAAAACATGTGGTACATTAATGTACTTGGGCCAAAAAAAAAAAAAAAAAGGCATGGAAATGATGCTGCAGCATTTGACAATATAGTTAGAAGGGCCCTGCTCAAAAAGGAGCTTAAAATCTACAAGAGTAGAACACTGCTGATGGGCATCCAATCACAGCCCCTGTCGTTTCAGCCAAACAGGGGACAGGTAACAGACCCGAGCGCACCTGATTGGCTGAGAGGCGGTTCAGCGTTAGGAAAGTGAATATTCATTTGCTTGCCTAACACAACGCTGAGTGAACTGCGAGCGCCCAGCATGGCGCCCGCTGTTCACTTTTTTATCACCTATGGCTCTAATCAGGTGCTTCCAAAAAATACCCCACCGCTGTAATTCGGGTGCTCGGCGCCCGAAAAGGGGCCGGGCACCTGAATAGGGGGTGGCAGCAGTGACCATAGATTCATGCATTGCATGAATCTATCCATCTATGGTGATGGACAGGTGGCAGGAGAGAGGGGGCGCACCGCCACTGATTAAACCACAGCCTTAGTGGGGGTGTGGTTCGGGAATTATGCACACCCCCCCCAAAAAAAAAAAACATCTATTTGTAACCCAATATACACACTGCAAAGAAAGATTCAGGCCTGTTCTTAGGACAAATGCCCGCAACAAATGCAGGCCTTTAAATAACCTAGCACACCTCTACCCACCCAGTAAAGGACACACCCACCAGTGTAATTGATTCTGTCTTTTCATGTATGCCTCAAGTGCTTACACCTGTTCATCAGGAATACACACTCTTTACAAATGAATGAATGCATCAGCATAGATATCTGTGAAGAGTAAACCTCAAAATAACACATGTCCAAGGCTCTGGCCATGATCAGTGGTCCCAAAAATCACCAAATTAAACTTGTACGTGGTTGGGCATGTGGAGGGTACAAATCAGCAAATGACAACTTTGTGAGGGCTGCTTCATACAAATTGGTGACAAAGTGCATTTGTCATTCATCATCAGCATACAACATTTAAATGTGTGTAGGATATATCCATATCTGGTCCAAAACACCACAGTTCTAGATTTGGTGCAAACCCACACTTGCTTGATTTATAATGTTATTTCTTGGGGTTCCATTGTGTGAAACCCATCAAAAATGTAATCACTGGTGAAAAATAAACTTTAAGCACCACAACAGAGGAAGAACATTCCAACCTCTAGCCAGGTAGGGGAGATTGGGATTCGAACCAAGAACCTCAGTGCTGCTAGGCAGAAGTGCTAACCTGTTAGCCGCTGTGCTGCCACGTGGAGCCCTCCTATACATAAATATACAAATACTGCATTTCTTTGGACATACAAGTGGTGGAATTACATTAGTCAGGAATTCTTATTCTTGATTTATTCAGTGATATGTGGTGGTTCTGGGTATGCGAGTGTAGAATAGTGATGTTACCCTTTGAATTTTGGGAATGCCATTTTTATTTCCGATGTTGGTACACATATCAAATTTTTTTGGGCTCAAATTATGATCATTTGGAAATACTAAAACACACAAAATTGTGGCTCATTTTTAATTTGCATCAGCAATGGTATTGTTTGTGGTTTGTAAAGACACACGTGTGATTTGGGGTAAAGATTTTTGTGAGATGGACAGCAAAAAGTGAAAGGACTAGGCAGAACATGTAAAAATATGTAAAAACAGCAAACTTGCACAGTACCGCCCATGGGACGGTCCTACTGGCTATAACCCCTCACACTGCATTCAGCAGCTCAGTTTTGTCAAAAAGCAGTACAAACATAAATAGGAGGGGTGGGTGCTGTGTCAGTCAATGAATTTCGGAGAAAAGGATTTTACGGCGAGTACAAAAATCCTATTTTCTCTTTCGTTCATTGACGGACACAGCTCCTTTAATCTTGACCTTAGGGACGTCCCCAAGCAGTGTCAAAAAAACGAGGGGTGGGAACAGCAAGCAAACAAACTCCACCCATAACAACCAGAGTTCCTCAACTGAGAAGTTGCAACCTCAAACAGCCGCCTGCAAAACCTTGCGGCCGAAGCAAGCATCCACAGATGTACTCACATCAACCTTGTAAAATTTTGTGAAAATGTGAACGGACGACCAGGTCGCCGCCTCACACACCTGGGAACGGACGCCTGATGTCGTAAGGCCCAGGAGGCACCAGTCGCCCTGGTTGAATGCGCCGTGACAGGAAAAGGAGGCGCCCGCCCCTGTAAGGCATAAGCCTGAAGCACGATCTGTCTGATCCACCTGGAAATGGTGGCCGACGAAACAGACAGGCCCTTTGTCGGACCAACTACCGACCCACACAGTGAGTCTGACCTCCGAAACTGAGACGTAGCAGACAGATACACCCGCAGAGCTTGGACCACGTCCAAGGAATGCAAGCAATCTCTTTGGAATGCGACGGCCGAGGACACAAGGATGTGAGCACAATGTCCTCATTTAGATGAAAGGCCAAAACAATCTTAGGAAGAAAAGAAGGCTGCGGGCGTAGCACTGCCTTATCCTCTTGGAGGATCAAGTAGGGAGACTTGCAAGGCAAGGCCGCCAACTCAGAAACCCTCCTGGCAGACGTAATAACCACCAGAAAGGCTACTTTCTGAGGGAGTGTCAATAGGGGAATCCCCCCAATATTGTCAAACAGCAGTTTCTGAAGTACCGAGAGCACCAGATTGAAATCCCACAGAGGCAGTGGTGGTCGAACCGGGTGGGCCACATGCCGGACCCCCTGTACGAACGTACTCACCAATGAATGAGCCGCCAAAGGTCACTGAAAAGACAGCCAAGGCAGATATCTGCCCCTTAATGGTGCTTAAGGCAAGCTTCTGATCCACTCCACGCTGTAAAAACAGCAGGATCCTGGAAGACCGAATACGCACGCGGACACCACCCCATCTCCTCACACAAGAGATGTAGGCCTTCCACGTGCGATGATAAATCTTCTGAGAAGATGATTTCCTCGCCCTCAGCATGGAGGATATTACCGAATCTGACAGGCCTCGGTCCCTTAGCACCTGACTTCCAACAGCCATACCATTAAAGCCAGCGACTGTAAATCAGGATGAAATATAGGACCTTGCAACAGAAAGTCCACTCGCATCGGAAGTCGCCAAGGAACATCCGCCACTAGTCATACTAAGTCGGCGTACCAGGGATGCCGAGGCCATCTGGGGCCATTAGAATCACCAGAATCCACTCGGTCTCCACTCTGCGTCCGATTGAGACGAGAAGCCAGGAGATCCACATCTGGCGAGCCCCATCTTAGGCAAAGGAGCCAAAATACATCCGGACGTAGTGACCATTCCCCTTAGTCCAGCATCTGACGACTTAATTAGTTTGCTTGCCAGCTTCTTACGCCCAGAATGTACACGGCCGATAGAGCCGGCACGTGCCGCTCTGCCCACTGCAGGATGTGAGCAACCTCCAATGCTGCAGCCAAGCTCCTTGTTCCTCCTTGATGGTTGACATATGCCACCGCCATGGCGTTGTCCGACTGGGTGTCCCTGCAGCCTCTGTGACCATGTGGAGAGGCACCGCCTGATTGCCCGAAGGTCCAGCATTGATCTGCAGGCGGAATTCTTCCTGTGTCCAGCGACCCTGTGTCGACTGTACGCCCCAAACTCTCATCCAACCGGTCAGGCTGGTGTCTGACGTGATCACGTTCAGTGAAAAGGAAGGAACGACTTTTTCGGACCGAAGACCTTCGTTACCAGATCAGAAAATCCCTGACTATACAGAGATACTACTGGGCTACACATCTAACACGAGTAGTGGACTGGCGGGTGCATGCTCGCTGTAAAGGGTGGGTACTCCTGGAAAATTTGATCACGGGAGCTGACCTTGGGAAAGTTCCCTGGTTTTCTAAGAAACACTGGATGCCAGAAAACGTTTGACCTCTGTCATTGCCAACAAAAGATATATAACAAAGTATTGAGATGAACTTTTGATATTGACCAAATACTTATTTTCCACCATAATTTGTAAATTCTTTTCAAATCAGACAATGTGATTGTCTGTCTGGATTTGTTTCCACATTTTGTCTCTCATAGTTGAGGTTTACCTATGATGACAATTACAGGCCTCTCTCATCTTTTTAAGTGGGAGAACTTGCACAATTGGTGGCTGACTAAATACTTTTTTGCCCCACTGTATATGCATCAATGTTCAAAGAACCTTTTACCTCCATGCTTACGGAACAGGCCTTCTGGGAGGCCCAGTTAGACAAACCAATTGAGAAGAAGAGCTGGGAGAGGGTTCACTGGTATATCCATAAAGGATCGCTAAATGTATACACCCAGGAAAATGGGTACAAGATTAGAACACGGTGGTACAGGACACCGGATCTCATCCACAAATTCTTTCCGACTGTGTCAGATCAGTGCTGGAGATGTGGACAGGACTTGGGTACTTTCCTCCACATTTGGTGGGAGTGCTCGCTGATCTAACCATACTGGCGAGGGGTACATGATGTGACAACTGCGGTCTCTTCGCTCCCACTGGAGTTTTCACCAGCACAGTATCTTCTTCATCTCTCCAAAATGTCCAGGAAAAGGTATCACAATTTGGTGGCGATCCATATGATCAACACAGCCAGATTGTGTGTACCCGTTCACTGGAGGGCTACGATGCCACCATCTATGAAAGAATGGGTGACACGCATAAATCACATTGCAGTGATAGAGGAACTACTATACACTGTACAGGATAGAATTTCCAGCTTCGCCAATATCTGGGAAGACTGGTTTAAAATTTCGGAACTCTGCAGAATATCAAAATCCCCTACAGAATACTGGTTGACTGGGACTCTTTAACTCTTCATTCTGCTTGAATGGTAACTGATATATGGTATCATAAGTATGTTCTTATTTCAAAAATAAAATAGACGGAGAGGGTAGCTGGTGGTACCCCCACCCCCTCTTCAGACATTCGCATTCAAGGCTTTCTTCCTCACCCCCCCCTTTTTTTTTTCTTTTTATCCCTTCTCTACTCCCCCTCTGGTCCTTCCTCTCTTTTTCTTCCTCTCATATTTGATTCTGAAGAATGGAGACTATGGGGAGGACGGGTCTGCCCTGGTTGACCCCTTCACCCATCCTTTTCAGAGTACGCAGATCTTTAGAGATAGATATAGAAATTGAAACACAGGCTCTGATCTACTGTGGCAAAGGCTCTGACTTGCCATTATTATTGAAGGGTCTGGAAGCATCTGAGTACACTAACACTGACATGATCCTTCACCGATAGCTTGATGTATATATCTTTCTTGTTACATGAGGTGATGTTGTTTATATTGTATACTGTGAATATTGCATGGGCATTGCCACGATTGCATAACATGTAACTGTATTTCATATGGAGCCGGAGCTCCTGGATCTTTGTCTTTTTTCTTATTACTGTTGATATTGCTGTGATATTTGTTGAAACTCTCTCAATAAAATCTTTAAGAAATGAAAATCCCTGACTAGCCGACTCACCTGGATTTAGCAATCCAGGGACCGCAGAGATTTTGTCCCACTTGGATAGGATCTCCTTTTTGCAAAACTCGAGTGTGGAATTGAGCATACGGTACTGCCTCGAAGGCAGTTACCATGAGATCCAGGACTTGCATGTAAAAGCGCAGCGATGACCACCTGCGGGACGCCAACCTGTTCACCGCAGCCTGAAGAGTCTGCAACTTGTCCGAAGGGAGAAGACTCTCGCCTCTGAGGAGTCTAGGATCAAGCCCAGGTACTCCAGGCGTTGAGTCGGCACAAAACCCGACTACTGGAGGTCCAGTACCCAACCAAACTCCCGAAGAGTCTGACTGGCAATCTGCACATTTCTCCCTTAATTCTGAGGCGGAAGCTGCTCTCAGGCGGAGGTCATCCAGATAGCCCACGATTGAAATCCCTTGTTGCCTCAGCAAGGCCAGGATCGGGGCGAGCACCTTGGTGAAAAAACTCTGGGGCCGACGCCAGGCCAAAAAGGGAGAGCCACAATTAGGTAGAGCTCGTCCCCTACCACAAACCGCAGAAACCCCTGATGCCTGACGCATATGGGGACTGCAAGTATGCGTCCTTGATGTCCAAGGATGCCAGAAAATCCCCCGGATGGAGTGCAGCGACCACAGAGCGAACTGATTCCATACTGAACCTTTGTAGTTTTACAAAGCTGTTGAGGACCTTGAGATCCAGGACCGGATGGACCCCTCCCTTCTTTGGGACTACAAACAGATTGGAGTAGAATCCCAGAAACCTTTCCGGCATCGGAATAGGAACTATCACCCTGCGCATCAGCAGGTCCTGTACTGCCCCTAACAAGGCGTCCCAGCATGCCGGAAGAAGATGAAGGTTGGAGGGAAAAAAATCAGTTTTTGGTGGACAAGAGAGAAACTCTCTTGTACTCCGATGAAACCACTTTACAGACCCACTGGTTGGAAGATAGGGAGGTCCACCGAACTGCAAACTCTCGGAGGCGACCCCCCCCACCCAAGAGTCGGACGGGGGCAAACCTACATGCTGCCGCAGAGTTGCTCGCAGGCTTGTTTGGCTTGCGAAAACCAGGGATGCTTTTGTCCTTCAATGGGCACGTTGTCGGCCTGGGAACGCTCACCTGCGGGCCCGGGTGGACGAAAAAAAACGCTTGTGCGTGGAAAAGGAGGGCCCTGGCCTATGCCGTAGCTCCTTACCTTTTCTGGACTGTGGGAGCAGTGTGCTCTTACCCCAATGACATTTTTAATAATGTCATCCAGCAGGGCTCCGAACAGCCTCTCACCCGTAAAAGGCAAACTGCCAGAGCCTTCTGGGACGTCTGGTACGCGGACCAGCATTTCAGCCAATTCAGGCGGCGTAGCCCCCCAGCAGATACTGAGGCTCTGGAAAGCACGGACCCCTCCTGCTGTATCCAAGGCCGCATCACAGACATACTTAAGGCCATGCACCAGCTGGTCTGCCAGTTCCACGCAGGCCCGGGAAGCCTGTTGCTTTTATAACTCACGGTGCAGCAAATTTTTGCCCATTCAGTTAGTGTCAGTGACACCAGGGCGGTGGCCAACATTGTCCGCAATGCTGACCCCATTACCGTGAACATGAACCGGGCCACCGCCTCGGCCCTCCTGTCTGCAGGGTCCTGAAAAACAGGGGTCCCCTCCACCGAAATCGTGGATATCATATTTAACCTGGATACCGGGGGGCCCACAATCGGGGGAGAGGTAAATTTTTCAGGAAACTCTGCCCAAAAGGGATAACGGACTGCCAAGCGTTTCGCTTCCGTTTCCATTCTTTGTATATAAACTTCTCAAAATAAGCTAGGTAGGGAAAAACCCTCTAGCGGTGCGGGCCGGCTTGTGGGACCCAGAAGGGACTGACACCTCAGTAGATGCCCTCGCTGTACTCTCCATTTTTTTGGGGATTCCGCACCTGGTGATAAGTGCTCCAACAAGCGCCTCCCTGCACTGACCCAGACACAAAGTCATCCTCACTGTCCGAATGGTCCTGGTCCGCATCTTCTGACACATCAGAACAGGGGCCATTTGCCACAGCAAGGCCCGAGTCTGAATCAGAGCATTCCCCAGAGGACGGTGGGGGAGGGGGCGTTCTTTTACCCCCTTTGCGCCCGCAAGCCGCCTCCACCCTGGCAACAAGAACTCCAGGACCGCCGACAAAGCGTCCATAGGCATCGTAGGTGCGGGGGAACCGGTTGCCACCACAGGGATGTCTGGGGAAGTAGTGCCAGCTTCTGACGTCATGCTGACATGTGCTTGCCTTACACCCTTCTAGGACAAAGTCAGGGCGCACAAACGTCCACCCTCCTAGCTGCTACCGACCAAGGGACACCCCACAGGACTCACCACCCTGACCCAGGCATAGCGCTGCCGATCTGCCGTCCACTCTCCCCTGTCAGTCATGAGGTGTCCTGTGTAGTGTGCGCTGTCCAGAAGTAACATTCCCAGCACTAGAGGCAAAAACCATGCTGGGGCTACAAGAAAATGGCCGCCTCAGCAAAACGAGCGCGGGCTACAAGAAAATGGCTGCCGGCCGCCTCAGCAAAATGAGTGTGGGCTACAAGAAAATGGCCACCGGCCGCCTCAGTAAAAACAAGTGCGGGCTACAAGAAAATGGCCGCCAGGCTCTCTCTGAGGTACAAGAAAATGGCCACAAGTACGCTGACCCACCACGCAGAGGCCTTCACACATGGACACCCCGAGACACCCCCTATGGAGAGCGGACCATGCAAATCCAGCGCAGCCCCCAGCCAGGACTCGGAGCCCCCCCGGTGAGGTACACAGCAGCCCCAGCCACCACAGAGCATGGGGAGGAGGGAAAGGACAGGGAGAGAAGAAAGGGAGAGTGAGAGACCTCCCCAGGAATGCCCAGCTGTTCCATGCTGCCGAAACAGCCGTAACCCTACTTACCCGTCCTGCGGGGACTGCTTGACGCATTCCTGACAGACCCATTACCCGAGCGGTATGGGGTGGCTGTCGGCCATGGCACACTGTGACTCGGATAGCAGTAGCCTGGTCATATGTGTGCCCCGGAGCATATAGCTCACCGGCCACCCCTGGAGCAGACGGGGCATGTTGTGGCCGACCCAACACGTAGCTAAAGGTCTAATTACGCTCGATGGCCGGCTGGGGAGACTACCAGGATCTATATTATCCAGCCTGTCACCCAGCTCGGCTGTTGATAGAAGATCTCAGGATCCAAAATAGTAGAAAAAAACCTACGTTAGACTTACCGGTAACAAGAGATGAGGGTTCCTCCCTACAGGAAACACAATCAATTGACAGCTTGTTATAAGGCCCCATCCTTCCCCTTGATCCCCAGTATGCAATAAAGTAATCCCGAACTGGTTCACAAGGGACATAGCTCCATATAGGTACTTACCACCTAGCGTCTAGCTTATTTTTCCCTCCACATAGGGCGGGAAGTAGGCCTGCCGTCCTGGAAGGTTCGTAGAAATACAGTTACCGGTAAGTCTAACGTAGGTTTTCTCCTAACACCTGAGAGGATAATCAAGTAACCACAGGCCTACCTTCAGGGTGGGACCACAGCTTGTAGGACCTTCCGGCCGAAGGCCAAGTCTTGCTGTGACAACACTTCCATACGATAGTGCTTCAGGAACGTATGTTGACTGGACCAGGTGGCCGCGCTGCGGATTTGTTCCCAGGTGGCCCCTGCTTTTTCAGCCCAAGAAGCTGCTAGTGATCTGGTTGAATGAGCTTTGACTTTAGCTGGTGCTTGCTTCCCAGAACATTCATAAGCTCTAGAGATAGCTTCTCTGATCCATCTGGAAACTGAGGCTTTAGAGGCCTGAAGTCCCTTCCTGGGTCCAGTATACAAAATCAGTAGATGATTAGATCTCCTAAAACTTTTTGTTCTCTCTAGATAGGTAAGGAGACACCTTCTTACATCAAGACAATGATATTTCTTTTCTTTATCATTTTTTGGTTTATCACAAAAGGAAGGCAATATTATGTCTTGTGTCCTATGAAATAAGTGTAGCGGGGTCTCCTTTAAGACTCTCAGGACTACCTTACCCAGAACCCCATTCGGTACCCAGGATGCAGTGTTTCCACCCCAGAGACGGTTGGGTTCGGGTTATATAAGGAGGAGGCGAGGCTGCGCTCGGCCTCTTTTGGACACAAGACTTCGGTGGAGAGATCTTCCTGTGCGGATCCGCTGCGATGCAAGGCCTGAAGCCTGGGGCCTTGCGCTGTTATCCAAAAGAGCCTTCCACCCCCATCGCGAGCCTGGGTGACATCTGACCTGGTCATCCTCAACCGCTGCTGAGCCGGAGACCGGACCGCTGCAGACGCTGTGTGTGGAGACACAGCAGGTGGAAGTTCCCGGACTGGGATCGCGTCCGGAGGGGTGAGCGAGCACATGCTCAATCCACATACTGTATACTATTGTTAGGCCTACAGACTGCCGTGGCCCACCAGTTCTATTCAAGCCCCACTGGAGATCCATAGCAGAACTGAGCCGAACGGATCTCTAGTGGAGTGTTCTGTGTTGGTACTTTTAACCCTTTGGATTACAAATTGTGTTCCTGAAATGTGCACCACCGTTTAAAGACTTGCATGCGAAGAATTCATCCCCTAGAGACTGAGTTATATGGTCAGGCCTGGCCATCTAGATAGATTATTTAGTTGCTGCGCCATAGGGCGCATAGTGAAGTACTGTTACACGTGGCGCGTGTGCGCCATATCTTACTAGTTGTAGTGTGTCTATTGCTGCAGGGCTCTGCAGAGATATTCCTGTGATTTGTTACAATTGTTGATTTTATTGCCAGTAGAAAGTAAACTCGTTATTCTTCTATCACTGCATTGGTGTCTGAATTTAACCATAGAGCATAAGATATATATATATTACCCTAGACTAACTGTGCCAGAGGGGGGTCGAGTAAATTGCCGGGGGTTGGCGGAGCTGTCTTCAGGGCCCAAACTAAATCTGCGGCCCTCTTAGCTGAAGGTATCGCTACACGTGGGGGCTCGTCCGGGATCCTGATACAGCAGGTGAACGCCAGAAGTGCCGGCATGGACCCCATGGACCCGCAAGCAGTGGAAGAGTGGTGCAAAGCCTCTAGGGCAGAGCCAAACTGCTCGATTGTCATCAGCCTCCCTGGGGAGGAATGATCGACTGAAACGGTAGAGGAGTTACTGAAGTCAGTGTCCCCAGATCACACACCGTGGGTGACGGAGATAAAGTCAGACCCAGACACCTCATATCAGTATGCACTAGTGGAGTACTGGGACGGGATGCCAGAGGACGCCAGACAACAGAACCTATAGGTTGGCGCACGCAGCAACTGATAAGAAGGAACCATCACCAACGGGATCATTGCAGGCTGCGGCCCGTACCTCACCAGAAAGAGGAGACAGGGTGATGCCCCCGGTGGCACCTGCACCTGCCACTGCTATATCACCAGAATTGATAAAGTCAATAGGGGATCTGCTAACCAAATGTCAGAAGATAAGCACAGTGCATGTAGAGACTAGCTACCGGAGACTAAAGACATTCTCAGGGAGGCTCCCTGTCCCTGCAGGGGAGGAAGACTTCGATACTTGGGTGGAGCAGGCATTACAGGCAGTGGGGGCATGGGAGGTGCCTGAAGCGCAGAAGAGGCAACGAGTGATAGAAAGCCTTAAAGGCGCAGCAGAAGCGGTGAAAAGTTTCCGGTTTGGAAATACAGACTGCACGGCTCAAGACTGTCTAGCCATGCTACAGGAAGAGTTTGGTCAGCTAGAAAAGGTGACAGAGATGGTCTACCAATTTGAACATACTTTCCAACAGCCGAATGGAAAGCTTTCAGAGTATGTCAGAAGACTGAACAGGTTGCTGTGTAAGATTGTCTTGAAGAAGGGAATGATGCCCCAAGATACAGATGTGGCAAGAATGAAGCAAGTCTTAAAGGGAGCTTTGCGCTCGGATCCAGTCTGGTTGCACCTGAAAACCTCAGGAGGAGGAACGTCACTGACTTACTCTAATTTGATAAAAATCATCAGAGATGAGGAGGCACTGCAGAAGGATCAGGCAATGATAAAGACAAGTCATGTCCCTGCACCAGTGATGGTCAACTCGCTCCAGAAAGGGACTCAGAAGTGGACACTTTGAAATCACAAATGTCTCAGGTATTAGAGATGCTAACCTCTCTGATGGCGAAAGACACACAGGGTCCAGAGAAAGAGGTAGCGAGAAAGGAACTGTTCCCAGCTGTTTCGGCACCCGCATCTCTGCAAGACTGGGGGGACATAATCTGTTTTAATTGTGGGGGGGTTGGCCACATTGCAGCTACATGTTCCAGTCCCAAGAAGAAGAAAACAGATAACCGCAAGCCGGCGGGAAACTCCAGAGGGCCCCGGTGAGGGAGTCAACCGGGTGCCCATCATCTTCAGTGAGCTCCAAGCTGAATGCGAAGCAGAAAAAAAGAGGAGACAAAACCCCTCAGAGGAAACACAACATTCCTCAACAGAGATACACCCCAGAGAAAGGGGGCAAGACCCCTCAGAAGAGTCACAGCATTCCCCAGAGGGGATACACACTTAAGAAAAACAATAATATCCCTCAGCGGGTCTGTACACCCATTGAAAGGAGGGAAATCAATGCATACCAGGCTCAAGAAAGACTAAAGGCTAAAGGGAGTTGGACGAGAGAGAGTCCGAAGGGAAAGGACCAGAAGAAGGCGACCCCTGCCAGGCCATATCCGGAGAAGCTGGTAGGCCCATCTCCTATAGTGCCCATTCAAGTGGAGGGAGTCTACACCAGAGCCATCTTGGATACTGGGGCACAAGTGACCCTATTATACCGGGATTTCTACGATAAGCACTTGAGTCACCTGCCTATCCAGAAGATAGAGGAACTGGAAATATGGGGGATTGGAACCCAGAGCTTCCCCTACGATGGCTATCTGCCCATCAAGATGACCTTTGACCCATCTGTGGCTGGGAAGGCCGAAGTGTTTGACACCCTGGCAGTTGTGTGCCCTCGGCCGCCAGGAGTCAACAAGAGTTCCCTTATAATAGGGACAAACACGGACCTGGTCCGAAGACTCCTGACCCCTCTAGTGAAAGAGAAGGGGCAAGCGGCCACCAAGATCCACCCCATGCTGAAGACGGCCTACCAACGGCTGGTCCTAGAGCAGAAGACCCCTGGAGAGGGGATAGGGAAGGTGTGGAGACTTGGAAGAGAAGGGGTAGTGTTGCAGCCCGGCGAAGTAACCTGTCTCAAAGCCACTGTGAAGCTTACTTGGGAACAACCCGGACCCTTTGTCATGCTGGAGTCCGACCCAAGGGAAGAGTCTTCCGGTCTGGAAGTGATACCAGAAGTGATTCCGCTGAAGGCCCTGAAGAAGGCCCATTGTAGAGTTCCAGTGAGTGTTAGGAACACTGCAGGTGGCCCCATGGAAATCCCAGCCAGGATGCTGCTGGGCCAGGTGAGCCCTGCTGCCCCGGTTACCCTGTCAGAAGTCAAGGGGACGGGTGAAGGAGGAGATGTTTGGGAGAAGATGTCCATGGAAAACCCGAATCTGCCCAGGGCTTGGAAAGAGAGAGCCAAGGCCCAGTTGACCAGATGGGAGAAGATCTTCTCCAAAGATGAGCTCGATGTGGGGTGTGCAAGGAGTGCCACCCATTGAATCCGCCTCCAAGAAGACAAGCCCTTTAGAGAGAGGGCAGGCGGGTCCCACTAGCAGATCTGGAGGATCTAAGGGAACAACTCGCAGAACTCAAGAGGACTGGTGTGATCCGGGAGTCTAGAAGCCCCTATGCCTCCCCGTTAGTGGTGGTCAGGAAGAAGAATGGGTCATTGAGGCTCTGTATAGACTACAGGACTCTCAACAGGAGAACCATACCCGACCAGTACACCACTCCGAGGATAGAGGACGCTTTACAGAGTTTGTCTGGAGCCAAGTGGTACAGCGTTATGGATCTCAAGAGTGGATACTATCAGATCCCTATGCATCCAGAAGACAAGGAGAAGACAGCCTTCATAACCCCAGTGGGGTTCTTTGAGTTTGATCGAATGCCTCAGGGACTGTCTGGAGCTCCTGCTACCTTCCAACGTCTCATGGAGAAGACTGTAGGAGACATGAACCTTATTGAAGTCCTTGTGTACCTGGACGATGTCATTGTCTTTGGGAGAACCCTGGAAGAACACGAAGAAAGGCTGGAAAAAGTGTTGAAAAGACTCAGTGAGGAGGGACTCAAGCTTTCGCCTGAAAAGTGTCGGTTCTACCAGTCTTCTGTGAACTATCTGGGGCACATAGTGTCTGAAGAAGGGGTGGCCACAGACCCTGAGAAATTGGAGGCAGTTACCTCCTGGCCACGTCCCACCACTGTAACAGAACTCAGATCCTTCTTGGGGTTCTGCTCCTATTACAGGAGGTTTGTGGAAGGATTCGCCCGAATTGCCAGATCATTGAATGAACTACTCAAGACCGAGGGGGAAGAGGACGACTCAGGGCCCAGGAAGCCAGGAGAGTCAGTCAGAGATCAGTGGAGCCAGAAGTGTGAAGAGGCCTTCCAGGCGTTGAAGAAGAGCCTAACCACTGCCCCAGTCTTGGCCTACGCAGACCCAACCAAACCCTATGAACTACATGTAGATGCTAGTCATGACGGTCTGGGAGGAGTACTTTACCAAGAACACGAAGGACAACTGCGGCCTGTTGCCTACGTGAGCAGGAGCCTGACCCCCTCTGAGAAGAACTACCCCACTCACAAGCTGGAGTTCCTGGCCCTTAAGTGGGCGGTAGTAGACAAGCTCAAAGACTACCTGTATGGGGCGGAGTTCACTGTGAAGATCGACAACAACCGCCTTACCTACCTTTTCACCACAGCAAAGCTGGACGCCACTGGACACAGGTGGCTGGCCGCACTGTCCGGATTCAATTTTAGCCTAAAGTACAGGCCAGGGACTGGAAATCGAGATGCAGACGCTCTGTCCAGGAGATCTCATGCCCCCACCAGTGACACAGAAGACTGGACTCAAGTGGCACCTGACGGGGTGTGGGCCCTTTGTCAAGGGGCTGAATTACAAGCCAGAGGAGGCTCGAGGGCAGAAGAGATAGGGGTTACCATGGTAGGAGTCCCCAAACAATACTGTGGAGTAACCCAACTGGAGGAAGACAATCTGCCGAAACTGTCCAAGAAGGAGCTGAGATGCGAACAATTAGAAGACCCCATGGGGAAATTGGTTCTGGAAGCCCTGGAGAATCAGGATCCAAACAGACTCCTGCGCCACTCCTCAAAGGAAGCTCGCCTGTTGAGGAAAGTGTGGGACAGGTTGCAGGTGCATCAGGGAGTGGTCTACCGAAGGGGCCCCTCTGATGACCTGGAAGATAAATGGCAATTGTTCCTTCCAGAAAAACATCGAGAGACTGTTCTGATTGCCCTACATGACAACCACGGCCACCTAGGGGCGGAAAGGACCTTTCAACTCGTCAGAAGTCGGTTCTATTGGCCCTGCATGAGGGCAGAAGTAGAAGAGTACTGCCATTCACGTGCACGCTGCATCCAGAGGAAGACTTTACCCCATCAAGCTGCCCCAATGGGCCATCTACAAAGTCAAGGCCCAATGGATCTGGTATGCATTGATTTTCTCTGCCTCAAACCCGACCTGAGTGGACTAGGAAATGTTCTGGTGATAACCAAAGACCAGAAGGCTTCCACAGTGGCCAAGGTACTTATGGAGAAGTATTTTGTCCATTATGGGCTACCACAGCGACTCCATTCAGACCAAGGAAGGGACTTTGAGAGTCGATTGATCAAGAAACTGTTAGACTCTTTGGGTATCTGTCAGGAAAGGTTCCATCCGCTGGTGGCATTTATTATTTATGTTGCAGTACTGTGGTCCACCAGCAGGTGTCTCCTGGCAGTTTGTAACTGTCAGGAGAATCTTTCCCTGCTGGTGTTGTATTATCTTTTGGACGCAGTACTGGTTTCCACCAGCGGATGGATCCTGGCAGTGTGGAGCAGACTGCCCTCCCTCCGATCAGGTGTGACCTGAAGCTAAATCAGGCATTCCTATAAATACCCGGCAGGTGTATACACACACTGCCCTGGTATCGTCCTCGTGCCCTGACCTGTAGCCTGTCTGCTTGAACCTTGATCCATGTATCCTGATCCCTGTAACCTGAACCTGTAACCTGATCCTGAACCTGTTGTGTCCGTCCTATCCCTGATCCCTGCTCTGCAGCCTGGTTGCCCCCTGCTTGATCCTGTCTCCCTGTCCTGATCCATCCTTACCCCATCTGCTGATCCCCCTGTGTATGACCTCGGCCTGGCCCTGTTTATGATTCTGGTTCCCCCATTACTTGTACATATTTGTCTGTTACTGTTATTAATTGTGGGTTCTGTTTGGTATTGGTTGTTGTGCACTGTGTGGTATTGGAGGTGGTTATATATATATATATATATTATTTCACTTATCTTTAATAAATCTTTATATTTCACTTATACGTGTTTGGTGTTCCTCTGTTGCTAGCTGCACAGTTCTGGTCACACTTGGTACGTGACAGTATACCAGGGCCATTAATGATCAGAAGTAGCTGCACAGAGGACCCATTTTGGTTCTGTTACTCTGCTAAAATGAACTCTGATATGATTCCTTATTATACTCTGCTGGCGTCAGAGAGTGGTGAATATCTCCGTCAGACACTGAAAGAGTGGACCAGTGATCAGCTGCTAGAGATTATTCGTTTAGCTCACTCCTGGGTTGATCAGGGCTGTATGATGTTTGGGGATGTTCAACCTTTAGGCTCCATGTACACAGAAGCTCAAAAACGGCCGTTTTTAAAACAGCAGAAAAAGCTAGCTTTTATCAGCGTTTTTTTTACTAGCTTTTGTCAGCGTTTTTCAGTGTAGCTTTTTTTAGCTTTAAAAAAAAAAAAAAAAAAAAAAAAATTTCAATGGACTAAAAACGCTCGCGGCCAGCGTTTTTGAGCGTTTATGAGCATTTTTCGGCGTTTTGCGTTTTTTTTCTGCTGAAAAACGGCACTTTGAATGCAAGTTTCCTGCGTTCAGAAAAAAGCCCATTAACTCCACTGCTCATTAAAGCTAAAAAACGTTATGTGTACATGAACACGTAGGCTAACATAGAGTGCAGTTAATGGGCTTTTAAAAAAAACGCCAACACGCCCATTAACTGCAGTTTATCAGCTTCTGTGTACATGGAGCCTTAATTAAAATCTGCACAGAGCTGGCTTTGCCTTGTATCCCAGAGGGCCATGATGATTTTTCTCCCCCCTTTAATGTTAATCAGGTCGTATCTTTGGTTTGGCTTCTGGAGGATGACTCCCCATACTTTTTTGAATATTACACAGCTTGTTCCCAACAGAAAATAATAGAGTGTGTGATTGTGTACAATCCCTTGTCAGACAGGCAGAATGTAAACTGCAGTTTGTGCAGCCACTACTCTCAGCATGGTCTGATATTTTGCAATCGGCCCCAGCCAGCCCACAAAAAAACATCTCTGCTGCCAGACACCTGCCTGCCCAAGAGTCTATTTCTCCATCACCCATGGCAACCCCAGTCGCAGTTCAGTACACACTACTTCCCACCAGGTATCAATATCCAGTCTCCGCTCCCTGCACCTATCCTGCATTCAACCCACCTGCCTCTTCTCAGCTGCCTGCAAGCCCACAAGAACCTCCTCCAGCCACTGTCCCCGTATCCCTGCCATATTCTTCCATTTGCTCGATTCCATCTTTTCCATATACTCCCCCCGTTATGTGCAAACCTGCAGTGACCAAATCTAAAAAGAAGCGGAAGTATTTCCCTACCCACACAATCCAACCAGTAATCCCACCTTCCTCCACACCCACCAACCTGCTCCAGCCTGTAATCCTTGAGCCAGCCTTCCAGCCTGCGGTCCTTGAGCCCGCCTTCCAGCCTGCAGTTTCAGAGCCAGCCTTCCAGCCTGCAGTTTCAGAGCCAGCCTTCCAGCCTGCAGTCCTTGAGCCAGCCTTCCAGCCTGCAGTCCTTGAGCCAGCCTTCCAGCCTGCGGTCCTTGAGCCCGCCTTCCAGCCTGCAGTTCCAGAACCAGCCTTCCAGCCTGCAGTCCCAGAGCCAGCCTTCAAGCCAGCCTTCCAGCCTGCAGTTCTCAAGCCAGCCTTCCAGCCTGCAGTTCTCAAGCCAGCCTTCCAGCCTGCGGTCCTTGAGCCAGCCTTCCAGCCTGCGGTCCTTGAGCCAGCCTTCCAGCCTGCGGTCCTTGAGCCAGCCTTCCAGCCTGCGGTCCTTGAGCCAGCCTTCCAGCCTGCGGTCCTTGAGCCAGCCTTCCAGCCTGCGGTCCTTGAGCCAGCCTTCCAGCCTGCGGTTTTCGAGCCAGCCTTCCAGTCTGCGGTTCTCGAGCTAGCCTGCCAGCCTGAAGACCCTGTACCAGCCTGCCAGCCTGAAGACCCTGTACCAGCCTGCCAGCCTGAAGACCCTGTACCAGCCTGCCAGCCTGAAGACCCTGTACCAGCCTGCCAGCCTGAAGACCCTGTGCCAGCCTGCCAACATGGAGTTCCCGTGCCAGCCTTCCAAACTGAAGCCCTGATGACAGTTTCCCGGCCTGTGGTTGTGGTGCCCGTTTCCCGGCCTGAGGTTGTGGTGCCCGCTGCGGTGCCCGTTCCCTGACTTGAGGTTGTGGTGCCCGTTTCCTGACTTGAGGTTGTGGTGCCCGTTTCCCGGCCCGAGGTTGTGGAGCCCTTTTCCCGGCTCGAGGGTATGTCGTCTGCTGCCCAGCCTGAGATGATCCCGTCTGCTGCCCAGCCTGAGATGATCCCGTCTGCTGCCCAGCCTGAGATGATCCCGTCTGCGGCCCAGCCTGAGATGATCCCGTCTGCGGCCCAGCCTGAGATGATCCCGTCTGCGGCCCAGCCTGAGATGATCCCGTCTGCGGCCCAGCCTGAGATGATCCCGTCTGCGGCCCAGCCTGAGATGATCCCGTCTGCGGCCCAGCCTGAGATGATCCCGTCTGCGGCCCAGCCTGAGATGATCCCGTCTGCGGCCCAGCCTGAGATGATCCCGTCTGCGGCCCAGCCTGAGATGATCCCGTCTGCGGCCCAGCCTGAGATGATCCCGTCTGCTGCCCAGCCCGAAGTGTTCCTGTCTGCTGCCCAGCTTGATGATCCGGAGCCTGCTGCCCAGCCTGAAGTGTCCCTGCCTGCTGCCCAGCTCGATGACCCGGAGCCTGCTGCCCAGCCCGAGGTGTTCCTGTCTGCTGCCCAGCTCGATGACCCGGAGCCTGCTGCCCAGCCCGAAGTGTTCCTGTCTGCTGCCCAGCTCGATGACCCGGAGCCTGCTGCCCAGCCCGAGGTGTTCCTGCCTGCTGCCCAGCTCGATGACCCGGAGCCTGCTGCCCAGCCCGAGGTGTTCCTGCCTGCTGCCCAGCTCGATGACCCGGGGCCTGCTGCCCAGCTCGATGACCCGGAGCCTGCTGCCCAGCCCGAGGTGTTCCTGCCTGCTGCCCAGCTTGATGTGATTGTCTGCCCGGATGTGACTTTGCCTACTACCCAGCTGATTGCCATGAACTTTCTCCAGCAACAGCTAGTTGGAGCGTCCGGAGGCCGCTCCTTTGAGGGGGGGGGTACTGTCAGGAAAGGTTCCATCCGCTGGTGGCATTTATTATTTATCTTGCAGTACTGTGGTCCACCAGCAGGTGTCTCCTGGCAGTTTGTAACTGTCAGGAGAATCTTTCCCTGCTGGTGTTGTATTATCTTTTGGACGCAGTACTGGTTTCCACCAGCGGATGGATCCTGGCAGTGTGGAGCAGACTGCCCTCCCTCCGATCAGGTGTGACCTGAAGCTAATCAGGCATTCCTATAAATACCCGGCAGGTGTATACACACACTGCCCTGGTATCGTCCTCGTGCCCTGACCTGTAGCCTGTCTGCTTGAACCTTGATCCATGTATCCTGATCCCTGTAACCTGAACCTGAACCTGTTGTGTCCGTCCTATCCCTGATCCCTGCTCTGCAGCCTGGTTGCCCCCTGCTTGATCCTGTCTCCCTGTCCTGATCCATCCTTACCCCATCTGCTGATCCCCCTGTGTATGACCTCGGCCTGGCCCTGTTTATGATTCTGGTTCCCCCATTACTTGTACATATTTGTCTGTTACTGTTATTAATTGTGGGTTCTGTTTGGTATTGGTTGTTGTGCACTGTGTGGTATTGGAGGTGGTTATATATATATATTATTTCACTTATCTTTAATAAATCTTTATATTTCACTTATACGTGTTTGGTGTTCCTCTGTTGCTAGCTGCACAGTTCTGGTCACACTTGGTACGTGACAGTATCAAGAAAACCCGAACCACACCTTATCATCCGCAGGGAGATGCTCAGCCGGAGAGGTTTAACCAAACTCTGCTCAACATGTTGGGAACTCTGGATAGTGAGAAGAAACAACATTGGAGCAAACACATAGCAGCTATAGTACACGCTTACAACTGCACCACAAGTGATGCTACGGGCTACTCCCCCTATCGACTCATGTTTGGGAGAGAAGCAAGGTTACCTGTGGACCTGGCCTTTGGCACCTCCTTAGACCATTCCTCAGCCACCTCCCACAAAGGATATGTGGACAGGCTCAGACACAGCCTGAAAGTAGCCTATGAAAAAGCTCAAGCGGCCTCAGATCAAAGGGGAGCTCGAAACAAAAAACTTCGACCTGAAGGTCCGGGTGCAAGACCTGCAGCCCGGGGACCGAGTACTGCTATGCAATCTGGGGGTCTCTGGAAAACACAAACTTGCAGACAGATGGAGATCTGAACACTATGTCATCTGTTGGAAGCTGCCAGGCCTACCTGTCTACAAGTTGAAGCCAGAAGGGAAGGTAGGACCACTGAAGACGTGGCATCGAATCCACCTGCTCCCACTTGCTGAAGCAGACAGGATACCTCCAGTGAGGTACTCCCCTGAACCAGTCTCTATTCTGGATACTCCCAGGCCAAACACTCGCTCACAGACCTCTCGGGCTGAAGATGGAGAGGCCTCTGAGCTTAGTGGAGATGAAGGAAGAGAACTTGACTGGCTGTGGCCTTCCCCAACTCCAAGAACTTCTGCTATAGATCTTCCAACCACTGAAGACACTATAGATGGACAACTGAATGCAGAAGCCACTGAGTTCATCCCATCTAGTCCTTCATCAGATTACTGGGAAGATGCCTGTGACACTTACTCTGAAAAGGACCCTGGAGACTCTATGTATCCCTCGGCTCCTGAAGCAGATGTTCCAGAGCCCGCCGTGTTGCCCGAGCCTGCTACGGAAGAAGAGCCTGTGGCGCCAGAGCCAGAAACCCCAAGAGAGCAAAGGGCTCGAAGAGTCATAAGGCCTCCCAAAAAGTTGACCTACCCACAAATGGGGAAGAGCTCAGAAGATTCTGTGGTCACTGCCAGGAGGAGTGCAGAGAATCCAGATCCCTCCACTGTTCATTTGGTGGAGGGCAACCCCCACTCACTCTCTGGCACAGTTAGGCAGGCCACTCCTGATAGTGTGACCTGTGGGCAAGGGAATTCAACCCCTTTGTTTTGGTGGGAATTCCCTATGCCAACATCATACGCAACGTTGTCTAGGGTTGTACACAGTGTATGTTAGAATTATCTTTGGGGACCAAAGAGTTTAAGTGGGGGGAGTGTGTAGCGGAGTCTCCCTTAAGACTCTCAGGACTACCTTACCCAGAACCCCATTCGGTACCCAGGATGCAGTGTTTCCACCCCAGAGACTCATGGGTGGGGTTATATAAGGAGGAGGCGAGGCTGCGCTCGGCCTCTTTTGGACACGAGACTTCGTGGAGAGATCTTCATGTGCGGATCCGCTGCGGTGCAAGGCCTGAAGCCTGGGGCCTTGCGCTGTTATCCAAAAGAGCCTTCCACCCCCATCGCGAGCCTGGGTGACATCTGACCTGGTCATCCTCAACCGCTGCTGAGCCGGAGACCGGACCGCTGCTGAGCCGGAGACCGGACCGCTGCAGACGTTGTGTGTGGAGACACAGCAGGTGGAAGTTCCCGGACTGGGATCGCGTCCGGAGGGGTGAACGAGCACATGCTCAATCCACATACTGTATACTATTGTTAGGCCTACAGACTGCCGTGGCCCACCAGTTCTATTCAAGCCCCACTGGAGATCCATAGCAGAACTGAGCCGAACGGATCTCTAGTGGAGTGTTCTGTGTTGGTACTTTTAACCCTTTGGATTACAAATTGTGTTCCTGAAATGTGCACCACCGTTTAAAGACTTGCATGCAAAGAATTAATCCCCTAGAGACTGAGTTATATGGTCAGGCCTGGCCATCTAGATAGATTATTTAGTTGCTGCGCCATAGGGCGCATAGTGAAGTACTGTTACACGTGGCGCGTGTGCGCCATATCTTACTAGTTGTAGTGTGTCTATTGCTGCAGGGCTCTGCAGAGATATTCCTGTGATTTGTTACAATTGTTGATTTTATTGCCAGTAGAAAGTAAACTCGTTATTCTTCTATCACTGCATTGGTGTCTGAATTTAACCATAGAGCATAAGATATATATATTACCCTAGACTAACTGTGCCAGAGGGGGGTCGAGTAAATTGCCGGGGGTTGGCGGAGCTGTCTTCAGGGCCCAAACTAAATCTGCGGCCCTCTTAGCTGAAGGTATCGCTACATAAGAATGCCACTTTTGGTAGATACAAGGGATCTGCTCTGAGAGTGACTCTGTCTGGCTGTACCAGTAGGAATGGTTCCTTCATGGACAGTCCCTGCAAATCCCCTACCCTCCTGGCTGTAGTAATAGCTAACAAAAATGCTATTTTTAAAGTTAGAAACTTAAAGGGAACCTCTTCTATAGGTTCAAATGGGTGTTTAGATAACACCGTAGTCAAGTCCCAAGGTGGAAAACTACCTTTAAAGGACCGGGGAAACTCTTTCCCTTGCTAACAGAAAACGCTTAATGAGGTCCTATTTGCTAGTCTTTTCTGAAGATAGACTGAGAGGGCTGCTATTTGAGCCCGAAGGGTACTGACTGTTAGGCCTTTGTCTACTCCGTCTTGGAGGAACTCAAGGATAAACAGAACAGAAGTGGAGGTCATCTGTCTTTCTTTACCCCAGGAGCAGAATGTCTTCCAAACTTTTGAGTAAATCTTTTTAGTCACTAGTTTTCTACTCAGAAGGAGGGTACTTATTATTTTCTCTGAGCAGCCTTTACGTTTCAGGATCTGGCGCTCACTAACCAGGCCGTAAGCTGGAAAAATTCCAGCTTCGGGTGTAGTACTGGCCCCTGTCTGAGAAGATCTGTCCTGTACGGGAGCTTCAATGGTTCCACTACTGCCATGGATCTCAGGCTTGCAAACCAATCTCTCCTTGGCCACCAGGGTGCTATCAGGAGGATCTCACCTGGAGATCTGCTGAGCTTCTGAAGGACCCGTGGAATCAAGGACAAGGGCGGGAAGGCGTATGCCAGCCTGTAATTCCAGGTCTGAGTCAGTGCATCTAGACCTTCGGATTCCTTCTCTTGGGAAATTGAGATATATCTCTTTACTTTCCTGTTTTGCCGGTTGGCAAATAGGTCTATTTCCGGATTTCCAGAGCACTGTACCAGGTTTTGAAATACCTCAGGATTTAGTTCCCAATCCACTTGCCTTATTGCCTGACGGCCTGTTCTGGTTCGAGGGAGGATTTATTGTATTGATTATCCAACCCAGGCTTTCCAGGACTGAAATTGCTTTGTTGGTATCTAACCTGACCTTGGGGGCAGATTGTCCGGAGATCAGTAGATCGTCCAGGTAAGGTATTAGAGATATACCCTGGAGATGTAGAAAGACTACTACCTCTGCTAGGATTTTTGTAAAAATCCTTGGACTGGCTGTTAGCCCGAATGGGAGGGCTCTGAATTGCCAGTGAAAAATCTCTCCTCTGACTACTACTGCGAACCTCAAGTATGCCTGATGTTCCACGTGAATTGGCACATGCAGATAGGCATCCTTGAGGTCCAAGGTCGTCATGAAGGCTTCTTTCATGAGGTTTTTGCGTACCGAGTAGATACTGTAGGTTTCTTAAGTTTACTATTAGCCGGTACTTCCCTGATGGTTTGCGAACAACAAATACGTGGGAATAGAATCCTTGGTATTGTTGTTCTTTTGGTACTGGTACCACCATCTGCTGTTGTACCAATTCCTGGATACCTTCCAGGAGGGCAGATCTCTTTAAGGCATCCCAGGGGGGGATGTGTCAGAGTGATCATAGAGGGGGGCTTTGTCAGAAATTCCAACCGATAACCTTCTCGCAGGATCTGGCAAATGTAGGTGCTGTCCGAAATCTTTTCCCAATGAGGAACAAAATGGGACAGTCGACCCCCCACTCTGATCTTGGCGTCACTTAGATTCTTTGGTACCAACTTTGGGGGAGGTAAACAGAAGATTATTCTTTGGCTTTCCCCTGCCAAAACCCCACCGTTTGTTGGGTTCCTTTTTGGTTCTATGCTGTTGTTGCCCCGGGGGGCCTTGAAAAAATCGTTAATTTTTCTTTTTTGGGTTTTACTGGAAACTTTTTACCCTTTTTCGGATGACCTTGACAGCACATCGTCTAGGCCCTGTCCAAACAACAGTGAACCTTGAAAGGCAAGGCCACATAGTTTACCCTTAGATGTTATATCTCCTTCCCAAGCCTTAATCCAGACAGCTCTCCTAGCTGAATTGATTAAAGCTGCCGTTTTAGCTGAAGCTCTTGCGGACTCAATAGCAGTATCTGCGAGATAAGCAACTGCTTTGCCTATGACTGTCAGGGAATCAATAACATCCTCTGAATCAGTTCCCTGGGACATGTGCTTGGTAAGCTTCTCCACCCAGGAATTTGTATTCCTGGCTACGCAGGCTGCCGCTGAGGCTGGACCCATGGCTGATGTGTTAGCCTCCCAGGCTTTCCTAAGAAGGGATTCTGCTCTGCGGTCCATTAGATCTTTAATACTGCCTGTGTCCTCAAAGGAGAGGTCAGACAATTTAGTGACTTGAGACAAAGATGCATCCAACTTAGGGAGCTTAAAAAATGTCTCGTCAGTCTGACCAAAGGGAAATCTCCTTTTCCAGGTCTTTTGTCTGACAACCCTTCTTTCAGGCTCCTTCCATTCCTGTAAGACTAATGCCGCGTACACACGATCATTTTTCCCGTCGGGAAAAATGACATTTTTTTTTTTCGCCGAGAAAAACGATCGTCTGTGGGCTTTATGCCGTTTTTCTCGTTGAGAAAAACGGCAGGAAAAACGACGAGAAAAATTAGAACATGTTCTAAATTTTCTCATCGTTTTTTCCATCATTTTTTTCCGCGGCAGTTTTCCCATAGGGAGACACTGCCGCGGAGCCCACAGACGGTCGTTTTTCTCGTCAAAGAAAAAAATGACGGGAAAAACGGTCGTGTGTGGGGGAACATGCCCTTCCCTCGTTTGTCATTTTTTTTCATGCCGTGATTCACGGCGGTGTTTTCACCGCCGTGAATCACGATCGTGTGTACGCGGCATAAGTCTTTAAGGGATCGATGGAGTGGGAACACCCTAGATTCAGATTTTCCCAGCCCCCTATGGACCCTGTCCTGTGCTGAGATGACTTTAGGGGTTTCTGGAATCTCCTCTGTGGCATATATTGCCTGTAAGAGTCCATCCAGATCTTCTACAGTGAAGAGGTGTCTCCTTCGTCTAATCTCCTCCTGAGACTGGCTTAACCACTTAAGCCCCAGACCATTTGGTAGCTAAAGGACCAGAGGTGAATTCAGAATTTTGCACTGCACTGCTTTAACTGTAAATTGTGCGGACATGCAATGTTGTACCCAAACGAAATTTGCGTCCTTTTCTTCCCACAAATAGAGCTTTCTTTTAATGGTATTTGATTGCCTCTGCGATTTTTATTTTTTGCGATATAAACGGAAAAAGAGCGAAAATTTTGAAAAAAAATGATATTTTCTACTTTTTGTTATAAAGAAAAATCGAATAAACTCAATTGTAGTCATACATTTAGGCCAAAATGTATTCAGCCACATGTTTTTAGTAAAAAAAATGTCAATAAGCGTATATTTATTGGTTTGCGCAAAAGTTATAGAGTTTACAAACTAGGGTACATTTTCTGAAATTTACACAGCTTTAAATTTATGACTGCCTATCTCATTTCTTGAGGTGCTAAAATGACAGGGCAGTACAAAACCCCCCCAAATGACCCCATTTTGGAAAGTAGACACCCCAAGGAAATTGCTGAGAGGCATGTTGAGCCCATTGCATGTTTTATTTTTTTGTCCCAAGTGATTGAATAATGACTAAAAAAAAAAAAAAAAATTACAAAAAGTTGTCACTAAATGATATATTGCTCACACATGCCATGGTTATATGTGGAATTTCACCCCAAAATACATTTTGCTGCTTCTCCTGAGTACGGGGATACCACATGTGTGGGACTTTTTGGGAGCCTAGCCGCGTACGGGACCCCGGAAACCAAGCACCGCCTTCAGGATTTCTAAGGGCTCAAATTTTTGATTTCACTCCTCACTACCTATCACAGTTTCGAAGGCCATAAAATGCCAAAATCGCACAAAACCCCCCCAAATGACCCCATTTTGGAATATAGACACCCCAAGCTATTTGCTGAGAGGAATGGCGAGTATTTTACAGCTCTCATTTGTTTTTGAAAATGAAGAAAGAAAATATATATATATATTTTTATTTTTTTTCAATTTTCAAAACTTTGTGACAAAAAGCGAGATCTGCAAAATACTCACAATACCTCTCAGCAAATAGCTTGGGGTGTCTACTTTCCAAAATGGGGTCATTTGGGGGGGGGGTTTTGTGCTATCTGGGCATTCCATGGCCTCCGAAACTGTGATAGGCAGTGAGAAGTGAAATCAAAAATTTACACCCTTAGAAAGCCTGAAGGCGGTGCTTGGGTTTTGGGGTCCCGTACGTGGCTAGGCTCCCAAAAAGTCTCACACATGTGGTATCCCCGTACTCAGGAGAAGCAACAGAATGTATTTTGGGGTGTAATTCCACATATGCCCAAGGCATGTTTGAGCAATATAGCATTTAGTGACAACTTTGTGCAAAAAAAAAAAATTGTCGTTTTTCCGCAACTTGTGTCAACATATAAAATATTCCATGGACTCGACATGCCTCTCAGTATATAGCTTGGGGTGTCTACTTTCCAAAATGGGATCATTTGGGGGGGTTTTGAACTGTTCTGGTATTTTATACACAACATTAGGAAGCTTACATCCACTCTTCTAACCACTTGAAGACAAAGCCCTTTTTGACACTTTTTGTTTACATGAAAACATTTTTTTTTTTGCAAGAAAATTATGTTGAACCCCCAAACATTATATATATTTTTAAAGCAAAGGCCCTACAGATTAAAATGGTGGGTGTTGCATTTTTTTTTTCTACACAGTATTTGCGCAGCGATTTTTCAAACGCATTTTTTGTGTTAAAAAACACACTTTTTTTCATTTTAATGCACTAAAACACACTATATTGCCCAAATGTTTGATGAAATAAAAAAGATGATCTTAGGCCGAGTACATAGATACCAAACACGACATGCTTTAAAATTTCGCACAAACGCGCATTGGCGACAAACTACATACATTTTTAAAAGCCTTTAAAAGCCTTTACAGGTTACCCCAGTAGATTTACAGAGGAGGTCTACTGCTAAAATGATTGCCCTCGATCTGACCTTCGCGGTGATACCTCACATGCATGGTGTAATTGCTGTTTACATATGACGCCAGACCGACGCTTGCGTTCGCCATTGGGCAAGAGCAGGGCAGGACAGGGGTGCTTTTTTTTTTTTGCTTTTTTTTTTATTATTAATTTTGCTTTTTTATTTTATTTTTAAATTGTTCCTTCCAAGTATTTTTTTTTTTATCATTTTTATTGTTATCTCAGGGAATGTAAATATCCCCTATGATAGCAATAGGTAATGACAGGTACTCTTTTTTGAAAAAACTGGGGTCTATTGGACCCTAGATCTTTCCTCTGCCCTCAAAGCATCTGACCACACCAAGATCGGTGTGATAAAATGCTTTCCCAATTTCCCAATGGCGCTTTTTATATCCGGGGGGGGACATTCCCTCCCACTGCTTGTAAAAGCAGTCCAGAGGCTAATTAGCCACTAGGATTGCTTTTACATGAAAGCCGGCCGCTGGCTGAAAAGAATGATACCAAGATGACACCTAAACCCGCAGGCATCATTCTGGTATAAACATTCAAAGTCCAGCAACATACCAGTACGTTGCTGGTCCTTGTTGGACATGTATTGTAATCTTTTTATTTCATGCAGCCAGTTGGCTGAACAAAAAAAGAGATTGATCGGTGGGTATGCCCACCATTAGAATACCGCCCTTCATCCACCCACTTCCAATGATGGGCATACACGCACCATTTATATATGCCGAAGCATGGGGGCATCCTCCCGCAAAAAAGTTATGCCGCACACACATGGTCGGACTTTTCCACGGGCAAGCCTCCGTCGGAATTTCGACCGTATGTACGCGGCATTAGGAGCAAAATCGCTCCTCCGCCCCTGCTGCCCCAATGCTTCGGCATATTTGCTTTTTTTTTTTAACTGTGGTGGTGAAATCACCTCCTACAGCACTGGAGTCGCAGGGATCAGGCCTGTCTCTGCGAACGCTGCAGTTATGTGTGTTTTTGTTTTGTAAGTGACAGTGATCGATCGATACTGCACTTGGGTGGCTTGGGCTGGACGGAGGGGCAAAACGCAGGTGCCAGCAGGTATCTGGGCTGATCCCGCTAACACTGCGTTTTTGGGAACCCTAAACTGCTGGGGACGCTAGTATAGATCTGATCAGATCAGATATTGATCTGTTCAGATACTATACCACTAAGGGGGGTGTATGCTTCACGCGTGGGTGTTAGCGTTACTGGCACTAACCTGACGCTGCCTGGGGTGTGACTCAGACCCTCTCTGACGCTAAAACCTAATTGATATCACCCGCCGGGCGATCAGGGGGTTAAACCTTTATTGGGTTATATACACGGCGGGTGCCCTGACACTATAAAAAGCAAACTAACTAACCAGCGTCACCCGTAACACTTATATGGTGATCACTGGTGAAAGGGTTAACTAGGGGCAATCAGGGGGTTAAAACCTTTATTAGATAATATATGGGGGTACCTGATGCTATAAAAACCTGCGGCGAACCTAAAAAAAATTACCAGCTACCGATCTGCATCACCGACACTAAGACAGCGTTTAGAAAAACGATCGCTTAGCGACAGTGGTGATGGGGGTGAAAGGGTTACCTGGGGGGCGATCAAGGGGGTTAAACCTTTATTAGATAATATATTGGGGTACCTGACGCTATAAAAACATGCGGCGAACCTAAAAAAAATTACTGGCTACGATCTGCATCACCGACACTAAGACAGCGTTTAGAAAAACAATTGCTTAGCGACAGTGGTGATAGGGGGTGAAAGGGTTACCTGGGGGGCGATCAAGGGGGTTAAACCTTTATTAGATAATATATTGGGGTACCTGACGCTATAAAAACCTGCGGCGAACCTAAAAAAAATTACCGGCTACCGATCTGCATCACAGACACTAAGACAGCGTTTAGAAAAACGATCGCTTAGTGACAGTGGTGATAGGGGGTGAAAGGGTTACCTGGGGGGCGATCAAGTGGGTTAAACCTTTATTAGATAATATATTGGGGTACCTGACGCTATAAAAACATGCGGCGAACCTAAAAAAAATTACTGGCTACGATCTGCATCACCGACACTAAGACAGCGTTTAGAAAAACAATTGCTTAGCGACAGTGGTGATAGGGGGTGAAAGGGTTACCTGGGGGGCGATCAAGGGGGTTAAACCTTTATTAGATAATATATTGGGGTACCTGACGCTATAAAAACCTGCGGCGAACCTGAAAAAAATTACCGGCTACCGATCTGCATCACAGACACTAAGACAGCGTTTAGAAAAACGATCGCTTAGTGACAGTGGTGATAGGGGTGAAAGGGTTACCTGGGGGGCGATCAAGGGGGTTAAACCTTTATTAGATAATATATTGGGGTACCTGACGCTATAAAAACATGCGGCGAACCTAAAAAAAATTACTGGCTACCGATCTGCATCACCGACACTAAGACAGCGTTTAGAAAAACAATTGCTTAGTGACAGTGGTGATAGGGGGTGAAAGGGTTACCTGGGGGGCGATCAAGGGGGTTAAACCTTTATTAGATAATATATTGGGGTACCTGACGCTATAAAAACCTGCGGCGAACCTAAAAAAAATTACCGGCTACCGATCTGCATCACAGACACTAAGACAGCGTTTAGAAAAACGATTGCTTAGTGACAGTGGTGATAGGGGGTGAAAGGGTTACCTGGGGGGCGATCAAGGGGGTTAAACCTTTATTAGATAATATATTGGGGTACCTGACGCTATAAAAACCTGCGGCGAACCTAAAAAAAATTACTGGCTGCCGATCGGCATCACTGACGCTAAGACAGCGATCAGAAAAATGATCGCTAAGCGACAGAGGTGATAGGCGGTGAAAGGGTTATCTGGGGGGTGATCAGGGGGTTAAACCTTTATTAGGGGGGGTTAGGGGGCTACACTGGACCTAAGACTAAACTTTGGTGACACTTTTACAGTCACAAATGTCACTGATTGCAGTGATCACTAAATAAATGGTCACTGCAATCAGTGACACTGTGACTGGGGGCTGGGGGGGTGATCTGGGGTGGCGATTTATGTCCCTATGTGTCCTGGTGTCAGTGTAGTGTTGTGTGCACTGACCTGATGTCTTCTCTTGTACGGCGCTCGGTATATGTGAGCGCCGCACCAGAGATGACATCACTTCCTCCTGCTCCCTCTGTCTGACACAGACAGAGGGGGCATTTCCATTCGCCGGGAGCGATCGCGAGGGGGTGGCCAGAAACGAATGGCTGCCCCCTCATTCCGGAACGCTCCCGGACACTTAGCCACCGCTCACTGTACAGAAGGGGGGTCCGATTGGACCCCCCAACTATACAAAGGCAATCACGTATGCTCTACGTGATTGTGCCTGTCGGTGCCATTCTGCCGACGTATATATACAGTGAGCGGTCGTTAAGTGGTTAAGGATTCTATATCCAACTCCCCCTCTGAGCTGTGATCGGATCTGGCTAGGCTTTCTATTTCCCCCCTTTTTTCCTCTGCTTCCTCCATCTGCTCTAAAGGAGGTGGTTGTGAGGCACTGGGTCCCCCTGTAAAGAGGATTTCTTGGGAAAATGTGCCTTCTCTAGGGGTAAGCTCCTCTATGTCAGGACCTTGGGATGCTGACTGTCCAGCGGCTTCGCGGAAGGCTTTAACTGTTGCCAGCATTTCCATCTGCATAGATGCAAGGAACTTTTTCATCATTGCAGAAGCCTCCTTCCCTGCTAAATTATTTATACATTTATAGCAAAAGGCCTTCTGGTGGGACTTAGGGAGCTTATCCCTGCAGTTCCCACATCTTTTAGAGGAACTACTCCCTGTTGCGGCAGGAGGTTGTACTGAGGCCTCTTGGGTTCCGTTGGGGGTTTCTGAAAGACAAGGGATATAGTATACATGCATAACATTGCTCTGTCTTTCCTTAGGACTGCAGGTTTGTACTGGGGAGGGGAAAGGGTAAGCGAGCAGTAACGTCCAGTTCCTGTACTGGCTGGTCCCAGGATTTCAGATCCCTAAGGGCCATGAACTCTCACTCCCTTTCCTCCTCCCTTTCCAAGGGGGTCTTGTACTCACCGGTCCCCGACCTGGATCTGCCTGCAGTCGCCTTCCCTTCCTCTTGCTCCATGAGGAGGTTGGCTGGGTCCTGGGCTGCGAGTACCGCTAGAGAGGCTGGTACCGTTTAGCCGACCACTTCACGCCGTGTCCGTGCTGCTCTCCACGCTGTCCTCCGGCGTCTATCACTTCCTGGTTGCACTGAATCAGCAGTGCCGCCCACTTCCTGTGATGCAGCCGCTCAGAGCGAGGCTTGGAGAACAGTGCTTCCTGCCCTGAGAATCCGGAAGTGAGGAGAGCGACCTGACGGCGGTAATTTTGAACTACAGCGATGGTGTGCACTCCCCGCGGCCAGAGCGCTGGTTCATCTTGGGGGCGACCTGTGAGAAAGACCGAAGACTACAGGTTAGTTCAGCCCTCCCGGGCCTCCATAAAACCTGTCTCAACAGGGGTACCATCAGACCCTCCCCGGTCTATAGGTTTCTTAAAACAAAACAAACATGTCGCTGTGTTCGGGAGAAACACAATCAATACTGGGGATCAAGGGGAAGGGTGGGGCCTTATAACAAGCTGTCAATTGATTGTGTTTCCTGTAGGGAGGAGCCCTCATCTCTCAGGTGTGCCGTCCTGGAAGGTGATAAGAGAAAATGGGATTTTTGTACTCACCGTAAAATCCTTTTCTCTGAGTTCCTGGATGGACACAGCATCTTATTCTTGACATTAGGGTATTAGCCTTCTATCAGGAGAGGACTAGGCAGAAAAGCATGTTAAGTGTTAAACATACATCAAAACTGTACAGTACCGCCCAGGGGGCGGTCCCACTAGTTACAACCCCTCTCCCTGCATCATGCAGCTCAGTTTGTCAAAAAGCAGTACAAACATATAAAAGGAGGGGAGGGTGCTGTGTCCATCCATGAACTCAGAGAAAAGGATTTTACGGTGAGTACAAAAATCCCATTTTCTCTGTCGTTCATGGACAGACACAGCATCTTATTCTTGACATTAGGGACGTCCCCAAGCAGTGTCAAAAATGAGGGGTGGGAACAGCAATCAAACCAACTTCACCCCAAACAAACAGAGCTTCTCAACGAAGGAGTTGCAACCTTAAACAGTCCCCTGCAAAACTTTGCGGCCGAAGCAGGCATCCGCAGACGCACGCTGGTCAACCTAGTAAAACTTAGTGAAAGTGTGAACGGACGACTAGGTCGCCGCCTTACACACCTGTGAGACCGACGCTTGATGTCGGAAAACCCAGGAGGCACCTATTGCCCTGGTCGAATGCGCCGTGACAGGAAAGGGAGGCGCCCGCCCTTTAAGGCATAGCCTGATTACAATCTGTCCGATCCACCGAGACACGGTGGCCGACGAGACCGCCAGGCCTGACTATGAGCCAGTCACAGACACAAACAGTGAATCTGAGCAGACAGGTACACACACAGAGCTTGTACCAAGCCCAAGGAAAGCAAGCAACCTCTTGGAATGCGACGGCCAAGGACACAAGAATGAAGCACAATGTCCACATTTTGATAAAAAAAGACCAACAAACCTCAGGTAGACACAAGGCTGCGGACGCAGCACCGCCTTATCCCTTAGGATGAGTAGGGAGACTTGCAAGACAAGGCCGCCAACTCAAAAACCCCCTGGTAGAGGTAACATCCACCTGAAAGCTACTTACCAAGAGAGTGCCAACAGGGGAATCTCTCTATATACTTTAAAAAAGGTGGTTTCTGAAAACACCCAGGGTACCAGATTAAATCCCACAAGGCAGCAGTGATTGAACGAAAGGGGCCACACGTGGAACCCCTTGGATAAATGTACCCACCAGTGAATGAGCCAGCAAGGGTCGCGGAAGAAAACCAGCCAAGGCTGATATCCGCCCCTCATTGGAGCGAAAAGCAAGTCTTTAAACCAGCCCACGCTGTCAAAAAGAAACAGCAGGATCCTGGAAGCCGAATATGTACGTGAACGCCACTCCATCTCCACACCTAGAGATGTAGGCCCTTCAAGTGCGATGGTAATTTATCCGAAAAGATGACTTCCGTGCCCTCAGCATGGAGGAAGCACCGAACCGACAGGCTACAGTCATTTAGTATCCGACTGTCAATAGCCATGTAGTGAAGGCCAGCGACTGCAAGCAGGATGAAATGTATGACCTAGCGATAAAAGGTCCTATCGCATTGGCAACCGCCAAGGAACATCCGCCACCAGTCACACTAAAGCGGCGTACCAGGGAAACCGAAGCAATCTGGGGCAAGTAGACTACTCGGATCCCCTCGTCCACTACTCTGTGAGCAGATGAGGAAGAGGTATTTTCAGGAGGAAGGCATACATAGCCGAGACTGTTCCCACAGGACCCCAAAACGCGCCTGACGCGTCCTCCCAGGAATCTTCGATCCTGGCCACAACCTCAAAACCTTCCGATTGGATTGAGAAGCCAGGAGATCCCCATCAGGTGATCCCCATCTCCGGTAGAGGAGTCGAAACACCTCCGGGTGTACAGACTATAGCCCATGGCCCAGCAACTGCCGACTCAGGGAGTCCGCCTGCTAGAGTTCTACGCCCAGACTGTATGCGGACGATAGAGCCAGCACATCTTTGCCCCGCTCCCGCAGGACGTGAGCAACAGCATGCAGCAGCCGAGCGACTTGTTCCCCATCGATGGGTGACATATGCCACCACCGTGGAGTTGTCCTGCTGGATCCTGACTGGACGTTCCCGCAGCCTCCATGACCAAGTGGAGGGGCACCACCTGAACGCCTCAAGGAGCACCCTGATCGGCAGGCGGGGTTCTTCCTGCGTCCAGCGACCCCGTGTCGTCCAACAAAAAGGAAAACGACTTCCCGGACTGAAAGGCCGGAGACCTCAGCCACCAGATCAGGGATCCCTGACTAGCTGGCTCACCCGGATTTGACAATCCAGGGACAATGGAGATATGTCCCATGTTGACAGGATCTCCATCTTGCAAAACTCGAGTGTGGATTAAACACACGGGACTGCCTTGATGTGGCTACAATGAAAAAACAGGACACGCATGTAAAAGCGCAGTGACCACCACCAGCGTGACGCCCACCGCTGTACCGCAGCCTGAAGAGTCTGCAACTTGCGAAGGGAGAAAAAGACTCTCGCCCTTGAGGAGTCCAGATCGAACCCAGCTATGAGTAAGCACTATTTAAAAGTGTGAAACGCGTCAGCTGTTCCTTTGCTTTGCTGTGACCTGTAGTGCCATTGTTTGATGTCATTTTAAATAAAAGCCACCGAAAGGTTTTTGGAGTGCGGCAGTCCATTTTTTCATCATTTGATTTTCTATCTTGAGGAGTCCAGATCGAACCAAGGTATTCCAGGCGTGAAGTCGGCACCAACACCGACTTCTGGAGTTCAGTACCCAACCAAAACACCCGAAGAGTCAGACTGGCGATCGCCACATCCACCCTGAATTCTGAGGTGGAATCTGATCTCAGATGGAGATCGACCAAACAGCCCATGATTGCAATCCCTCGTTGCCACAGCAAGGCCCGGATCAGGGCAAGCACCCTGAAGGAACTCCCGGTGCCGACACCAGGCCAGAAAAGGGAGAGCCACCATGTAGCCGTGCTCACCCCAGACTGCAAACCGCAGAAACCTCTGATGCCTGATACATATGGGAGCTGCAATAAAATGCGTCCTTGATGTCCAAGGATGGCAGCAAGAAAATCCCCCGGATGCAGGGCAGCGACCACAAAGTGACAAGCTGTCATCCTGAACCTTTGTGCTATCACAAAGCTGTTGAGGGTCTTGAGATCCAGGACCGGACCGACCCCTCCCTTCTCTGGGACTACAAACAGATTGTAGATTCCTTGAAAAAAAACTTTCCGGCGCTGGCACAGGTACTTTCCCCTGCGCATGAGCAGGTCCTGCACTGCCCCAAACAAGGCAGTCCGGCAAGCCAGAAGGCGATGAAGGTTGGAGGAAAAAAAAAATCTGTTTTTTGGTGGATAAGAGAAGAAAAACTCCATCTTGTACCCAGATGAAAAACACTTCACAGACCCACTGGTCGGAAGTAGGGAGGTCCACCGAGCTGCAAGCTCACGAGGGCAACCCCCCACCCCATAGTCGGGCGGGGGTAAAAACCTCCATGTCGCCGCAGGTCTGTTTTTGTTCACGAGAAATAGGGATACCTTTTTTAGCCCTTAGCAGGCGCCCTGTCGGCCTGGGGCCGCTTAACTGCGGGCCCGGCGGAAAGAAAAAAACGCTTGTGAGCAGAAAAAAAAAGGAGGGCCCTGGCCTACACTACGGGAAACAAAGTCTTTAATCATTACATAGTGGGACGTCCCAGAGCAATGCTCAATATGAGGGGAGGGAGACACAGATCAAGCAGACCGCCATCGGACCTGAGGCCCTATACTCCTGCCTGCAGCACACCGAAGACGGAATCCTCATGCCCTCTTACATCTACCTTTATAGAATTTGGTAAATGTATGGACTGAAGACCAAGTTGCAGCCTTGCAGATCTGAGCCATAGCAGCCTGATGATGCACTGCCCATGAAGTACTTATTTTGCTCTGGTTGAGTGTGCTTTAACAGGAAAAGGAGGAATTTTGTTCCTTAGACCATAAGCTTGAATTATCACCTGTCGAATCCACCTAGAAATGGTTGATTTCGATGCTGCTTGGCCCTTTTTGGGACCCTCTGGCAAAATAAACAAAACATCTGTTTTACGTATCTGAGCAGTTGCTTGCAGATAAACTTTTATTGCTCTCACTACGTCTAGAGATTGCAACAATTTTTCACCCGTCGACTTCGGCTCTGGAAAAAAGGTAAAATAATATCTTGATTTAAATGAAACGTCGACACCACCTTAGGAAAGAAAGTAGGATGGGAAAGTAGCACAATGTTGTCCTTGTGAAAAACTAAATAAGGCTCTTTACAAGAAAGAGTTGCTAATTCCGATACTCTCCTAGCAGAGGAGATAGCAACCAAAAAGGCCAATTTCCTACTCAAAAGGATCAACGGAATATGGAAAATAGGTTCAAAGGGCTGCTTTTGCAAGACCGACAAAACTAGATTCAAATCCCATGGGCACAAGGGAGGTTTGACTGGCGAATTTACCCATAGTACCCCCTGAAGGACTAGGGAATGAGATGCCAGCGGTCTCTGAAAAAAAAACCCGATAGAGCTGAGATTTGACCTTTGATTTGATGATACTCAGGGCTAGTTTCATATCTACCTCTGGAGGCCGGCTTTCTAGCATTAATGAAAGTGGAGAGAACTGGACTCGAGAGCCCGCGTTTCTTCAATTTTATAGGTTTCAATAGCCAGACCGTCAAATTTAGCTTTCGTAAGGAAGGATGGAACACTGGACCCTGCGATAGCAGGTCTTGGCGAAGGGGAAGAATCCAAGGTTTCCCCACCGCCATCCTTATGATATCGGTGTACCAGGACCTTCTGGGCCAATTCGGAGCCACCAGGAGTACTGGTATTCCCTCTTTTTTAAAATTTTGCACAACAGTCTGTAAGAGCGGAACCGGAGGGAATGCATAGATCAGTGAAAATTTATCCCAGGGGATCATTAGTGCATCCGTTCCATAGGCTAGAGGATCTCTTATCCTCGATACAAAGTTGTCCAACTTCCTGTTGAACCTGGAAGCTAGTAAGTCTACATCCGGGGTCCCCCATTTTTGGCATATAGCCTAAAAAAATGTTGGGGTGGAGAGACCATTCTCCTGGCAACAGCTTTTGGCGGCTCAGGTAATTCGCCTGCCAATTCTCTACCCCTGGAACGAAGATTGCAGAAAGACAAGGAATATGACTTTCCGCCCACACTAAAATCTGGTTCACCTCTCTCTGAGCATCCTGACTCCGGGTGCCCCCTTGATGATTGATATAAGCCACCGCAGTAGCATTGTCGGACTGAATCCGAACAGGGTAACCCTGTAACCTATGTGTCCAGGTTCTGAGGGCTAGATATACTGCCCGAATCTCCAAGATGTTGATGGGCAGGCTTTTTTCGAACTTGGACCAAGTTTCTGGGCCGAAGCCTCTTCCAGAATTGCCCCCCAGCCAAAAAGGCTGGCATCCGTAGATACCACCTTCCAGGTGACCGGGAGGAAGGATTTTCCGATTTGCTAATTATTGGTCTTTTACCACCAACTGAAGCTTTGGCGCACCTCTGAAGATAGGCGCATTGGTAAATCTAGAGCTTGGATTCTCCTGTTCCAGGCAGCCAGGATACTGTTTTGAAGCAGTCTCGAATGAAACTAGGCATAAGGAACGGCCTCGAAAGAGGCCCCCATTTTTCCCCAATAACTTCATGCAAAGGCGAATGGATGGTCCCTTCTTTGCCTTGATCATTCCTTTAACCACTTAAGACCCGGACCATTATGCAGCTTAAAGACCTGGCCACTTTTTGCGATTCGGCACTGCTTCGCTTTAAATGACAATTGCGCGGTCGTGCAACGGGGCTCCCAAACAAAATTGGCGTCCTTTTTTTCCCACAAATAGAGCTTTCTTTTGGTGGTATTTGATCACCTCTGTGATTTTTTGCGCTATAAACAAAAATAGAGCGACAATTTTGAAAAAAAATCAATATTTTTTGCTTTTTGCTATAATAAATATCCCCAATATATATATATAAAAAAAAAAAATCCTCAGTTTAGGCCGATACATATTCTTCTACATATTTTTGGTAAAAAAAAAAATTGCAATAAGCGTTCATTGATTGGTTTGCGCAAAATTTATAGTGTCTACCAAATAGGGGATAGTTTTATTGCATTTTTATTAATATTTTTTTTTCCCCTAGTAATGGCGGCGATCAGCGATTTTTATCGTGACTGTGACATTATGGCGGACACATCGGACACTTTTGACACTATTTTGGGACCATTGTCATTTTTACAGCGAACAGTGCTATAAAAATGCACCGATTACTGTAAAAATGACACTGGCAGTGAATGGGTTGACCGGTAGGGGGCGCTGTAGGGGTTAAGTGTGCCCTGATGTGTGTTTCTTACTGTGGGGGGGTGTGGCTTAGCATGTGATGTCACTGATCGTCGTTCCCTATGACAGGGAACAGACGATCAGTGACAGGCTCACTAGGAAGCACGGGGAGGGGTTTGTTTACACTTACCTCTCCCCGTTCTTCCTCTCTGTGACCCGATCGCAGGACACCGGCAGCGATCGGGTCCGCTGTTCCCGCGGGGACGGTCACGGAGAAGAGGACCGGGTCTCGAGCGCTCCGCCGGCGGCGCGCTTGCGACCCATGGCTGGGCTCTTAAAGGAGACGTACCTGAACGCCCTTGTGCCCAGCCGTGCCATTCTGCCGACGTACATCGGCGTGCGGCGGTCCTTAAGTGGTTAAAGAATTGATCTTTGGCTTTGGAAAGAATACTCTGCTTCGGGCCGTGTCTTTGACCATGCCCAAACACTCCACCCTTCTTAGGGGCTGTAGAGAGGATTTCTGTAGGTTTAGGATCCACCCTAAATGCTCTAAGTATCTTACCGTACTGAGCACATTGTGATTTAATTGTGCTACCGACTGTTCTACCAAGAGTAGGTCATCTAGATAAGCCGTCACCGCTATGCCCTTTGCCCTTATGCCTCGTACACACGACCGGTTTTCCAAATGAGAAAACTGCAATTTTTTAGATTGGTCGGGAGAACCGGTCGTGTGTGCTCCACAGCAGTTTTCCAGATGAGAAAACTGCCCGCAAAAAAATTTAGAACCTGCTCTATTTTTTCCCGTCGTGTTTCCCATCAGTCTTTTTCTCGTCGCGAAAACTGCTCGTGTGTATGCTTTTCCGGAGGGGAAAATAAACGCACATGCTCAGAATCAAGTATGAGACACTTGTTCTGGTAAAACTAGCGTTCGTAATGGAGATAGCACATTCATCACACTGTAACGGACTGAAAAGCACAAGGCTGAAAAGCGTGAATCGTCTCTCACCAAAAACTTTTACTAACACGAAGATCAGCAAAAGTAGCCAAAAGGGTGGCACCATTTGAATGGAACTTCCCCTTTATAGTGCCGTCGTACGTGTTGTACGTCACCACGCTTTGGTCGAGCATTTTTTTGCCTGAACGTGTGTATGCAAGGCAGGCTTGAGAGGAATCATGTCGGGAAAAACGTCAGTTTTTGGCATGTCAGGAAAACCGATCGTGTGTACAAGGCATTCGATTTGCTAAAAGCGGGGCTAGAACCTTTGTAAATACCCGGGGTGCAGTAGCCAAGCCAAAAGGCAGAGCCACAAACTGGAAGTGGCTCTGTTCTACTGTGAACCTTAGGTGAGCGGGATGGATAGGCACGTGTAAATATGTGTCTTTGATATCTATTGACGCCAAGAATTCTCCGCCTTGTAGGGATAGTCTCCATTCGGAAATGGCGAATGTTCAGAAACCGATTCAGAGCTTTTAGATCAGAATGGGTCTGACGTCTCCATTTGGTTTTGGAACCACAAAGAAGTTTGAATAAAAACCCCGAACCTTGCTCTTTTAGGGGCACTTCTATATTTACCCCTTGGGACAGCAAGTGATCCAATGACTGGAAGAAGGGTTTTCTTTTTATTGGATCTTTGGAGATGTTTGAACTTAGGAACCGATAAGGTGGGATTTATCGGAATTCCAGCTTGTACCCTAGGGATACTGTGGAAACTACCCACTTGAAAACTGCCGAAGCCGCCCCCCCACTCGACTGAGTGGGGGCACCCCTTCATAAGGGGGGGTTTGGGGTTTTGCTTTCCAGCTTTTTGACCCCACGGCTTCTTGTGACCCTGGGCTTGACTCTGGGTTTTAGCTCTTGTGGCTGGCTGAGAATGCCGTCGCCACTGCCTGGAGGCAAATGTTCCTGAAACCAGGGAGAGAGAACGTTTAAAACAAGGGCGCTCATTTTTCTTTTTATCTGGTAACAGTAGTTTTACCACTTGAAATCTTCTGGATATATTTATCCAGATCATCCCCAAAGAGTCGTTCCCCATGGAAGGGGAAACCGGCCAAAAGTTTTTTACATGGAGCTTCAGCTGACCAATGCTTTAACCAAAGAATCCTGTGCATGTGCACCAGCTGGAGCGTGAGGCGGGATGCCTGCTGAATAGAATCTCAATTGGCATCCACCGTAAAGCATAAGGCTTTAGGCAGGTTCTCCCATAGTTTGACCTGATCCGGAGGAAGATCCTTAAGCCCTTGCTTAACCTGTTCCTTTAGGACCTGACATATGCTAACCACTGCCACAGCTGGTTGGGTTACAGCGCCAGCCATAAGAAAAAGAAGATTTAAGTAAAGATTCCAGGTTCTTCTCAGAAGGATCTTTAACCACTTGTCCCCCGCTCGCCGTCATGTGACGGCGGGAAGTAGACTCTCTTGTTCTGGGCGGACGTCATATGACGTCGCGTCTTCCCAAGCCACTAGGGGGCACTCGCCGCTTCACTGGGGACCCGATGCGTGTGCCCGCGATGGCCGCCCGGCACCCACGATTGCCCAGTAACTGAGCAGGACCGTGGATCTCTGTGTGTAAACACAGAGATCCACGTCCTGTCAGGGAGAGGAGACCGATGGCGTGTCCCTTGTACATAGGGACAACCATCGGTCACCTCCCCCGGTCAGTCCCCTCCCCCCACAGTAAGAATCACTCCCTAGGGAACACATTTAACCCCTTGATCGCCCCCTAGTGTTAACCCCTTCCCTGCCAGTCATATTTATTCAGCAATCAATGCATTTTTATAGCAGCGATCACTGTATAAATGTGAATGGTCCCAAAAATGTGTCAAAAGTGTCCGATGTGTCCGCCGCAATAATCGCAGTCATGATATTAAAAAAAAAAAAAAAATCGCTAATCGCCATCATTACTAGTAAAAAAAAAAATAATATAAAAATGCTATAAATCCATCCCCCATTTTGTAGCTGCTATAACTTTTGCGCAAACCAATCAATATACGCTTATTGCGATTTTTTTTACCAATGATATGTAGAACACCACATATCGGCCTAAACTGAGGAAAAAATGTTTAAAAAAAAATTGATATTTAGTATAGCAAAAAGTAAAAAATAATAGGATTTTTGTACTCACCGTAAAATCCATTTCTCGGACATCCATTGACCGACACGGCGGCTCTTAATCACTGAACGTGTGGGTATATGTCCCTGCTTGCAGGAGAAGACCTAGGCAGAATGTTAAATGTTAAAACATTCTAGAACAAACCAGAGCTGAACAGCCCCGCCCAGGGGGCGGTCCCTCCAGACATTACCCTCCCACCTGCAGCTAGCAGACCTCAGTTCGTAACAAAGCAGTACAAACTTAAAAAGGAAGGGTGGGTGCCATGTCGGTCCATGGATGTCAGAGAAATGGATTTTACGGTGAGTACAAAAATCCTATTTTCTCTTATCATCCATGGACCGACACGGCGGCTCTTAATCACTGAACGTGTGGGATGTCCCAAAGCAGTGTCAAGAGGGATGGGAGCAATATAAAGGGAAAAACCCAAAAAAACTTCACTCCAAACAAGGCAGAGCTCCTCAACGGAGTAGTTGCCACTTTAAACAGCGGCCTGCAATACCTTGCGGCCGAAGGAAGCATCTGGAGATGCAGCCACATCAACCCTTTAAAACTAAGAAAAGGTATGAAGAGACGACCAGGTCACCGCCTTGCACACTTGTGCAACCGACACTTGATGTCGGAAAACCCAGGAAGCACCAATTGCCCTGGTGGAATGCGCCATAACCGGAAAGGGCGGCGCCTGCCCTATGAGAGCATAGGCTTGAAAGACGGTTTGTCCGATCCACCTAGAAAATGGTGGCAGACAAAGCCGCTTGGCCCTGTTTCGGACCAGAGACAGTCAAACAGAGAGTCAGACTTCCGAACAGAAGCAGTAGCAGACAGGCACACCCGCAAGGCTGTGCCGCGCACACTCTCTGGGATGCGATTCGAGGTCACCCTTGACAAAAGAGAAAGTCGCGGATGCAACACCGCCTTGCAGTACAAGGTCGCCAACTCAGACACTCGTCTAACAGAAGTGATGCCACTAAAAGGGCCACCTTCTGAGACAAAGTCAAGAGGGGAATATCCCTGATATTCTCAAAAGGAGGTTCCTGGAGAACCGAGAGTACCAATTCCGATCCCACGGGGGGAGAGGAGACTTGACAGGAGGGAGCACATGGCAAACCCCCTGCACAAGGGTGCTAACCAAGGAATGACCCGCTAGTGGTCGCCGAAAGAAGACGGCCAAGGCCGAAATCTGACCCTTAATGATACTCAAAGCGAGCCTTTGGACCACTCCATGCTGCAGGTAACGCAGGATTCTAGGGACGGAATACGTCCGAGGACGTCATTCCAGCTCTTCGCACATGGCAATGTAAGCTTTCCAGGTACGGAGATAGATCATTCTGGAGGAAGACTTCCGTGCCCTTAATATGTACGAAATGACCGAGTCCGAGAGACCTCGGTCTCTCAACACCTGGCTTTCAACAGCCATGCCGTTAAGGCCAGAGACTGTAAAGGCAGGATGAAATATAGGACTTTGAGACAGAAAGTCCTCCCTTATTGGCAATCGCCAGGGAACGGCCACGACGAGACTACCAGATTGGCGTACCAGTGAAGCCGAGGCCAATCCGGAGCAATGAGGATCACCGGAATTCCCTCGGTCGCCACCCTGCACAGCAGGCGAGGAAGCAACTGCAGCGGAGGATAAACGTATATCAGGTAATAATGACCCCATGGACCACTAACGCCTCTGAGGCATCCGCCCAAGGATCCCTGGATCTGGCCACAAATCGACAACTTGCGATTGAGTCGAGAGGCCATCGGTTCCACCTCCGGCGTGCCCCAATGTCTGTGTAGCAAAGGAGTTGAAATACCTCCGGGTGCAAGGACCACTCTCCCTGGTCCAACGTCTGGCGACTCAAATAGTCCGCCAGTTCTATGCCCGGAATGTAAACGGCCGACAGAGCCGGCACGCTTCTTTTAGCCCACTTCAGGGTACGTGGGGACCTCGGAAGCCGCAGCTGAGCTCCGAGTCCCTCCTTGATGGTCGACATATGCCACAGTTGTGACTTTTGTCCGACTGGATCCTAATGGAGCGATCCTGCCATTTCTCAGACCACGAGGAGAAGCACAGTCTGATGGCCCGTATTTCCAGAACATTGATCGGCAAACGGGCTTCATCCGGAGTCCAAGCCCTTGGGCCAACAGGACTCCCCAGACTATACCACAGCCCTTCAGACTGGCGTCCGTAGTGAACACCGTCCATTGGACGGGGAGGAACGACTTCCCGGACCGAAGAGCCGGGGACCCAAACCACCATGTCAGGGACGCCCTGACCAGGTGACTCACCTGGATCGAAAAATCCAAAGACAACGGGGATTTGTCCCAAGGAAACGAGATCTCCTTCTGCAATGCCCTGGTGTGTGATTGGGCATACGGAACGGCCTCGAAAGAGGTCACCATGAGTCCCAGGACTCCCATGCAAAAACGGATTGACAACCATTTTTTGGGATGTCAGCACCCGCACTGCAGACTGAAGTGTCAGTAGCTTCCCCGGAGGTAGGAATACCTTTGCCTCCAAGGAGTCCAGAATCAGACCGAGATACTCCAGATCTTGAGTCAGGACCAGGACTGACTCCTGAATGTTTAGGAGCCACCCGAAGTCCCTGAGGGTCTGACTGACGATAGTCACACTGTCTTCTAATTCTGAGCCATTTCCTGCTCTGAGAAGAAGATCGTCCAGATAGCCCACGACAGCAATGCCTCGCTGTCTCAGCAAGCTAGAACTGGCACAAGCACCTTTGTGAACACCCTCGGTGCCGAGGCTAGGCCGAAAGGAAGAGCCACAAATTGATAGTGGACTTCGCCGATCGCAAGCGCAGAAACTTCTGGTGACTTGCGCAGATCGGAACATGCAA